>JAUJYZ010001026.1:0-316579 GCA_033675265.1 Actinostola sp. cb2023 | reverse complement strand
AGTCTTGTTCCCCATTACCCAGTCCCTCGATGCCTTCCCCTCAGATTCTGTGTCGCATTGAATTGTGGGCTATAAAGTACGAGAGCTGCATGGCTCTGACATTCTTACTGTCGGAACTTGGAACAGCCTTTTATCGCGCATAACATACACCATTTTCAAGAAAGGTTGTCGAAGACATCAGTCATTCCAAGACCGAACTGCATTATGGTAACAGCTTGAATGTCGTGGATGCCAGAGAAAATTCGATTCAAAATTTGTCTTGTCCTGTTTGAATTCAAATAGTTACAATATCATACAGCTTTTCATACAGGAAGTGCCATTTTAGGCTATATTCAAAAAGCTATTTCCATAATGCAGTTCGGTCTTGGAATAACCTATAATTCTCGACAACATTTTTTAAATAGGTGTATATAGACGTTATCAGTTCCTCGCGCAGTGCAGTATTATATGTTAACAGCACATTTTCTCACCTATAAAAGTCGTGGCGGCTTATTCAACTTCTTCGTCCACAGCTTCGCCCTTCTTAAGCTTTGAGATGATCTGAAATAATAGAGAAGTAAACATTTGAACTTAATTGGAACTAATGATGGCCGATAATGATGATGATGATAATGATGACGATGATAATGATGACGATAATGAAGATGATGACGATAATGATGACGGTAATGATGATGATGACGATAATGATGATGACGATGATGACTATAATGATGATGACGATAATGATGATGATGACGATAATGATGATGATGACGATAATGATGACGATAATGATGATGATGACGATAATGATGATGATGATGATGATAATGATGGCGATAATGATGATGACGATAATGATGATGATGACGATAATGATGATGACGATAATGATGACGATAATGATAATGATGATGATAATGATGACGATAATGATAATGATGACGGTAATGATGACGATAATGATGATGACGATAATGATGATGATGATAATGATGATGATGACGATAATGATGATGATGACGATAATGATGATGATGACGATACAATACAATATACAATATAATGATGATGATGACGGTACTGATGATGATGATGACGATAATGATGACGATAATGATGATGACGATAATGATGATGATGATAATGATGATGATGACGATAATGATGATGATGACGATAATGATGATGATGACGATAATGATGATGATGATGATGATGATGACGATAATGATGATGACGATGATGACGGTACTGATGATAATGATGACGATAATGATGATGATGATGATGATGATGACGATAATGATGACGATAATGATGATGATACAACTTTATCAATAAACTTACTGCTTTCAGTCTGGTTATCTCCTTGTTATCAGAGTTCTTCTGCGCATCGTTTGTAATGAGTTTAACTCTAGAGGCGTACCTGGACAGTGTAAGGATACAACGATGTCACATCTCACTTACTGGAAAAGAGTGCGTTCTCGATTTGTCGGAAACATACACTGCCCCTCCCCACCCTCCTGCGTGTCATTGGTTTGGTTACACAACAAAAACATTGCAAAAGATACACTAAAACTACAAAGAAATAAGAAGTAGAGAGCTTCATTAAAGAAGGAAGAAAATGTAACTTACGTGAGCGATGTCACGGTCTCGTCGGTGTTGTAATCAGCAGGAGATATGTTGACAAACATAAGGGTCTTGGCGTTACCACCTGTCAATCATAAAGCACAAATCTAAGGGTCACGCAACTTGCGGATACCTTGCTTTATTTACCAGATAAGTCTTCACTCTTAGTAGAGTATTACAGACTGTATTAATAATGCTATGACGGACAAGCGCACAGGCAGCCCAAACATCTCTACAGAGTCCAATTATAATAAATAAACATGTTTGTATGCGCGCGTCTTTTTTGATGGGATTCCTGTGGTAAAGCGCGCGGATGTTTTATAATGGGCTTCCTGTGTTCTTACGCACGGATTGGCACGCGTTCCTGCATTTACGTCCAATAGAATCATATATAATAGAGATAGCTGGTATGCAAGACATTCTTGAGGACACTGAACTAAACTAGGGACGTTTTCCATTTGACAGCACAGTCCGGTCTGTCTGTCCGCTAGACCTGGTAACATACACTTTAACCAGCAGACAGACCGGTCAATCCGGTGAAGCGGAAAACGCTCTAAGACAAAGGTAAGGGAGGGTTAGGGGGGGGGGGGGGGGGTGGGGAGGAGTATGAGAAGCGGTACCACTACAACCTACCAAGAGAATCTTGCATTAACATCGTTAATTTGTTGTTACGATAAGGAATAAATTGCTGTTCGCTAGACAGAGCCGAGATGACGTCACCGAGGGCGCTCAGACTCTTGTTGATGGATTGGGCTTCCTGTGGATTGATTGATAAAACAATGAAGCTTAAAATAATGAATGTAAAGCAATGTTCTGAAAAGAGCAGAAGGAAGAGAAGTGTGGAGGATAGAAGGATATAGTGTGTGAGGGGTATATGGGTATAGGGGTATAGAGGTATAGGGGTATAGGGGTATAGGGGTATGGGGGTATAGGGGTATATATAGGGGTATAGGGGTATAGGGGTATAGGGGTATAGGGGTATAGGGGTATAGGGGTATAGGGGTATAGGGGTATAGGGGTATAGGGGTATAGGGGTATAGGGGTATAGAGGTATAGGGGTATAGGGGTATAGGGGTATGGGGGTATAGGGGTATATAGGGGTATAGGGGTATAGGGGTATAGGGGTATAGGGGTATAGGGGTATAGGGGTATAGGGGTATAGGGGTATAGGGGTATAGGGGTATAGGGGTATAGGGGTATAGGGGTATAGGGTATAGGGGTATAGGGGTATAGGGGTATAGGGGTATAGGGGTATAGGGGTATAGGGGTATAGGGGTATAGGGGTATAGGGGTATAGGGGTATAGGGGTATAGGGGTATAGGGGTATAGGGGTATAGGGGGTATAGGGGTATAGGGGTATATGGGTATATGGGTATAGGGGTATAGAGGTATAGGGGTATAGGGGTATAGGGGTATGGGGGTATAGGGGTATATAGGGGTATAGGGGTATAGGGGTATAGGGGTATAGGGGTATAGGGGTATAGGGGTATAGGGGTATAGGGGTATAGGGGTATAGGGGTATAGGGGTATAGGGGTATAGGGGTATAGGGGTATAGGGGTATAGGGGTATAGGGGTATAGAGATATAGGGGTATGGGGGTAGAGTGGTATACCCTCGGGGGTATAGGGGTCAGGGAAAGCAAGGGCTATAGAGAGGAATGTAACTTGAGACGACTAAAGTGCAGCTACAACCCTGAGATTCTCTCGGGATATCATGCATCTGGGTTTTCACTGAAAATGCACCAACGCAAGCATATATCAGCACAAGCAGAAGGGAACTAAAAGAAAAGATCCTTGTGCTTATGCTTGCGCCACGCCCATTTTCACCGTGACATAAGGTCTCTTGCACTTGCGTGACTAGTTAAAACCAGGCTTAAAAACACTACAACTAACCTTGAGTTGCTCAGCAGAGGCTTCAGTCTTGGCTGCACGCTCAGATCCAGCCAAATCGACCAGACTCAGCTGAAATAGAAGCAAATATCACTGACGTTAGAATATACATACAGTTAGTCAACTCTCACCTCGTGAACACCCCTCTATTACAGACAAGAGTTAGATCCCTGGGGCCCGTTTCTCGAATTGAAAGCCCCGTAAACTTTTCGGGCCCGAAAAGACATCCCAGAAATCTGAGTCACTTACTCTACAAAGCTGTTCTTTTCAAATGTTTTTAATATGAACAAACTTTCCCTTCATGCAAAGTTTCATGTCTGTAAACTACTTTGTTTTGAAGATATAGATTTTTAAAGAAACCCTTTTCGGGCCCGATAAGCTTTCGGGGCTTTCGAGAAACGGCCCCCCGGCTAAAGTTACAGAGATTCCACTGAAAATAACTCTCTTGTGGACACCACAATCAGATCCAATGGTGTCCACTTTAACAAGGCTGTAGTGTGACTTATTAATGTCACCAATGCTTGTCCAAACAGACGTGAATAAATACGTGAATCTGAGCTTACGTTACTAAGTGTAACCATGGTAACAAACCTTTCCCTTGACGACGGCGCCTGACGTCAGGTTGGTGCTCTCAATCACAATTCCCAGGATCAAATGTGACCGAGAACTCTCAGCATTCATTTCTGTACATCAAATAGAAAATGCATTAAAAATGATCCAAAATTAGATATCTTGTTTTATCGATGATTGTAAGGAAGGGCAGAGGGTACAGAGGGTTTTCATAGCAGCCGTCTTGTGGGGCAGAAGCAATGAACTACCACAGGAAGCCCAACCATTGCTTCTGAGAATAAAATTATATTTGTATGCGCGCGTCGTTTTTGATGGGTTTCCTGTGGTAGAGCACGCGCGCGCTCCGCTTAGACACACGGTGCAACTTTTCTTGCAACGTTGCGCGCAACAGTTGCAGAAGTAGGATCGAGTTCTACTTCTGCAACTATTGCGCGCAACGTTGAATCGTCCGACACCCCAAAAAAACCTTGTTGCGCGCAACGTTGAATCGTGCGACACCCCAAAAAAACTTGCTACGCGCAACGTTGAATCGTGCGACACCCAAATACCCTTGTTGCGCGCAACGTTGCATCGTGTGACACCCCAAAAAACTTGTTGCGCGCAACGTTGCATCGTGTGACACCCCAAAAAACCTTGTTGCGCGCAACGTTGCATCGTGTGACACCCCAAAAAACCTTGTTGCGCGCAACGTTGCATCGTGTGACACCCCAAAAAACCTTGTTGCGGGCAACGTTGCATCGTGTGACACCCCAAAAAACCTTGTTGCGCGCAACGTTGCATCGTGTGACACCCCAAAAAACCTTGTTGCGCGCAACGTTGCATCGTGTGACACCCCAAAAAACCTTGTTGCGGGCAACGTTGCATCGTGTGACACCCCAAAAAATCTTGTTGCGGGCAACGTTGAATCGTGCGACACCCCCAAAAAAACCTTGTTGCGGGCAACGTTGCATCGTGTGACACCCCAAAAAATCTTGTTGCGGGCAACGTTGAATCGTGCGACACCCCCAAAAAACCTTGTTGCGCGCAACGTAGCAAGAAAAGTTGCACCGCGTGTCTGGGTCCTAAGACGCGCCCGCAGAAGTGCAAGACTGCCTGTGGAAACCTTTGAATGAGAAAGGATTTCTATGATTGACATGAAGTCGACATCAGTTGCAAAACTTACTCGTTGAAGCAACGTGACGGTTTTCTGAACCCCTTTGGAAGATGGTCCATAACTCATCCTTGGTGTTTGCATCTAGAAGGATCGACCCATGGACAAACACCATTCCCTACGAGGAGATAAGGGATATTTCATGATTTCAATATATAGACGTCACTTCCGGTCTCGTGAGGAATTTTCAACAGCTGAATTGCACCTTTTCAATAGAATACTCTCTGCTTGATAGCACATGGAGGGCAGTTTTGCCCCTCAGTCGAAGGTAAATAATGAGATTCAAGGTATTTTAACAGCTGATTGATATCAAGCAATAGGGGTTGGCAATGAACCTCTACAGACGTTGTCACGCAGTATCGGTAACGGTCGAAATATTGCATTGTTCTGGGGAACCATTCAGCTCGACCAAAGAAAGCTGCATTACACCGATTTCGTACGAAAGAAGACCGAAATGATTCTGTAAAGTATTTTATGTTTTGATTGACGGGAGGGAACCCAATGCAATGTCTAGGCGAGAATGGAAAACTCTACCGGTCGCGATACAAGTCATACAGGCAAGGAAAACGCGTGTTGATCACGCATGGGCGTAGCTACCGGACGCAAGTACGTACGTGCGTCACTTGAAGAAATTTTTTGAACGAAAAAAAGTAGCTTGTTTTAGAAAAAAATGAAAAGTGAACAGAAATACTATACGTGCATAGTATTGAGCTTTTTCAAGCGTAATGTGCGTCACTTCGAAAAACTCCTGGCTACGTGTAGTCAAGTCTACCTTTTTGTCCTTTTTGATCTCAAGTTTTGCTGGCTGTAGAATAATAAGAGAAGATGGTTATTAAATAGTTGTCAATGTGTTTATCACTTATTCAGTACACTATGGTATGTAGTTACGGTCACGGTACAGAATCGAAGACACCTATTCAACCAATCACAGCGCACAAAATCATTGCTCAACCAATCAGAATGCTTGGATACGGCACGGTCACCGCGCGGCATGAACCGTAACTACTTCCCACTCATACGAAAACGACTGTATCATCATCATCACCATCACCATGAACCACCACCATCATGATGATCATCATTGCCACTCTCATTGGCTGCTACAGAAACCCACATACTACCATCAAGAACATCATCACAACCATCATCATCATAACTACCATCAACACGAACATAATGATCGTTAACTTTTTATAGTGTATCATCAGCATCATCAGCAGCATCATCAGCATTATCATCAGCATCATGGAGTTTCGAAAACTGGGTTAATTTCAGGATCAATCATCATCATCACCATCATTATCATCATCATCAATCATTATCATCACCATCATTATCATCAATCATCATAATCAATCATCATCATCATCAATCATTATCATCACCATCATTATCATCAAGTATCATCATCAATCATCACCATCATCATCAATCATCATCACCAAGACAAAAAGACGCATCAAGGATGAACTTACTTCCTTATTATGTTGTACCAACAAGTCGATTAGTTTGTCGTTGTACAACTCCATCATGTACGTCTGAACCTTGAACGAGAACTTACTCCTGATAGAAAAACAATGACATGGTCTTCCTATGTACACAGGTAACCCAAGAGAGACTATGATAGAAAAACAATGACATGGTCTTCCTGTGTACACAGGTAACCCAAGAAAGACTATGATAGAAAAACAATGACATGGTCTTCCTGTGTTACATAGGTAACCCAAGAAAGACTATGATAGAAAAACAATGACATGGTCTTCCTGTGTTACACAGGTAACCCAAGAGAGACTATGATAGAAAAACAATGACATGGTCTTCCTGTGTTACACAGGTAACCCAAGAGAGACTATGATAGAAAAACAATGACATGGTCTTCCTGTGTACACAGGTAACCCAAGAAAGACTATGATAGAAAAACAATGACATGGTCTTCCTGTGTTACACAGATAACCCAAGAGAGACTATGATAGAAAAACAATGACATGGTCTTCCTGTGTTACACAGGTAACCCAAGAGAGACTATGATAGAAAAACAATGACATGGTCTTCCTGTGTTACACAGGTAACCCAAGAGAGACTATGATAGAAAAACAATGACATGGTCTTCCTGTGTACACAGGTAACCCAAGAAAGACTATGATAGAAAAACAATGACATGGTCTTCCTGTGTTACACAGGTAACCCAAGAGAGACTATGATAGAAAAACAATGACATGGTCTTTCTGTGTACACAGGTAACCCAAGAAAGTCTATGATAGAAAAACAATGACATGGTCTTCCTGTGTACACAGGTAACCCAAGAGAGACTATGATAGAAAAACAATGTCATGGTCTTTCTGTGTACACAGGTAACCCAAAAGAAATCTTACTTACTTGTTTTCGTCCAAAAGGCTATAAATGGCATCCATGGCACGAGGAGCAATACCGGGGAAGTTACCGTCCTTATCTCCAATCATAGTAAACGTGAACAAGGTTAAGAGAAATAATAATAATTTGTTCCTGAAAATTAAATTTAAATTTGGCAGCACTAACTCCTTTGATATCTAACTTATCTATACTAGCACTGGACCCCATTTCACACACTAGTAAAGCTCTGTTACAGTGGTGCTGTCTTGAACACCTGCGCTATGTTCAGTACACTCGTAATTGCGACTCCCCCCCTCCCCCCCAAGGAACAGCGTACAAATCGTTTCTGTTTATTCCTGCGAAATTGTAGTAAATTATGAACATCTTCGAATCATTAGTGACTTGGTGAAATTGACGCTAGTTGACACGCGCGACACGCATGCCACGCGCGTTGCAATAAAATCGCCATTAAAATTTCAAAATTAAAAATAGCCAGTGTAAACTGAGCAGCACTAATTACTTGGCGGGCTGCCTGTGGCACGCCGAGTTGAAAATCTGATGGCCACAAACCGCCAACTGGGAACCAAGGCGCATGCGCTCTGTACCACTGAGGAAACCAAAGGCTCATTGCTGTAGTCTGCCGAGTGAACGCTTATAGAGCGTCGTGTTCCATTTAAATCATCCACGTACAATCTTGTAAGTGTGTTAAAGGATATGTTTTTCCTGAGCCAGTTTGTCCATAGGCAAAGATGCACACATTATAGCCATCCACGGCAGACTGAATGAGGTTCTGAAATAGAGACGTGCATTGTGGGTCAGTAAGAACTTGATGTTAAAAATAAAAAAGATATGTATACGCGCCAGGAGCCGTACGCGCGTATTTTTTGTGGGCTTCCTGTGGTAGTGCGCGAGATTTTAATTATATTGGGCTTCCTGTGGTAGTGCGCGAGATTTTAATTATATTGGGCTTCCTGTGGTAGTGCGCGAAATTTTAAATTATATTGGGCTTCCTGTGGTAGTGCGCGAGATTTTAATTATATTGGGCTTCCTGTGGTAGTGCGCGAGATTTTAATTACATTGGGCTTCCTGTGGATGAGCTGTGTGCGCACAATCCTTGCGGAATCGACTACGTATGTACACTAATGTAGAGTGAACAGAATTCGTATAACAAACCACGGCAAATCACGGTCACGACACGGTCACAACAAGTTCACGACACGTTCACGACACGTTCACGACACGTTCACGACACGGTCACGACACAGATTCGTTCGAAATCCTAAAACATCATGGTCGGGGCACGTGTTTTAGCGTCAGGCCATTTCGTGACAGCCCGCATGTAGTCTGCACAATACGCTACTTACGTTTGTATCTTCAAAGACTTTTTCCTGCCCGTGGTCAGGTGTAAATATTGCATCAAATTGAAAGTCTCTAGGTCCCCTGGCTGTGGTGATCACAATACTATATTCATCAGGAGATTTGATCACTGAGTGGTTCCCCTAATAACAGCAATGACATTGGTATAAAACACAGTATTCTCTGTTCTGAAGAGTGTTTATGCGCGCAAATGATTGTGGTCAAATGAAAGTAGTCATTTATACAGCGCGAGTTGCTATGTGAATATATTCAAATGCGCTTCGCAAAGTTCATAGAGATACAGACTGCTCAATAGTGATGCAGTTTACAATCATGAGTGGCGCTCTAACCAACTGAACCGTGCGGGTGGTTGTGCAGTGATCCGTACAGATCCGCATATTCTTCTATACAGTGGAATAATCACGTGATCACTTACTCTCTCAATTTCACTTCTGCTCAGCGGTCTTGCCCTACAGTAGACACGAATCTTGCCTTTCATATCCTCCACCATGTTGTAGTACTTCTTACGAAGAATCTGATAGTAAAATAGAAACAGGGTAACTTAACTACTGACCATATTTGGATATACGAAATTCCATATTTGGTAACGAGTTTCCGTATTTGGTAACGAGATTCCATATTTGGTTACGAGATTCCATATTTGGTTACGAAATTCCATATTTGGTAACGAGATTCTATATTTGGCTACGAGATTCCATATTTGGTAACGAGATTCCATATTTGGTAACAAGATTCCATATTTGGTAACGAGATTCCATATTTGGTAACGAAATACCATATTTGGTAACAAGATTCCAAATTTTGTAACGAGATTCCATATTTGGTAACGAGATTCCATATTTGGTAACGAGATTCCATATTTGGTAACGAGATTTCATATTTGGTAACGAGATTCCATATTTGGTAACGAGATTCCATATTTGGTAACGAGATTCCATATTTGATAACGAAATTCCATATTTGGTAACGAGATTCCATATTTGGTTACGAGATTCCATATTTGATAACGAAATTCCATATTTGGTAACGAGATTCCATATTTGGTTACGAAATTCCATATTTGGTAACGAGATTCCATATTTGGTTACGAGATTCCATATTTGGTTACGAAATTCCATATTTGGTAACGAGATTCCATATTTGGTTACGAGATTCCATATTTGATAACGAGATTCCATATTTGGTTACGAGATTCCATATTTGGTTACGAAATTCCATATTTGGTAACGAGATTCCATATTTGGCTACGAGATTCCATATTTGGAAACGAGATTCCATATTTGGTAACGAGATTCCATATTTGGTAGTTTTGATATTATTTCCATCTCATTCTTCGGAAAAGAGTAACAAATATAGTTACATCAGTTAACGATAATGATGAAGACGCCAATATATTTCTCAAGCGAGAATCGGACAAAAATCGTACAAAGGAATGTGTAAAGGAAATATGAAGTAATAATAACCTACCCTCTCGCTGTTGTAGTTATCAGATAACGTCTTGTTATCATCTCGTAACGTAGCTACTTCTTTGCTCAGCTCATCTACCTTTTCTTGTGCAGCAAGTCCTTCCTGAATATCAAATCAAGTTATCGGTTTAGTACCGGGTCTGTAGCAAATGTTGGAAGACTGGGTTCGAGTGTTTTGATTGGCTGAATTAGTTACAAGTTTTTCGAGGTGTTTGCCCTCGATGACAGACTAGTGGAAATATCACTTGAATGAATTCAACGTTCTTTCTCCAGCACATTGGATAGACTAAATTGGAGATAATATTGTAAATTATGAACATCTTCGAATCATTAGTGACTTGGTGAAATTGACGCTAGTTGACACGCGCGACACGCACGCCACGCGCGTTGCAATAAAATCGCCATTCAAATCGCGCGACAAAATTGCAAAATTAAAAATAGCCAGTGTAAACTGAGCAGCACTAATTACTCGGCGGGCTGGTTTGATTGGCTGTAATAGTTAGAGGTGTTTGCCCTCGATGACAGACTAGTGGAAATATCACTTGAATGAACTAAATTGGAGATAATATTGTCAAAATTTAAAAACTGATCTGGTTAAAACACTCGTGGATGGACCGTCAGGGTTTTGACGTCGAGTATTGAGCTTTTAACAAAGGAATAACAAGGACTTTTACTTACCTCAGCTGCTATTCCAAGTTTAGCTAGACTTGCTTTGTCTTTCTTGCTTTCCGCAGTAAGAGAATCGTGTTCCTGGAAAGAAAAGTGAATAATAATTTGCTATAAGTACAAACGCCAAAAGTAGAAATCGAAAATAGTTATTAGCGCGTAATATAGTTTGCCGCTCAATTCTTCTTTGGAAGAGACACAGGCTACTTCCTCTTTTCCACAGCAACTCTCTCTTCCACGCATGCGCAAAACACGGCTACCTTCTTCAAGACTTTTAATTCCTCTTCAGTTGTAGCAAGAGTCTCTTTGACTTTTTCGAATTTTCTTTTCTCCATCTCGAGATTCTTTTGAGTATCTACAACAAAAACAAGACTTTTTGTTTAGTTCACTGACGAGGGAAATCGTGCGCACACGAGGGAAATCGCGCTCACACGAAGAAAATCGCGCGCACACGAAATAAATCGCATGGACACGAGGGAAATCGCGCGCACACGATGCGAAATGTTGCATCATCTAAGCAAGCAAACATCGCTAGTGTAGCACAGCTACCATCTCTACCAACCTTTAAGCTGTTTGTCCATTTTCTTTGCTGCAGCTCTCTGAAAAAGTCGGAAAAGAAACGTAAATCATCGCAGTCAAACAATTAAATTTTTTTGATTAGCTGACAGAGGCTTCTCAATCATCCAAACAATGCTGAAATTTCACCCGGTTTTAATAATGAGAGGAACTCCTATTTGCGAGAATGTAAAACTCACATCCTCTACACTCGGTCCCGCGGGTTTTGCACTCTTTGCGGCATCTTTGACCTCTTTTTCTAATGCTTTGATTTTCTTGTGGTCCTCCTGAAAATTGAAAATCGTAGTTTGCATTCAGTTGGACATTGGCGCATGCTCTGTCGGTCATGGCATTTATTTACGTTCATCCCACATGTCAAGTCGCGACGCGCATGACTCTTACATTACCTGAGCTGCCTTTTTCAGCGCTTCGATTTGTGACGTTAACTTTTCTTTTTCTTTAGCCACCTTCTCGGGGTCAAGTGCTCTGGAATCCTACAGAGATTCAACACAGTACTATTAGAATTACAGAGGAAAGTTTGATAAAGAGGACGAAAGTTATCCTGTGGGGGAGGGAGAAAGGAATGAACTCTCAACTCTCTTTCAAAACTGGCTTCAAAGTGCTCTTTTTGTATTCACGCCAAACAGACTAAAAGTAAGCCTCGAAAGCACGCGTGTCTTACCTTTCTTTTAGGTGCGCTAGTATCAACTTTAGCATCGCCGTGAGGAACGCCTGACGCTTCCAGTTCTTTGATCTGAAGGATATAAATGTACAAGTCTAAGCACAGGCAGCCCAACCATTCCTTCGGAGACTATTGCTTAAAAGCGGCAAAGTGCGCACGATAAAATATTGGGCTCCCTGTGGTACGGAATAGTTTACGCACGTAGTACCACAGGCAGCCCAATATATAAAATATGCCGCACACTTTGCCACAGGAAGCCCACCAACACATATTTATGAAAAGTTGGGCTTCCTGTGGTCTAAGTGCGCCAAATAAATACTCACCCGTTTCTGTAGCATCTGAATCATTTTGTTATTTTCTTCGACCTTTTGCTTTGACTTGCTTTCAGCCTTTTCTTTGGCTTCCTTGACTTCCTTGTCTTTCTCCACTCTCATCTTTCTGTTCGTTTCCTGTTGAAACAAGAATCTGAATTACAGAACTGAACAGTCGAACCTCCCGTAAGCGACCACCCAAAATGCTAAGCCATGTGGTCGCTTACGAGGTGGTCGCTTACTAGAGGTGGTCGCTTACTAGCCAGGCGGTCGCTTACGAGAGGTGGTCGCTTACGAGAGGTGGTCGCTTACGAGAAATGGTCGCTTACTAGAGGTGGTCGCTTACTAGAGGTGGTCGCTTACGAGAGGTTCCAACTACAGTGATTTGACTTTATTGGAAACTTTTGGTATTTGGAAAACTGGTCGCTTAGAAGGGGTGGTCGCTTAGGTGAGGTGGTCGCTTAGGTGAGGTGTAAGCTTTTTGTATGCGATAAAAGTACCTGTAGTTCTTTTTCGTTCTTTTTCTGTCTCACAAGGTTGGTGTTCAACGTCTCTACTTTCGCTGTCAAAGTTGTCACGCTGGCTTTCTGAGACAGATTCTCTTTCGACAAGCTCTCCTTTTCTTTCTGGAGTGCGTTCTAGCAAATACAAACAGAATTTATGTGAATTTGAACTGAACCCGCACAAATATGAAGGAGAAAGAAAGAAAGGAAGAAAGAAAGAAAGAGAGAGAGAAAAGTGGTTTTCTGTGGTTTATCTAAAAGAAATAGAATGTAAAAAAAATGAACTGAATGAACTGAAAAGTGGCAGAAAACCCAGTCAAACCTGTGGCTTTGCGGTCGCTTAATAGAGAATGGATGATTAATAGAGGGTTGATAGAGGGTTGTCGTTTAATAGAGAGTGGCCGTTTAATAGAGGATCAATTTGCAGTAAATGTGTAAGAACATTTTTTGGGATAAAAGAGACCGTTAAGTAACGAGTAGTATCTGCTCAATATAGGTTTGACTGTAACGCAAACAGGTCTGTTTTCTATGGAATAGACCCCATCTTATGCTAGGCGATAGTCTGCGTGCGTATAATATGAGTTCTACTTACGATTCTTTGTTGATAGGACTGGATTTCTTTTGCTGTATCTACAGGAACGTTGGCCAATAGTTGCTTCTCTAGTTCTGCGATTCTTTTGTTTGCTTCATCCAAATCCTGAAACAAGGGATCAAAAATGTGTTTATTTTTCATCGCTTTTTTGTGCATTAAAGCTATGTCATGTAGCCGTTTTCGTACGAGTGGGAAGTAGTTACGGTACGGTTCGTGCCGTGATATGTCCAAGCATTCTGATTGGTTGAGCAATGATTTTGCGCGCTGTGATTGGTTGAATAGATGTCTGTACCGTGACTCTGTGCCGTAGGTTTCCCACTCATACGAACACGACTCTAAGTTCTCTGAAAACAGGTAAAGCCACGCTGTGCAACATTGCACGCAATATTGTCAGCAATGGCTCGATATCAGTGTGTATCTACCTCTGCAGTTTAGAGTACATTTTTGCAGAAGTAAGATCGCAATGTACTTCAATAAGTTCGTTCGTAACGATGGCAAGGGTAGACCCACACTGCAATCACATAGCCAGCAATACAGTCGTTTTCGTATGAGTAGGACAGTAACGGTACCGTGCCGTATTGAACGAGTTTGATTGGATGAGATGCGTCTGCATGCTTTTTGATTGATTGGCTCAGAAAGGAAGCCATTTGAGTGTCACGGTACCGTAGGTTTCCCACTCATACTTATTTTTAATAATACTTATTTTTATTATTATATTATATATTTATACTGTAAATTATATAAACAGCGCTTTGAGCACAAGAAAAAGCGCTATATAAATAATAAAGTTATTATTATTATTATACGAAAACGACTCTATTGCACACAATGTTCTACCGTATATACCTTGGATTTAGCTGCAATTTCTGCTTGTAGTTGTTCCTTAGTTGACTTCAATTCCGCGCGAAGTTCATCAGCATCACCCGTTGATCCTTCCTTCAAGTTCTCGATTTCCTAGCAATCAGTGCAATTAGAATGTGTTACGACTCCACAGATTCCATTTTCAACTGAAAAAGTATTTTTAGTTTCCAGAGAAACGTTTAGCTGTGACTGTAGATGGCGTCCAGCAAAACACCTTTCTTCAAGCAACGCGCGAGCTGTATATAGCGCAACGTTACCTGTTTCAAGGCCTCAATCTCGTCCACTCTAGCAGACTTAGCAGCTTTCTCTTGCTCGAGTTCTTGTGAAGTTTTATCAAGTTCCTCTTGTATATCAACTAGTTTAGATGACATTAACTACGAAATGAAAGAGGGTATTTTCGTCAAAAACACTCTAATGGCGCTGAAACGTTGTCACAACATTGAAAGTAGTAAGTAAAACACATTTTAGTGAAAAAAATGTTTTATTATTTACGAAAAATCTTGAAATACGGAGGAATGATTTAAAGCCACATACATTTACTGTAAATATGCAAATAAAACGGTTTGCACGTTCACTTCTCTGTAAAATGGCCTTCTTGTTGTCTCCTGGTGATTTCGTTCTTTGCTCATTTTGAAGATGAATGTAGTTGGTGAGTGCGTAAAAAGAAAACAAAAAGGATGAACTTACAGAAATGTCTTCTCCTTCAACGGCAAGCGCGGGACCCGCTACAGGTGGAACAGAATCACTTGTTTCGTTTAACTCAGCTTGGAGCTCTTCAATGTCTGATTCCAGCTCTGAAACCTTTTCCTCAAGATTGCTGTTCTTCTCAGTCAGCGTCTCATTTTCGTTGCCGAGTTTTTCGACTTCGTTCTCCTTTTCTTTTGTTACTCTTTCTATTTGGACTTCTAAGTTGTCTCGTTCTTCTTCTAGTTTGGCGATTTTGTCTTCCAGTTCTTCTAACCGTTCGTTGCTGACTCCTGCAGCTACAAGTGAAAGTGCAAACATATCACAAATAAATAGGTCGTCGGCCTCCAATTTTTTTTTTTTTTTTTCAATTATGATATTCGTCAGCCTCAATGCCATTCCTTGACTTCTCTCTTTCCATATTTCTCTCCTCTCATCCTTAACCTTATACCCTAAGTGTTCCGTGACGTTGAGCAACAAGGGGGAATCCATTGTAGACTCTCAAGGACGCGTTTTCGCTGTATTTTCAAACACAACAAGTGGACGTAAACTTACCAGTAACAGGAAGAGTGTCCGGTACTGATCCCTCCTTTAGCATCGTCATCACTGTAATAGTGTTTTGTGCTTTCTTCAGCTTCTCTTCCTCTTCTTTCAGTTTGTCTAACATTTGTTGCACTTCGTCACTCCTAGAAGTTTTAGCAGAAAGTTTGTAACACATAAAAAACAAAGAAAAGAGGACAGCGCATCCCATATGTGTAAGAAATCACCGAAACTACTGTCTGCTATAAATCAAATCGACAACGACTGCATGGCTGACAAACCCATCATTGCGATTGCAAGGTCTTACTGGGGAATATATACAAAATATTTTAAAACCATTTCTGAAACTTTCAACATCCACGAAAAATTACCAAAGATGAAACGGCGTGTAAACATAGACTTAGACTGTCATAGATAGCGCGTAAAAAGATCAAAGAAACAAGGTTAAAAAAACCCCTTATTTTACTCTCCTTACCTATCATCTTCAGTCGGCTCCTCGCCATCATGTTCAGCCTGATACTGTTCCTTCCACTTGTCAAACTCCTCCTTCATTTTAGATTGCTGTTCTTCGAGAGCCTGCTTTTCAGCCTCTGCAGCCTTCAGCTTTTTTTCTGTCTCTTTGTCGTCTTTGGTTTGAGCAGTAGCCTCGAGCAAGCCTTGCAGTTGCTCGCGTAGTGAAGCACATTGCTGGCGAAGATCACGAATTTCCTGAGATTAAAAAATAAACATTGGGAAATAGAACTCTTTTACAGTTGTGCAGCAATGTGTGGCAGCCTTTTCTGGGGTAACATGAGCGGCATCACATACACAGTCATAAGAAGTCATGTCGTAGATGAACTGAACGGGCCGTCACAAGCATAAGCCTATAAGCACTAGAAAATGGAAAACAATTAAATTTTATCCTTGAGCTTATGCTTGCGTTAGGCCCGTTTTCACAGTGAACACCTCTTGCGCGTGTGCGTGTGCTTGCGTTTGTGCTTGCATTTGTACTTGCGCTTGCGTTTGTGCGTGCGTTCGTGCGTGTGCTTGCGTTTGTGCTTGCGTTTGTGCGTGTGCTTGCGTTTGTGCGTGTGCTTGCGTTTGTGCATGTGCTTGCGTTTGTGCTTGCGTTTGTGCGTGTGCTTGCGTTTGTGCGTGTGCTTGCGTTTGTGCGTGTGCTTGCGTTTGTGCTTGCGTTTGTGCGTGTGCTTGCGTTTGTGCGTGTGCTTCCGTTTGTGCTTGCGCTTGCATCAGGTCCGTTTTCACAGTGAACACTTCTTGTGCTTGTGCTCTAGTTTCGCTTGTGCTTGCGCTTATGCTTGCGTCAGGCCCGTTTTCAGAGACACAAGGCCTCTTGTGCTTGCGTGGCCCATTTTCAGTGACATAACGCCTCTTGTGTTTGCGCTTATGCTTGCACCAGGTACGTTTTCACAGTTACACAAGGCCTCTTGTGTTTGCGCTTATGCTTGCTTCAGGTTCGTTTTCACAGTGACATAACGCCTCTTGTGTTTGCGCTTATGCTTGCTTCAGGTTCGTTTTCACAGTTACACAAGGCCTCTTGTGTTTGCGCTTATGCTTGCTTCAGGTACGTTTTCATAGTTACACAAGGCCTCTTGTGCTTGCGATTATGCTTGCACCAGGTACGTTTTCACAGTGACATAAGGCGTCTTGTGCTTGCGCTTATGCTTGCTTCAGGTTCGTTTTCACAGTTACACAAGGCCTCTTGTGCTTGCGCTTATGCTTGCGTTAAACCAGGTTTTAACGGATACTTTGCTCCAATAATAATTACCTGTTTACCCTCGGTAGCATGTTTCTCAAATCTCGCTTTCTCTTTTCCAAGTTGGCTATTCTCTTCTTGTGCTTTGATGACATTCTCCTTCTCCTTGTCTAGTTGTTCCTTTAGGTTACTAACTTCTTCTTCGTGCTTCTTTAACTCTTCGTTCAGTTTTGTGTTTTCCTCTGTGAGCCTAGCGATCTCCTTCGTGTCTTGTACAGTTGTGGCGACTGTTACGATCTTAGCGTCTGTGGTGACACCATCTTGTATTTGTCTTTGTGCTCGTTCTTTCAATTCATCTTGTGTCCCTTCTTTTGTTGCCTTCGTTGCAACAGCCTCGGAGGAAAGCAAAGTTGTGGAGACCAAAGCGGCGCCCCTGTGTGAGACAATAACATCTACAGTTTTCAATCATTATGTTCTTTTGGTCTAAAAAAGAGTGTTATTGATGCTTTGACAAAAACAGTAAAGCCTGGTTTTCACATTTAAAATTCAAGCTGCTTTTGTTTGCGCATTTGCCTGCGCATTTGCCTGCGCATTTGCCTGCGCATTTGCCTGCGCATTTGCCTGTGCATTTGCTTGCGCATTTGCTTGCGCATTTGCTTGCGCATTTGCTTGCGCATTTGCTTGCGTCGCCAGTGAAAATCAGGTTTAAGCGTTCTCGGTCTACATTACCAGCGTGATTTCAACTGAGCCTAAACTGAAGAAGCTTTAGTTATCATACCCAATATTAAGTTTCTCTAATTCCTCCCTCAAAGACTTCAATTCCTGTTCCTTCGCCTCAATGTCTGCAGCGTACATCTTGTTCTCTTCAGACAATCTATTTTTTTCTTCTTCTAAAGATTCCTCTCTCTCTTTCTTTTCCTTCCCCACCACCTCGTCCTTTTCTTTCTGTAGTTGATCAAGTTGTTGTTTCTGTTCTTGTAGCTCTTCGTCATGCTTAGTTTTCATTGTTATCAGTTCTTGCTCGTACGATCCTCTGTTGGAGTCAAAATCTCCTTGTAGTTTCTGATTTTGCAGTTCTAGAGCTTTGAGCTTCTCTTCATAGTCTAGAGCTTTGGTTCGTTCGTTCTTCAAATCGTTAAGCACTGCCATAGAAAGCATAAAATAAGAAGAAGAACAACCAAGTACAGTTCGAATTGCAGTGGTTTACGTAAATCGATACGACATTAAAGATGTGTCATCTCTGTTATTGTATGATTTTCACTCACTTGTAGTATATTTAGCATGTTTTTCGTCTAACATCCCTGTCAAGTCTTTCACTGCTTTTGTCTTTGGGAGAAAACAAAAACAAATGTCAAACAAATAAGCACAGTAGTTCAAAATGTTGTCTAAATGTTTATCACTTTAGCAACTGTCCCAAAAAGATATAGGTGCACGCCTTTTTTAATGGGCTTCCTGTAAATATATATACTATATATATTGGGCTTCCTGTGGTATTACTCGTCGAGTCGACAAAAAAAGCATATATAATCTATTTTTGATTTTAACGTGAAGAGTGCCTGTGCCTGTGCCAACCATACATGAAATGCACAAACCTACTAACTCCCGCAAAATTAGCACTAATTTTGTTTGAATGTTATGATCTTCATCATAAAGTCTAGTCTAATGTTAAAATATTAAAACTCTTAAATTATCTTCATACAGATTGGATATTGGTATAGGGTTGGATGTAAATACTCAGTTACTGTACCTTTTCTTCTTCGAGTCTGTTAAATTCATCTCTGTTTTTAACCATCAATTCTCTTTTTTCCTCCAAAAGTTTTTTGTTTTTGGCCTGAAAACTCTGTAAAGAAGTTGACAAAAATTCATTTCCTTTTATTCATATTCAAACTCAAACATTTATCATATGAAGAAAACACAAAAGAAATCATAACCATAGGTATACAACATCGTCTTCATTTACTATCTCCTTTCAACTGACCTTTATAGTATTCTGCCAGTATTCCTGCTTGTGACTTGTGTCTTCTCGGTGAATTTCAATAACATGTCTAAAGGTAGTGACCTTGCCAGCATACTGAGTCCTGAGTCCAATCACAAATGTATTGAATTTACCCTGGAAGTAAAAGTTGACAATGAAGCAATAGGATTTATAGTTACAAAGTATGGTGGAGTATGGTGATGATATGATGATGGTGATGACAATGATGATGGTGATGACAATGATGATGGTGATGACAATGATGATGGTGATGACAATGATGATGATGATAATGATGGTGATGGTGATGAAAATGATGATGATAATAATGATGGTGATGACAATGATGATGATGATAATAATGATGGTGATGGTGATGAAAATGATGATGGTGATGACAATGATGATGATGATAATAATGATGGTGATGACAATGATGATGATGATAATAATGATGGTGATGACAATGATGATGGTGATGACAATGATGATGATAATAATAATGATGGTGATGACAATGATGATGATGATAATAATGATGGTGATGACAATGATGATGATGATAATAATGATGGTGATGGTGATGAAAATGATGATGATAATAATGATGGTGATGACAATGATGATGATAATAATGATGGTGATGACAATGATGATGATGATAATGATGGTGATGACAATGATGATGATGATAATAATGATGGTGATGGTGATGAAAATGATGATGATAATAATGATGGTGATGACAATGATGATGATGATAATAATGATGGTGATGGTGATGACAATGATGATGATGATAATAATGGTGATGACAATGATGATGATAATAATGATGGTGATGGTGATGACAATGGTGATGAGAATGATGATGATGATAATAATAATGGTGATGGTGATGAAAATGATGATGATAATAATGATGGTGATGACAATGATGATGATGATAATAATGATGGTGATGACAATGATGATGATGATAATAATGAAGGTGATGGTGATGACAATGATGATGGTGGCGAGGATGATAGAGATTTTAGTATGAGTGGGAAACCTACATGTATCAGTATGGCACGGAATTATGGTTATGGTACGGAATCAAAGATATTCTATTTAACCAATCACACCGCAGTACCATCACATGGCACGAACCGTACCGTAATTACTCCCCACTCATACGAAAATGACTCTACATGTAATTAATGATGGTGATGATGATGACAATGATGATGATGATAATGATGATGGTGGTAAGGATAATAGTTAATGATGATGATGATGATGACAATGATGATGATAATGATGATGGTGGTGAGGATAATAGTTAATGATGATGATGATAATGATGATGGTGGTGGTGGTGAGGATGATAATTATGATAATTATGATCATAATAATGATGGTGATGGTGTTGATAATGATGATATGCTGCTTATATTTAGTTGACATGTTAACTGGACACCTTTTGAGTGACAACTATTCTTTACATCACTTGACTAACCTGAATTTCATCCTCAATTGATTTGTATTGGTCTTGAATTTGATCTACAATTTTGATGTGATTGGCTTTCATTCTTTTCATGTCATCCATTACCTAAAAATACAACCCAAATACTCTTACCACATTTATGTACATGTTGCAGTCAGCTCTCTCTAGATGAACCTCAATTTTACACCTCTCTCAGGCAGACAGATTTCCATACAGTATATCTGAATGGGTAACTCACTAAGCCTAGCTGACACCTTCATAAATACATGTCTGTTTCTACTGGATCCAATCAAGTTGTTCATTGAATAATCTTAGTTTTACTCACCTTCTGAATGCAGTCTTTTGCATAAAAGAAAGGAATATAAGCACTCTGTTGACCACTGACTCTTGGTGGAGCAAGCAGATCACAACTGCTGGAAACTGTACTTTCTAAACAAAGCAACACACAAACCATGGCATTTAGTCTGGAACAGGATATATAAATCATGCTCTAGTCTGGAACAGGATATATAAATCATGCTCTAGTCTGGAACAGGATATATAAATCATGCTCTAGTCTGGAACAGTATATATAAATCATGCTCTAGTCTGGAACAGTATATATAAATCATGCTCTAGTCTGGAACAGTATATATAAATCATGCTCTAGTCTGGAACAGTATATATAAATCATGCTCTAGTCTGGAACAGTATATATAAATCATGCTCTAGTCTGGAACAGTATATATAAATCATGCTCTAGTCTGGAACAGTATATATAAATCATGCTCTAGTCTGGAACAGTATATATAAATCATGCTCTATAGTCTGGAACAGGATATATAAATCATGCTCTAGTCTGGAACAGTATATATAAATCATGCTCTAGTCTGGAACAGGATATATAAATCATGCTCTAGTCTGGAACAGTATATATAAATCATGCTCTAGTCTGGAACAGTATATATAAATCATGCTCTAGTCTGGAACAGTATATATATATCATGCTCTAGTCTGGAACAGTATATATATATCATGCTCTAGTCTGGAACAGGATATATATATCATGCTCTAGTAGTCTGGAACAGTATATATAAATCAGGGGCGGATCCGAGGGGGGGCATGGGGGGCCGGTGCCCCTCCCCCCCCCCCCCTTTGAGTTGGGCCCGATACATATTCGCCCACGTTTCCCCACCATTTGATGCCCAGAATGGAT
This sequence comes from Actinostola sp. cb2023, assembly GCA_033675265.1. Lineage (NCBI taxonomy): Eukaryota > Metazoa > Cnidaria > Anthozoa > Actiniaria > Actinostolidae > Actinostola > Actinostola sp. cb2023. The sequence goes on along the minus strand of JAUJYZ010001026.1, from coordinate 294,415 downwards.
GGAAATTGCATTTTCGAGCTTCTAGATTTCAAAATTTTCTGGGGGGGCATGCCCCCACACCTCCCTAGAAGAAAGGGCCTTGCGGCCCCTTAGTGGTGCACCCCCCTTTCAAAATCTCTAAATCCGCCCCTGTAAATCATGCTCTAGTCTGGAACAGGATATATAAATCATGCTCTAGTCTGGAACAGTATATATAAATCATGCTCTAGTCAGGGTACATTAATTGTGCTACACTTCTCTCTGGTGTCAGGTTTTCTGGAAATCTCATAATTAACCCTGACCCAGATGGAAGTGCAGCATCATTATTTACCTCCATCTCTTGCACTGTTATCTTTAAGTTTCACTGTATTAGCCGCCCATGCCTCAGTCACTTCCTAATTTGATAAAAAATGAATTTACTTCTAAAACCAACAGCTCCCTTTATAGGTACACATACATGTATAAGTAAGCATGTCTGAATAGGAAGTGAGAGGGAGGGAGTACATGATTGTACAATATTATCGTACGCCATCTGGATGTTGAGAGGATTGCTCATCGAAGGCCATGGGAAAATCACCATACACCATTACACTATCTAAATAACCAGCAACATTGTACATGTATGTGGGGGTAGGGGAGTATCCAACAAGACAACTTGTTCCCAATAAAGAGCACTAGCTACCGAAAATGTGCATCATGCCAAGTATAATAATGGCAACAATTGTAGGCAGAGAAGGGAAAGAGAGGGAGGAAAATGCATGTACAATGTACAACGTAGTGTAGGCAGGTACATTGGGATGCGGAGAGAGAAGGAGAGGGAAGGTGCACAATGTAGGTAGGAAGAGATAAAGGCACACTATGGGACTTATTTTATTCATCAGTGTATATGGTTATCATACCCCATTAGTAATAGCCAGTTGCTTATCACTTGACCAATTAGTGATTGCAGTGTCTTCTTGTTGCAGTTGCCGTGGTTCTACACCAGACGTACTGGGCATTGCTGCCAAGTCCCTGACCACACCACCTCTAGACTTGGGTTTAGTGACTCGTGTTGGTGAAGGTGCCGTCATAGGACGTCCCATTGGGAACTGCTGCGGCTTTTTACCAGGGGCTGTAGTAGGTCGGCTCTTGGTTTTGGTAAGGGCTTGACGGTACATCGCAGCCGCTGAACTTGGTCTGCTCGGAGCAACATCAGACTCTGATATATCTGCTTCACCACTCCATGCATCTGATGATTCACAGATGAATCCATTTCATTTTAGTCATACAAAACCCTCAATGAATACATGATGGTGGACCCCACAGGTTAAAGGATGGCAAATACAATGTACATGCATGTAGTACAATATATACAGACAGACAGACAGACAAAATTTTATTTATTCACGGTAAGAAACATCAGTTTAGAATATAAGTGAGACCATGAGGCAGCCATCTTCAATTGGCTTGCATGCAAAACAAGACTCTGACCATAGGGCCAGTGGAGGGCCCAGGGAGGGTACTCAGGGGTATCAGTGACGGGGAGGTGCGAATGAGGCCAAACTTTTAAACCCCAAAAAAGTCCATTACGCAAAAACAAGACCCCAAAAAAGTCCAACGGCCCAAAATCGTAACCCCAAAAAAGAAAAAAGTCCATTTTTCTCCGCATAAAATCGAGAACGAAAGGATATCATTTTTATCAACCCAAAAAAAGTCCTTCCCAGAATCTTTATATCAAAAAAAGTCCACCAGAAAATTGCTAACCCCAGAAAAGTCCCAAGCTGCAAATTTCAAACCCAAAAAAGGTCTTCGCACCTCCCCGTCACTGATTGCCCTGAGTACCCCCCCTGGGGTGGAGGGCCAGGTTGTACAATGTACCTTTTGATGGCTAAAAACATTGGCATTAATTCTGTCGTGTACACCTTAAGTACAGTGATACCAAAAACTGTAATTTACACCCCTAAAAGAGACGACGATCATCCCCGCCCCTTACACAGGGGAGTCCCCCACCCCCTGGATTATTTACCTTTTCTCGTTTCACTCTCTGGTGTCTGTCTTCCACTAGTGTCTTCGCCATCTGTTGGGACTACGGTATTTCTTTTGATCTTCCTCCGTAATCCACTTTCTATACTACCCATAGAGTCTGTTTCAGTTCCATAAGGTAATTCAGTGTCAGTTGTCATCGGGTAATGATCTCCGACACCATTAACCTCAGACACCCCATTGGTCTCCAAGTCTGAGGGTCCTTCCAGTGGATCATCATTGACTGAATCTGGTGCCTCTTCAACAGATATCACACTTCCTTTCTGTGGTTCGCTGGATTCACTCGAGTCTTTTTGTTGTTCTGTGACATCTCCAGATTCTTTAGTTGTCTCCGTATCGTCAGTGTCTGTCCAGGCTACAAATTAACATTTCCGTAGGTTCATAAATGTAATGATACATGTATAGTGCATAGATGAAATCAGCTTATACCAGTCTGTCAGTCAGACAATGAAGTACTGTACTTATAAATGGGAGTTATTCTTACAATAAAATGTGCATTTAAAATAGGAATAACTATCACTAGAGGTATATATTCACTAGTATAAACTCCTTTAGTACGATGATATACTAGTCAAAAGTTTTCAGGTTTCACAGTTTTGAAAGGTTTCAAATAAAATATAAATTAAGTAAGCTTAATAAGCTTAGCTTCATTTATCAAAAAGAAGCCCGAGTTTACAGTTTATATACAGTAGTATACAGTTTACATGTAATGTCGTTTCCTTTAAGCTGCATATCAGTCAAAACTGGATAACATTGCCAAGAACATCTGCTAGTGGGATTCTGCTTAGTGACATCGTGTAATAGTTTACCTTGTTCTTTAGCTGTCTCTTGTTCAGCTTTAGTTTTGGAGCCCGTACTTTTCTTCTTTGGAGCAACTTTGGGTTTTCTTGTTGCCATCATCTTGAAGCCGAGGGACTTTAGCCAATATCGACTTTATGATTCTTGGCAAACACGATTATTACTTTAAATACTAACGTGTAAGCTGTGTTTCTGGAATTCTTGCCTGCAAATTCCTACGAAGTCAAGATCACGTTTGGAAGACCTGATCGACCAGGGAAGACCACATTGAAGCAGACGTAGTTGAACATCAATTCTTCGGCTCCTAGTCTCATTACATCAATGATTCAAATGTCCACCAATTCAGCGAGAAATCAAAAGCGAAGTAAGCTCAATCGAAGACCAAGGAAGCTCAAAAACAATGGAAATAATAAAGCAAATGTATTGTTGAGTTCCGTGGGTCTTTCAAGTATATGGTGGATCATTACCTAACAGCTGACGTCACGTTACCATGGAAGCAGGGCTATAAACAAATATCCGAAGGCTCGTATATACAAAAGAAATACAATTCTAAATATATTGACATTATAATGCCAAATGCGTCAGTCCTCACTGAGGATTATTCTCACCTCCATACCGTTCGTGATGCTACTGGGTAGGGAGGGGTGATGGTTATACTCAAGTTACTTGGTTATTTTATATTTATTCATTTTTCGTGTCTATTTATAGTATGGGAGGTTTTATGGAATCTTCTTCTGACGTCAAAATGATCACGAGTGGCCGTCAAACCGTCATTTTACTTGCTCAAAACTTCAATTTTAGACGGTGAAGTCTAAATATCTGTCAAATATAAGTTACTTATAAACAAACAAACAAAATAATAATTTTATTCCATCAAATACCAAACTTATGGTACATAAGATAAATGTCAAATGTCAAAAAAATGTCATCTAGTTGCTTGAAGAAAAACTAACAGACTTTGAAAGTTAGGCTCGAACATTTTGTAGATCTTGACGGCCACTACGTCACACGTAATTTTTAGAACACTTACCAAGGGAGGATATAAGCGTCCCATTCATATTTTGCCGGTATAATAAATAAAAAATAAAATAATAATAATAAATTAATAAATTTCTCGATTGTGATTGGTTGGTTACATGTCGATTTATAAGAAATCGCAAAAATGCATGTGAAATCGCAGTGCAAAAAGTACAATCTGGAAACTGCCGTGATATTTTTTAGTTCAAACTGCACTCGAAACCATATGACCTAAATTTCGTTTTCACTTTTACCTCAAAGTCAATAAAATGAATTTTTGTTAAATATTTTATGAATTATGAATTATGATCCGGCTGAAAGTTAGTGACCGGAAGTGATTAGTAAGTTCCTGGTTGAAGTTCGGAGAACACTCGGTGCGGTCTGTGATTGGTAGTTCAACAATCAATAATTGATCGTTTTTGACTCGGCATGTCAGTCCATTTAACAAGAATGTTTTCCTGTTTATTCACCAAGTAGCTCCTGACTACCTGAGTTCAAAATGAAGGTTCTTGTGTTTCTTCTCTTTCTTGTGTTGAACGTAGCTCAGAGTTCGATCGACCCTCACGGCCATCTCCAGCCACTAGGAGAACACCAACCCCCAGAGAAACCCATAACTGTCACAGAAATCCTTCCTTCGCCTCGGGAATTCTTTGAAAACTACGTCAAACCAGGAAAGCCGCTAATCTTCCGTGGAGCTGCGAAGAAAACACCTCCGTATGCTCGATGGACGGATGAATATTTGAGGTAAAGATCAGGGGAGATCGGTTGGAAGAATATGTCTGCGTGATGTACCAATTTCTTCAGTCATCTCATGAATCATTGAATGGTTTGTTTTGTTTTGTCTGTCATTTGCCTTTAGTACTGATCGAACTAATGATCATAATAATGGAAGACTTTTGCCAGTGGCAGTTGTTTATAATAATAATATTCTAACTTATACCGCTAATAGACGCTCATTATTCGTGCATCATCGAGTATAATCAAGCATTAAGGAACTGCAACCACATGTAAATAACAATTCAGCCAAGTTTCTCTTTCACTGTTTTCTTGGCATCCACGCCATGCAGTTATTGATCTAGAATCTTTTATTGCTTGTACTATTTATTTCAAAACATATACCACGATATTTGATCCAAAATGTATTATTTCTAAGTACTTCATTGAGAGAGAGTAAGGCTATCGCGTATTATACATAAACTTAATTAACTTTATACTTCACATTTGAAAAAAAAAGCATTTGCCTCCTTTTTTTCAGTGAAATTCAAGAATACAAACTATTTAAGTTAAGCTTACTTGTATTTTTAAATATTGAAAATACTGTTTTTGTGTGTTCTTTGTTCGTTAGATGTTGTATTCATCGATCACAATTGGATTTTACCATAATCAGCTGTTCCATTCAAATGTACATGTATAAGCTTTTATGGCTGAAATAATTTTATTATTGTCTTTATAATGAGATCCTCACGATCTCAATATGCTTTCAGCTGTTCATATCTCACATGAGACTGTTATGGTTATGGCTTGATTATTTTCTCAGCCTTATTAAAACCTAGATAAAAAACATTATTTTTTTATAAAAAATGAAATGAAACTGAAATCCATAAAAGACATGCAGTGGAAGACACCACTCATCACTACGTGCACGTGTACATGTAGTTTGCTATTATATACTTTGTTCTTATGTTAATTTTTTGGTTTTGTCAGAGCTTTGTGTGCATCATATTATATGGAATTTGAATTCGACAATTTTTTTTTTTTGTCAAAATAAAATCAGTTTTATTTACTGTTTATTTATTATATTTATATTTTAAATATAACTACTGAATGACACAAGTAGACAATCATGTTGTTTTATTTCTCTAATGGTTTCACCAAACTCCTGTAGACTTGTACCAGTTAATAAAGTTCCTGTTTACAACAAATCAATTATTTAGCTCGGTTGGACATATAATTAATATTTATATTTTTACTCTGTAATTAGTAGAATTTTGCAGGGCCCCTATGGATACCAGCCAAGTGCTATGGATACCAGCCAAGTGCTGAATGGGCCACCGGCCTGCTTAAATAATTAAAGTTTACACTGTAACATTACATTTTGGTTGAGTACTGGTCTATTGTGCGGTAGGTTCGATCCTGGTTTGAGTCCCGGCCAGACCATTACTCAGGGTCTTTTTAAAAAATAATTGAGGAGAAGCATGTGCTGCCTTTGTAATTATATTTTTTGATCAAATTCATGAATAATTAATGAGGGATTTACAATAGAAATCATAAGCGTAGCAGACATCTGTAAATCGGATACAGAATCATCCTCATTTCTGCATTCAACTTTAAAATTTCTTGAATTTTCTTGGCCAAACTGTTTCCTGTCATCCAAATTATAATAAAACATCCACTTCTACATCGTTGGATTCGACAAGTCAGATACAATATTCGCGTCCGAACTGCATGGTATTTACTGTAAATACCATACAGTTCGGCTGCTCATATTGTATCTATTACCTACAAATGGTTAGACCTTCGCGTGGCTCGGATGACCATGTAAAATAGCGGTCTCTTCTCTCCACACTCCATTACTTTACACCGGAGGGACATAAAAGAACCCACACCACTGTTCGACTAAGAGTAGAGCACAGAGTTCCCAGTGTGTGTGGTCTGTCCTACGGAGGGCCACCATGATTAACATTTTGTTATTTAGGTGTTTCCCTCCTTAAATAAAGTTATTATTATTATTATTATTATTATTGTTATTATTATATTTTTATTTATTTTTATTTATTTTTATTTACCGGTATGTTACTATTTTCTTTTTGTTAGTTAACATTATATTTTCAAGTTCAAGTAGTCAATTGTAAATTACCTACATGTAGTGAGATTTGAAATTATTTGTGTAAATAAAAATACATGAAATAAAGTTTCCATTATTATAATTATTATTGTTATTATTATTGTTATTATTATTATTATTATTATTATTATTATTATTATTATTATTATTATTATTATTATTATTATTATTATTATTATTATTATTATTATTATTATTATAACATTTTTAAGAACTATTTGTAAAGCTTATACTGACAATGTCTACAGAAGTTAGATGAAGGTCACTAGTACTATAGTTTTGCTCAAAAACATTTGCCCAATAAATACAACCAGATGATTTGATTTTAAGATAAAAAGTTTCTTAATCTTGGTACGTTTGATCTGAAAGCCCATCTTCGTTTACCTGTTTTCACAGACAGTTTGACATCAAATATATTAATGTTTTTCTAACTTAATTCTAAAAGAACAGAAATTTAAGTTGAGTATTGTCTTTCATTTAAAAACCTTATCTACTATAGTTTCAGAGTTTGTCGAAGTGTATATGTTTCAGGATATTAAAATGTAGATATAATGTTTACCATTGTCTTGTACATGTATACTACTACTGCTAATCTGTACCATCTGCTTGTACATGTATATAACCTGACTCACACTACCTGTGACACCTGATCAAGCTCTTATGCTAATTGAAACCCATCACCTAAAATGAAGCATTTTAGAAATCACCTAAAATGAAGCTTTTAGAAATCACCTTTTATTCTGTCCAAGTACCTGTAGCATTGTCTACTGGGATATATAATAGGAGTGCCCTTTCACCCCCGTCATATTTTGTCTATAAGACAATTTTATAAGACCCTTTTATCATGTCTGATCCCACCTGCATGTACTATATAGTTTATAGATGTAGAGTATATGTAATAGATACAATATGAGCAGCCATACTGTATGGGAATTACAATGTCGAGCCGCAGGCATAGATGTACAACAATGTATATTATAATCATGTTCTACTATAATAATTATTATTATTGTCAAGATAACAGTAAGTTTGGCCAAGAAAATCAAAGTTAAGGCCCTGGCAAATGGTTTCAACATTGCATTCAACATGCGTTCGATTTTGTTGAACGCTGTTGAATGGAAGTTGAATGTATGTTGAACGCGGGGTGGCAAACGGGTTTCAACAAATTATGCTTTCAACAACGTTTCGCAAGAGGTATTTCTATTGTTTAATTTAATTAATGCGCAAAATTAAGACGCCATTCAACATTTTCGAGAACAAAAGAAATGTTGAATCGATGTTGAAGCAAAGTTTAAACTCTTTTAAACTTCATTCAACATCGATTCAACACGATTCAACACGATTCAACCCGTTCAACATTGTTGAACGCGGGTGGCAAACCGTTTCAACATCGCTATTCAACAAAATCGAACGCATGTTGAATGCAATGTTGAAACCGTTTGCCAGGGCCTTAAAAGTCTATGCAAATGAAGACCATGAATTATTATGAATGTGATAAATATTGTTAGTATATAGTGAAGAAAACATGAACTCTAAAATCATGAAAAGTATCAAAAACAATCCCTATTTTTGTTTCAAACATTTATATAAATAGACATAAATAGAACAAATAAAGGAACTGCGCATAGGTACAATACCAGGTATTCAACTAAATTGAGCTTTTACAAACCAAATGTAAATACAAACTATGGTATTGCTACCTTTAAATTTTGCTTGACAGAAATTTGGGAGTCAGTACCCAATGAAATCAAGTTTTTGCCGAGCAATTATTCTTTTAAAAAGAGGTACAAACTATATCACCTTAGTTTACAATCCCGTGTCTATGCTTGATCGCTCTTCGTGTTTCTTCTATTCTACTCTTCTTTTTTTCCATTTCCTTTTAAATTTCTGTAATTATATCTCAAAAATTACTAAAACTCGTTAATATATAATACTTAATTAAGCAGTGGCTAACTCGAAAGCTAAGCTCCTTTAGCCACTGCCCACAATAACATGTAAAATTATTAACAAGACGCTCTGAGAGCGTTTTCTCGGTGGGTGTTATGTTGTTGTGTAGTGATGTCTAGACAACGTCTCGTTACGATTACTTTCGCAGTGCGGGTTGGCTTATTGGCTCTGTTGAGTTTCTTGTAGAAAATACGTGATCATTCTCTGAGAGTATCTACCAGCAAGCTAGCGATCAGTTATCGACAAAATGACTTCAGTTTGTCATGAACTTCGTCCGAAAGCGTGAGGAAGATTCTCAGTTCATCGAATTGAATGAGTCAAACGTGCATGTCTCGTATGAGCCTGCGATATACGTTTGAGCACATGCGTTGTCATGACGACTTGCCAATTTGTGACGGACGAAGAAAAAGAAAGCCCATTTTAAAACTCGGCATCTGCCACAGGCAGCCCGCCGAGTAATATATATATTTTGGCTGTAAATCAATCTTTCATATTTATGCTTGTAAATATATAGAGGATATTACACAGCGGCGCGAAGATATGAATTTTATTTTTCGAGTGGTAAAAACAATATTTTACGAACGAGCGCAGCGAGTTTAGTAAAATATTGTTTTTAACACGAGAAAATAAAATTCATATCTTCAAGCCACCGTGTAATGTTCTTTTTATTATATAGACCAAAAAAAAAAAATTGACGGAAAAATAAATATTTTTAACTAAAAGTACTGAGCCCGACTTCATCGATATCCTCACTAGTGAGGATATGGAAAATACGCCACTCGGGCCGGATGTAGTTTCGTACGAATTCTACGAGTGAGATATTTTCCAGTAAAACACTCGTGTCTATATAATAAATATACATATTCATGGTGTGTGAAATAAAGAAAAAACAAAAAACAAAAATTCTGATCAAAAATGTAAATTCTCCTCGAAGCCTTTCATTTTGAATTTAGATCACAACGGATCCCTTCGAATGTAAGTTGATAAATATTAACAAGATGATCTCTCCATTTTTAGCAAAAAGTTTGGTGGTATTAAAATGGAAGTTGAAGAAGGAAAGAAAGAAAACAGATCCTTGGGATCTTTTAATTTCAAACTTCAAGATTTTATAAGTCGCTATAAAAAAGAGGATGTTTACATGGTGGAAAGTCTTCCTAAGGAAATGCAAGGTGAACAACAAATTGTTGGTAGTCTAGAGAAAGCCATTGATTCCGTATTGTTCAACAAGAGAGCCTTAAAAAAATATAAACATGGAAAGAAAGGAAAGGGGTTTCATTACTGAAGGGGTCCGTGAAACAGCATATCTCTGATCAAAATCTAAATTCTCCTCTAGGCTTGTTAAATTTCAAAGGAGAATTTAGATTTTGATCACAAGTCGCTTACACTGTTATTGCATGAACCTTCACTGACCTTGTTGTGGTGAGCACCCTCGAGTGGTTCGGGGTTTTTTTTTCATGGTGTTTCATGTGTAATGTTGAGTTATTTTTAGTAAAACCTTGGTAACTTTAGCCATCCAGGGACCCATATGCACAGTCCACAGTAGTGAGGTGTCCACAGTAGTGAGGTGTCCACAGTAAATAAGCTAGGCGTCCACAGTAGTGAGGTGTTCACAGTAGTGAGATGTCCACAGTAGTGAGGTGTCTACAGTAGTGAGGTGTCCACAGTAGTGAGGTGTCCACAGTAGTGAGGTGTCCACAGTAGTGAGGTGTCCACAGTAGTGAGGTGTCCACAGTAGTGATGTGTCCACAGTAGTGAGTGTCCAAGTGAGGTGTCCACAGTAGTGAGGTGTGTCCACAGTAGTGAGGTGTCTACAGTAGTGAGGTGTCTACAGTAGTGAGGTGTCTACAGTAGTGAGGTGTCTACAGTAGTGAGGTGTCCACAGTAGCGAGGTGTATACAGTAGTAAGGTGTGCACAGTAGCAAGGTGTCTACAGTAGTGAGGTGTATACAGTAGTAAGGTGTCCACAGTAGTGAGGTGTTTACAGTAGTGAGGTGTATACAGTAGTAAGATGTCCACAGTAGTAAGGTGTCTACAGTAGTGAGGTGTCCACAGTAGTGAGGTGTCTACAGTAGTGAGGTGTCCACAGTAGTGAGGTGTCCACAGTAGTGAGGTGTCCACAGTAGTGAGGTGTCCACAGTAGTAAGGTGTCTACAGTAGTGAGGTGTCCACAGTAGCGAGGTGTATACAGTAGTAAGGTGCACATGTACAGTACGTAGCAAGGTGTCTACAGTAGTGAGGTGTATACAGTCGTAAGGTGTGCACAGTAGCAAGGTGTCTACAGTAGCGAGGTCTGTCCACAGTAGTGAGGTGTCTACAGTAGTGAGGTGTCCACAGTAGTAAGGTGTCTACAGTAGTGAGGTGTCCACAGTAGCGAGGTGTATACAGTAGTAAGGTGTCTACAGTAGTAAGGTGTCTACAGTAGTGAGGTGTCTACAGTAGTGAGGTGTCTACAGTAGTGAGGTGTCTACAGTAGTGAGGTGTCTACAGTAGTGAGGTGTCCACAGTAGTGAGGTGTATACAGTAGTAAGGTGTCTACAGTAGTGAGGTGTCTACAGTAGTGAGGTGTCCACAGTAGTGAGGTGTCCACAGTAGTGATGTGTGTCCACAGTAGTGAGGTGTCCACAGTAGTGAGGTGTCCACAGTAGTGGTGTCCACAGTAGTGAGGTGTCCACAGTAGTGAGGTGTCTACAGTAGTGAGGTGTCCACAGTAGTGAGGTGTCCACAGTAGTGAGGTGTCCACAGTAGTGAGGTGTCCACAGTAATGAGGTGTCCACAGTAGTGAGGTGTCCACAGTAGTGAGGTGTCTCTACAGTAGTGAGGTGTCTACAATAGTGAGGTGTCCACAGTAGTGAGGTGTCCACAGTAGTGAGGTGTCTACAGTAGTGAGGTGTCTACAATAGTGAGGTGTCCACAGTAGCGAGGTGTCTACAGTAGTGAGGTGTCTACAGTAGTGAGGTGTCTACAGTAGTGAGGTGTCCACAGTAGCGAGGTGTATACAGTAGTAAGGTGTGCACAGTAGCAAGGTGTCTACAGTAGTGAGGTGTATACAGTAGTAAGGTGTCCACAGTAGTGAGGTGTTTACAGTAGTGAGGTGTATACAGTAGTAAGGTGTCCACAGTAGTAAGATGTCTACAGTAGTGAGGTGTCCACAGTAGTGAGGTGTCTACAGTAGTGAGGTGTCCACAGTAGTAAGGTGTCCACAGTAGCAAGGTGTCTACAGTAGTGAGGTGTCCACAGTAGTGAGGTGTCTACAGTAGTGAGGTGTCCACAGTAGTAAGGTATCTACAGTAGTAAGGTGTCCACAGTAGCAAGGTGTCTACAGTAGTGAGGCGCCCACAGTAGTGAGGTGTCCACAGTAGTGAGGTGTCTACAGTAGTGAGGTGTCCACAGTAGTGAGGTGTCCACAGTAGTAAGGTGTCTACAGTAGTAAGATATCTACAGTAGTAAGGTGTCCACAGTAGCAGGTGTCTACAGTAGTGAGGTGTCCACAGTAGTGAGGTGTCCATAGTAGTGAGGTGTCTACAGTAGTGAGGTGTCTACAGTAGTGAGGCATCCACAGTAGTAAGGTGTCTACAGTAGTGAGGCGCCCACAGTAGTGAGGCATCCACAGTAGTAAGGTGTCTACAGTAGTGAGGCGCCCACAGTAGTGAGGTGTCCACAGTAGTGAGGTGTCTACAGTAGTGAGGTGTCCACAGTAGTAAGGTGTCTACAGTAGTGAGGTGTCCACAGTAGCGAGGTGTATGTAGTGAGGTGTCCACAGTAGTAAGGTGTCTACAGTAGTGAGGTGTCCACAGTAGCGAGGTGTATACAGTAGTAAGGTGCACATGTACAGTACGTAGCAAGGTGTCTACAGTAGTGAGGTGTATACAGTCGTAAGGTGTGCACAGTAGCAAGGTGTCTACAGTAGTGAGGTGTCTACAGTAGTAAGGTGTCCACAGTAGTGAGGTGTCTACAGTAGTGAGGTGTCTACAGTAGTGAGGTGTCCACAGTAGTGAGGTGTCTACAGTAGTGAGGTGTCCACAGTAGTGAGGTGTCCACAGTAGTGAGGTGTCCACAGTAGTGAGGTGTCCACAGTAGTGAGTAGTCCACAGTAGGTGTCCACAGTAGTGAGGTGTCTACAGTAGTGAGGTGTCTACAGTAGTGAGGTGTCTACAGTAGTGAGGTGTCTACAGTAGTGAGGTGTCTACAGTAGTGAGGTGTCCACAGTAGTGAGGTGTCCACAGTAGTGAGGTGTCCACAGTAGTGAGGTGTCTACAGTAGTGAGGTGTCCACAGTAGTGAGGTGTCTACAGTAGTGAGGTGTCCACAGTAGTAGGTGTCTCTACAGTAGTGAGGTGTCTACAGTAGTGAGGTGTCTACAGTAGTGAGGTGTCTACAGTAGTGAGGTGTCTACAGTAGTGAGGTGTCTACAGTAGTGAGGTGTCTACAGTAGTGAGGTGTCTACAGTAGTGAGGTGTCCACAGTAGCGAGGTGTCCACAGTAGTGAGGTGTCCACAGTAGTAAGGTGTCCACAGTAGTGAGGTGTCTACAGTAGTGAGGTGTCTACAGTAGTGAGGTGTCTACAGTAGTGAGGTGTCTACAGTAGTAAGGTGTCTACAGTAGTGAGGTGTCTACAGTAGTGAGGTGTCTACAGTAGTGAGGTGTCCACAGTAGTGAGGTGTCTACAGTAGTGAGGTGTCTACAGTAGTAAGGTGTCTACAGTAGTGAGGTGTCTACAGTAGTGAGGTGTCCACAGTAGTGAGGTGTCCACAGTAGTGAGGTGTCTACAGTAGTGAGGTGTCTACAGTAGTAAGGTGTCTACAGTAGTGAGGTGTCTACAGTAGTGAGGTGTCTACAGTAGTGAGGTGTCCACAGTAGTAAGGTGTCTACAGTAGTGAGGTGTCTACAATAGTGAGGTGTCTACAGTAGTGAGGTGTCCACAGTAGTGAGGTGTCCACAGTAGTGAGGTGTCTACAGTAGTGAGGTGTCCACAGTAGTGAGGTGTCTACAGTAGCAAGGTGTCCACAGTAGCGAGGTGTCTACAGTAGTGAGGTGTCTACAGTAGTGAGGTGTCCACAGTAGTGAGGTGTCTACAGTAGTAAGGTGTCTACAGTAGTGAGGTGTATACAGTAGTAGTGTCTACAGTAGTGAGGTGTCTACAGTAGTGAGGTGTCCACAGTAGTGAGGTGTCTACAGTGAGTAGTGAGGTGTCCACAGTAGTGAGGTGTCTACAGTAGTGAGGTGTCCACAGTAGTGAGGTGTCCACAGTAGTGAGGTGTCTACAGTAGTGAGGTGTCTACAGTAGTGAGGTGTCCACAGTAGTGAGGTGTCTACAGTAGTGAGGTGTCCACACAGTAGCGAGGTATCTACAGTAGTGAGGTGTCTACAGTAGCGAGGTATCTACAGTAGTGAGGTGTCCACAGTAGTGAAGTGTCTACAGTAGTGTCTACAATAGTGAGGTGTCACAGTAGTAAGGTGTCTACAGTAGTAGGTGTCCACAGTAGTGAGGTGTCTACAGTAGTGAGGTGTCCACAGTAGTGAGGTGTCCACAGTAGTGGTGTCTACAGTAGTGAGGTGTCTACAGTAGTGAGGTGTCTACAGTAGTGAGGTGTCTACAGTAGTGAGGTGTCTACAGTAGTGAGGTAGTAGTAAGGTGTATACAGTAGCAAGGTGTCTACAGTAGTGAGGTGTCCACAGTAGTAAGGTGTCTACAGTAGTGAGGTGTCTACAGTAGTGAGGTGTCTACAGTAGCGAGGTATCTACAGTAGTGAGGTGTCCACAGTAGTAAAGTGTCTACAGTAGCGAGGTGTCTACAATAGTGAGGTGTGCACAGTAGCAAGGTGTCTACAGTAGTGAGCATCTACAGTAGCGAGGTGTCTACAGTAGTGAGGTGTCCACAGTAGCGAGGTGTCTACAGTAGTGAGGTGTCTACAGTAATGAGGTGTCCACAGTAGTGAGGTGTCTACAGTAGTGAGGTGTCTACAGTAGTAAGGTGTCTACAGTAGTGAGGTGTCCACAGTAGTGAGGTGTCTACAGTAGTGAGGTGTCTACAGTAGTGAGGTGTCTACAGTAGTGAGGTGTCTACAGTAGTGAGGTGTCTACAGTAGTAAGGTGTCTACAGTAGTGAGGTGTCTACAGTAGTGAGGTGTCTACAGTAGTGAGGTGTCCACAGTAGTAAGTGTGTCAGTACAGTAGCGAGGTGTCTACAGTAGCGAGGTGTCTACAGTAGTGAGGTGTGCACAGTAGCAAGGTGTCTACGGTAGTGAGGCATCTACAGTAGCGAGGTGTCTACAGTAGTGAGGTGTCCACAGTAGCGAGGTGTCTACAGTAGTGAGGTGTCTACAATAATGAGGTGTCCACAGTAGTGAGGTGGTCTACAGTAGTGAGGTGTCTACAGTAGTAAGGTGTCTACAGTAGTGAGGTGTCCACAGTAGTAAGGTGTCTACAGTAGTGAGGTGTCTACAATAATGAGGTGTCCACAGTAGTGAGGTGTCTACAGTAGTGAGGTGTCTACTACAGTGTCTAGTAAGGTGTCTACAGTAGTGAGGTGTCTACAGTAGTGAGGTGTCCACAGTAGTGAGGTGTCTACAGTAGTGAGGTGTCTACAGTAGCGAGGTGTCTACAGTAGTGAGGTGTCCACAGTAGTAAAGTGTCTACAGTAGCAAGGTGTCTACAGTAGCGAAGTGTTCTCAAAGAGAGAGTTGGGATGCTCTGCCATCTGTTACCACCTACAATAGTTGTTTTCTGTCTTACAGAGGAGTACATGCTACTCAGAAGTCTACATTGTGGAGGATTTACTAATGTACTTCAGGATGCTGTGATGTGGTTTAGTAGTGGTGGCACTAAATCCGTCTTGCACTTTGACGCTGTAGAAAATATCAATTGCCTATTCAGTGGAAGTAAAAGGTTTATAATGATTGATAAAGTAAGTTGGAAAATTGACCTTACTCATGATTATAGCTTATGTGAAAGCCACACTCGCAGACAAAGCTGAACCCCAAGTTTGATTTGAACTGAATTGTTAGGAAAAAAGTCTTTTGAAAGAAATTTAAGGAGTGAAAAGTTTAGTCTTGAGAAAGCTGCATTGTGTTCTTTAAGTTCATAAACCTACAATTTTCACACACATTTTATGTAAAAAGGTGCAGTTTATAGAGTCATTTTCGTATGATTGGAAAGTAGTTACAGTATGGTTTGTGCCGTGTGGTGATGTTACCATGCCGTGACCGTGCTGTGTCTAATATATAGGCATTCTGATTGATTGAGCAATAATTTTTCACGCTGTGATTGGTTGAATAGATGTCTTCGATTCCATTCGGTAACCATAAATATGTGCCGTAGGTTTCCCACTCATATGAAAACGACTCTATGCACAAACATTTGTGGTATGTTGTTTGTCTCTATTTCTACAAAATGTGTTTTATTTATTTATAGAAATATAGACCTCAAGCTCACATTGACAGATTAGATGGCTCTTATTCTACTGTTGATGTAGAAAAAGTCGATATGTACAAATTCCCTGGTCTTAGGAATATCCCATGGTACAATGTATCTATGAACGAAGGAGACTGCATGTATATTCCTTACATGTAAGTCTCTGTTTGCTAATTGTACAGGGTTACAGGCAACTGCCGCATTTGACCGGTTACTCCAAACACTGTCAGTCTTGCTGTTTTGATGCTGGTAGAGTCTCCTAACTTACTTATTAGCAATCGCTGCAAGGCGAAGATGCGGTAATATCAGGCATTATGTGAAATTAAAAAAGGAAATACACATGTACATTGTCACTGATTAGCACTTTAATAGACGATTCAGTTGTGATACTACAACCTTCCTCGGCTAGAGATTCTGCGAACTGGCTATGCATATTGAAAGTGTCTTTAAGAGGGAGTCTAATAAATTATAATTATTACTATTATTACTATTATTTTTATTATTTTTAATTATTTAAGATAAAATTTCATACATGAGTTGGAGAGAGAGAGAGAGAAATCGTTTATTAAAATAAAACACTTTAATAATAATAATAATAACAGTCGTGGGACTGAATTACGTGTTGACATTAATTTAACATGTATAATACTAGTTATATAATAATTCGAAAAGATAAAGACTATGGTGGTATTCTGCTGTATTTATCAGATTACTTTGAAGAAGATAAAAACTAAAATAATGTTTGTTTTGTCTAAATGTCTTGTCCGTAGGTGGATTCATCATGTACAGTCATTTGGGTCTCGTAATTTGGCTGTCAACATTTGGTGGGCACACTTTACATTCTTTAATGATACCGATTGTAAAGAAAGCAAGTATAAAGATACTGATTACATTCCCCTGAGTGACTTTACCTTCAAACCGCTGGAAACAACAAGGTGTGTTAGGACTGTTACCTTTATACATGTGATCCTTAGGACTAGGCAGACATGTGTGAGCCAGACACCTCACTAAGACAGACACCTCTCTAAGACAGACACCTCACTAAGACAGACACCTCACTAAAACAGACACCTCTCTAAGCCAGACACCTCTCTAAGCCAGACACCTCTCTAAGCCAGACACCTCTCTACGCCAGGCACCTCTCTAAGCCAGACACCTCTCTAAACCAGGCACCTCTCTAAGCCAGACATCTCTCTAAGACAGACACCTCACTAAGCCAGACACCTCTCTGAGGCAGGCACCTCACTAAGCCAGACACCTCACTAAGCCAGACATCTCACTAAGACAGACACCTCTCTAAGCCAGACACCTCTCTAAGCCAGACACCTCACTAAGCCAGGCACCTCTCTAAGCCAGACACCTCTCTAAGCCAGGCACCTCACTAAGCCAGACACCTCACTAAGCCAGACACCTCACTAAGCCAGACACCTCTCTAAGCCAGACACCTCACTAAGCCAGGCACCTCACTAAGCCAGGCACCTCACTAATCCAGGCACCTCACTAATCCAGGCACCTCACTAATCCAGGCACCTCACTAAGCCAGACACCTCACTAAGCCAGACACCTCACTAAGCCAGACACCTCTCTAAGGCAGACACCTCTCTGAGGCAGACACCTCTCTCAGCCAGGCATCTATCTCTTTAAGCCAGACACCTCACTAAGACAGGCACCTCTCTAAGCCAGGCACCTCACTAAGCCAGGCACCTCTCTAAGCCAGGCACCTCACTAATCAGGCACCTCACTCTTTAGAGCCTCTCTAAGGTAGACACCTCTCTCAGCCAGACACCTCTCTGAGGCAGACACCTCTCTCAGCCAGGCATCTATCTCTTTAAGCCAGACACCTCTCTAAGGTAGACACCTCACTAAGACAGACACCTCTCTCAGCCAAACACCTCACTAAGACAGACACCTCTCTAAGGTAGACACCTCTCTCAGCCAGACACCTCTCTGAGGCAGACACCTCTCTCAGCCAGGCATCTATCTCTTTAAGCCAGACACCTCACTAAGACAGGCACCTCACTAAGCCAGTCACCTCACTAAGCCAGACACCTCACTAAGACAGACACCTCTCTCAGCCAGACACCTCTCTGAGGCAGACACCTCTCTCAGCCAGGCATCTATCTCTTTAAGCCAGACACCTCACTAAGACAGGCACCTCACTAAGCCAGGCACCTCACTAAGCCAGACACCTCACTAAGACAGACACCTCTCTCAGCCAGACACCTCTCTGAGGCAGACACCTCTCTCAGCCAGACACCTCTCTAAGCCAGACACCTCTCTAAGCTAGACACCTCACTAAGCCAGGCACCTCACTAAGCCAGACACCTCTATGCCAGACACCTCACTAAGACAGGCACCTCACTAAGCCAGGCACCTCACTAAGCCAGACACCTCTCTAAGACAGACACCTCTCTCAGCCAGACACCTCACTAAGACAGACACCTCACTAAGCCAGTCACCTCTCTAAGCCAGACACCTCTCTAAGCTAGACACCTCACTAAGCCAGGCACCTCACTAAGCCAGACACCTCTATGCCAGACACCTCACTAATCCAGACACCTCTCTAAGCCAGACACCTCACTAAGACAGACACCTCTCTGAGACACCTCTCTGAGACACCTCTCTGAGGCAGACACCTCTCTAAGCCAGACACCTCACTAAGACAGACACCTCTCTGAGGCAGACACCTTCTGGCTTAGAGACAGTTAATTGTTTGCAATATTATAAAATGATCAATTATGGCAAGGGGTTTAGCTTTGGTTCATGTCCTTTATGGTCTTGTCTTGGCGCACATTCAATTGATGAAGTCATTTCAAAATGTGTGTGCAGAAGATTCAGTATTTTGGGGTATTCAATTATGGCTTCATTCACAGCTACAAATCGTTATACCCCACAGCACCCCTCCCCCACTGGGGCTTCTTCTCTTCCACTCCCATTGCATTGTGCACGTACATCGCATTACATTTGCTCCTTCATTTCAGATGTAAATTAATGGCCCCAGTGGGGGAGGGGTGCTGTGGGGTATAACGATTTGTAGCTGTGAATGAAGCCATAATGCAGGGTTTCTATCTACAGACAGTTAATAGCTGATATTGAAGTTACACTCCAATGACTCTGAACAACGGTTTCAAGTCGAGGCTATCAGGTCAGAACAAAAACCTGATAGCCTCGACTTGAAACCTTTGTACAGAGTCATTGGACTGTATCTTCGATATCAGCTATTGTGTGTATTTCTAAACCTGTTTCCCCTGTCTTTACACAGACAACAAATTCTTGAGGCCATTGGCAGAAAGCCTGTGACACAGGAGCAGTGGGTAATCAAATTAAAGGTTAGTAATATAACATGGTGTGATTTGGGGACCCTGTGTACATCCATTGCTCCCCACCTTACTCCCTGTGGGGGGAAACAGGAACAACAGCAGCAGCTCATGCCACTGGATGAGGGGAGAGTGATGCATGTTCAAAGGCAAGGGTTGGGTATCCTGTGGTAACAAAAAGGAAGAGGGAGGACTGAGGTACATGTTCCTCCATACTCGTACCCAGAGCCCACTCGTCATTTGGTTAAATGACGAGTGGGCTCTGGGTACGAGAATGCATGTACCTCCTGCCTCCTCCTCCTCCTGCCAACCTCCTGCCCCACCTGCTCCTACCCAGTCTTTATATCTTATCTTGGCACAGGAAGCCCATGTCGTGCAACTAAAGTTATTCAGCTGTGTCAGTTTGTTTGACTGATTTTGTGCCATGTTTTCCATCAGGAACTGGCCATTCATTATCGTTTAGAACCTCTCTCAAACGAAGTGGCAGTGAAGGTAAATGGGGTTAATTTCTTCTGCTGGTTCAAATTTTTCTCAGGATTGTTTTAAGTTCAGGTTTAGGGTCTCATGATGGGTAAAATATGTGTTTAGGTTGATTCTGCAGCAAGTAAACATGCCTTCTGTTCGCTTCCTTCCTTGCTTGTTTGCTTAGGCCAGGTTTTCACTTGCGACGCAAGCCGATAAACGCAAGCACAAGAGGCCTTACTTACGCGGTCTCTGTGAAAACGGCCCGCTGACGCGTGCGCAAACACAAGATCCAACTCAGTTCTTGTACTTGCGCATATGTATCTTGTTTCTTCTTTGTCCCTAGAATTTCCTAGAGTTAGACTTGAATAAAGATGGCTTGGTCAGCGCCGAGGAGATCTTTGAAGTACAAACCCCTAACATTGAGCGCTTGTTGTCACCTGCGGAGATGTCAGGCTCAAACGAAGATGACGAAGAAGCGGAAGATAATGAAACAGAGAAAGAGACCGACAAACTTTTAGATGACGAACTAAATGAACAATCTACCGGAAGTGATGTCAGACAGGAACTCTAAGATTCACATTCAGAATTAATAATGAACATTACAGCGCGGTACAGTTCATAGGCCAAGAGGAAAGAAAGAAACTGCTACGAGTACCATTACGTGGTTTGCCGATGTAACCATCGAGTAAATTTCAACACGCTAAGCAAATTTAGGGATCTTTTAAAGTAAGAGACAGCTTATTCTGCGTTAGTCTCCTTCCCAGACGTTTGCGAAGAAGCGGACTAAAGGTGTAGTAGACACACAGTGCAATAATGCGCGTAATATTACCAGCAGTCGCACGGTTTCTGCGTGTATCTCTCTAGTAGTAGGATCACATATTACTTCATTAAGTTGGCCACAACAATACGCTTTATATCGCCACCAATATTGCGCGCAATGTTGCACCGTGTGTCCACACCTTAATCCTGGGTGCCAGATGTTACGGTTATAAATATATAGGGGATCTCTGGCATCCAAGGACGTACAGACAGCTTAATTGCTTACGAAAAGTTCATGTAAATTATTTAAGACTTTATGACAGAAGAATAAAAGATATTTACTGAAAAAATGTAGATACTTTAATCTGAGGCCTACATGTAGTTCAGACGTCGTGCTAATCATGAGCCGTTCTCATTTCAGACAATAGATAATGAGGCCGCATCATTAAATAACGATTATTATTATTATTATTACTATTGCTGCATTGTGAGTATTGTGGAAAAAAGCGGTTTCTTCTCCACTTCATGGGTCAATGTCTCTACAAAGCCAGGTTTTGGGACAACATTATAAGCAAACTTGGTGGTGTTCAGCGCAGCTTTGATTGACAGTTCTACAAACGATAGACTAAGCTTAAGGTGCGGTAATACGGGCAACAAAATCGAGCAACTTGTCGCGCAACATTTTCAGATTGTTGCGTTGCAAAGCAATGTTTCTAGTATTACCATCGTTCGTGCAACTTGTCGCGCAACAAATTAAATTTTCGGTCATTTGTTGCAGGTTGCAAAACTTTGTTGCATGAAGTAGAAAGAGCTTCTATTTTGCGCAACAAAGTTTTGCAACCTGCAACACGAAAATGTGTTGCGCGAACGGTGGTAATACGAGGAACATTGCTCTGCAACTTGCAACGCAACAATGTTGCGCGACAAGTTGCACGATTTTGTTGCCCGTATTACTGCACCTTAAATTAGCCATCGCATTAGCTTCTTTAACCTTGTTGTAGGTGGTCGAAGCTTCTGACAACGCTCATTTGACGACAGGAATTCCACCCAATCGACTGAAAAACCTCTGTTCATTTCTTGTTGAACTGGATTCAGAACTTTCAGACGCACTTCGGCTCATATTTGACGAGAGAGAAGAATATCGAGACAAAATACTCAACTGGAGGTCGTTGCCACATGTACCATGCAGAACGTCGCACATGGTATTCCTTTGCGGGATGAATTCAAAGTACAATATTTAACAATGTTATTTTATCATGAGCATTTCACAAAATTGACTGACAGTATTGTCAATCCTAATGAGTCCATTAGAAGCATTTGTTTTATATCATGACATCATTGAACGTCATAGGCTTAGCTTCTGATTGGTTCTATAGCACCCTAAGGATTTATGAATGGTCTCTGAAGTGTTATGGCTTAGACCCCGGATATCCCCTCACTGCAATATTGGCCATTACCTAAACGAGCAGGGGACTGGGAACGAATTTATTAGAATTAACGCAATTACGAAATTAAGTTTATGACATGAAACAGAATGTTGAAATTAGTATCTGTGCAAAGTTTGATGTGATTTGAGCGAATTCTGTCGGAATTATAAACTTTTGAAATTGTGTTGTCCAGCCAAAATTTTACAGTGAATGTATGGTTACCAGATTGATTCTGGCAGCAGATTCGACCAGCAGCAGATTGGAAGCAGCAGAATCGGATTGACGTCATTTTGACGTCACAGATTTTCGAATCTGCTGCTGGCTTGACAGCAGATTCACTAAGCAGGGGTAGGGAAGGGAATATGATTGTTTAACAGTTTGTACTGCAAGCGAACACTAAGAATAGATTCAGCGTTGGAAACGGGATAAAATATAAAGTAACCGCAATGTAATGTGGATGGGCTTCCTGATAGCTGTAACTTGTACATGACAACTGAGCTCATATCACTGCAAACCACTGGTCTGCGTACTTGGTTGCATTTGAATGACCTTAGACAACTAGTAACGCAACACCGGATGTGTGATTACACAATAAACACAATCAAACATGACATGTGATGTCAAGTTTTAAAATATTTAAAATTCGTATTAGAATTACTTATTAGGCTCCTTCCACACTGTTTATGTTGTTTATGTTTGGAGTCTCCAGTATCGAAAGGTTAAAAGGTTTGAGCTGGCGTTTTTGTCTTGTTGTCGCACTTCCCTTCCCTACCCCTGCTCAGTGAATCTGCTGTCAAGCCAGCAGCAGATTTGGAATTCTGTGACGTCAAAATGACGTCAATCCGAATCTGCTGCTTCCAATCTGCTGCTGGTCGAATCTGCTGCTGGCGAATCTGCTGCCAGAATCAATCTGGTTGTATGGTTTGGCTGGACAACGTCAAAAATTTACAGAGTTTGTATGTAAAAATATACATCTTTGATGCCCTCTAGCATCGTCAATATTAGCCGAAGTTCACCAAACTTTCCAGACTCTCTCAGAAAATGATGCCCACTTTTGCTAGTTTCTTATTGAATTAGTTTTACGGACTTGGTCCCAGTCCCCTGCTCGTTTTGGTAATGGCTAATATATTTCCTATGTTGTGTTTTTAATTAATAAGTAATTCTTTGTATTTTTCATGCAGTTTAGTTTTAAGAAAACGTCTGCAAAAATCGTCTGCAACGGAGGCTAGCGTCGGTCGGCGAGCATCATATCTGCAGATATTTCAGTCACAGGCAGCCTAACCATTGCTTCTGAGGAATAAATAAAATGCGCGCTTTTTGCTGGGTTCCACAGGCAGCCCAACCATTCCTTTTCAGGCTACTAAATAATGAAACAAAATTGATATTTGCGTCTTTTTTGATGGGTTTCCTGTGGTAGAGCGCGCGTGCGCAATACGTAAGGTTGGGTTCCCTGTGCATAGAAATGTATGATGTTGGGATCCCTGTGCGTGTCCCGCAAGAAGCGCCCGCAGCAATGTACATAGTCGGGGGAAAATTAGTAATTTTCCCCCTGACATAGTGAAACACTTGTTTCAATATACACATGTACTGCGGGACGCGCGGGATGCGCACAGGGATCCCAACATCATACATTTCTATGCATAGGAAATATCATTTTATTTCATTATTTAGTAGCCTCATGGATCATAAAAAGACACATGATCCATGGTAGCCTCAAAAGGAATGGTTGGGCTACCTGTGGCCGGGGTTTCCTGTGCAGAGCGCGCGCACAATATATACGTCTTATGTTGGGTTCCCTGTGCTTAGTAACGTATTATCAGAACTGAGAAAAAATCAAGCCAAAAAACAAGAAGAGCATTCACTTTGCGTGACTATATCAGTCTTTATAATACAGGCCGATGAAAATTGATATAAGGCCATATATAGATAATGTAAATATAAGTAATGATTGTAGTAATATTTGTAACAAAATAAAGCTGATTTTCAATGCATTCATTAATGTTTTTAGTGAAACAAAGAAATCTTATAAATATCATGCTAAATTCTATACTGTTTTGCTTGGTATACATAGACACAGCATGGGCGTAGCAAGGATTTCACCACCAAATCCCTCCCCCCCTCCCGTCCTCAAACATATAAATTTAAAGAGTAGACCCAGAGGAAGGGGGGTCACAGGCACCCTGTGACCTCCCCCTGCCTACGCCCCTGCACAGGTCTGCACTTATACAGAGCTTTGTTCACAGGTTAGACAACAAATGAAGTTGAATGTGTTAAAATGGTACTCATTATTTCCTCTTCCTTGACATGCAACTGAAGTACGTCCCCATAAGTGTTAGTAAACCATGGAAGATGTGTTCTACTTTAATACACACTGCAGATCACAATAAATCTCAATTTAATGTTTAATATGTTTTACAAGTAGCAATCATGTAAGTACATGTACATGTATATTTAGTATATATACATATATACATACATAGTATATTTACGATATTTACATGTATGCCAAGCGTGAAAAGAAGGCATTATGAATGTATAAACTACAACACAAGTCCAACTTCCCTGGAATAAGTGAACAAATAATATCTCTTTTTTTAACTTTCTAGTCTGCTTTTGATTGTAAAAATAAAGAGTACACTTCAGTTTGAACTACTTCAGATTCTGTCTTGAGATATAAGTGCATTTCGTCATCAGCAATATCTTTGTCATCCAGTTCTTCTCTTTCTCCTTCAGAGTCTGAGTGGTAATACTCCCCACAGAATATTGACTCTGGATTGCCATTCATTATATCAGATTCAGAATAGCCTTTTCTTAGCAAGTATTCGATCATCGTTGCATTAGATTCCAGCTCACAGAAATCAGACTTTCCATTTTCCTTGTACTTTGGGCAGTTTGTTGGATTGATGCAGCAGTGTGGACAACACAAGTGGTCAGACGAGACTTGCACATCTGTGGATACTGTTTCATCTTGTAAAGTTGTCTTTTGCATTGTAGAACTAGATACAGCATGTTGACACTTTTTGTGTAAAATTACATCATCACTCAATGGGACTGTATTGTCACACTGCTTCTGACATGCTTCCATTCTCTCCTTTGCTTCCTTGATAAACTTTCCTTTCCCTGCTTCAACCTTTTCCCTCCTCTCCTCCCAGCTGTACTTGAAATCAACATTGTGATGGTCTTTGCAGTCTTTATAAAAGGATAGAATTTCTTTAAGGAACTTTGGCACCTGACTTTTCTTTAGTGAGTTGATCCATGGGATTTTTTCACCATATTTACGGAGCTCTTCTTTTATATAGTAACAATTTCTTCTAACATATGCTGGCTTACAAGTGTTTAGCCGACAGACCTCATCGAACTTGGGAGCCTTAGCTGGGCGGCCATAAACACTCTCAATGCACATATATATAATACCCATGATCATCAATAATCTGCTTTTCCCTGCCCCAATCATTGTTTCATTACAAAACTGATAAAGATTTTTAGCAAGTTCAGTGACTGATGGATCTTGGACCTCAAATTGACATATAATGTTGTCAAATAGTTCGCTTGGTTCTGGATCTTTAACTTCGATATTAAAGAAATTCTTGAGCAATTTAAAACATCTTGACACAACTGCAACATCACATCTTCCAGCTTCAGCTACATTTCTAATGTGTATCACCACTCCATTGCGCCTACAGACTATGTAGATACAGCTTGCCACGACGGGATTCCTGGCTTTTGGCAGTTTCTTGACTTCAACTTTATTCTTGTGACGGTAAATGCTTTTCAACATGTCCATAACTTGTGGTATGTAATCTTTGGGCAAACGTAATCGCTCTGTTTGCTCTTCCGCACGTTTCTTCAGAGGACAGCAACTACTTGGGTTGAGAGTTGCATACCATCTTTGTTTTCTCCAGTCTTCACGTTCTCCTGGTGGTTGATATTGGCTTTGGAATGTACCCTTACCATCACCAACAGTTCTACCGACCCCACTGCCACTGGCAAAACTCCCCTCGCCAGCAACTACGCCACAGCTCGAACAAACCTCTAATATACCTTCTTCGTGGACTTCTATTGCATTGGCACCGCATTGTGGACAGGTTTTAGCCATTTTAAGGTTATTAAGACGACACAAATGATAACAAATATAATGGACGCTTGTTTTCAATGCAGAACCTGCCAGGCGTTCCAACCTTGTAGGATCCAGTCCTACTCATCAACCTAACATTAAAATGGCGGACGAAGTTGGAGGAAACTCCAAGAGTTCGCAGTTCAAAAAGGTTTTGATTGGAGTAACCGGGAGTGTTGCAACTGTAAAATTAGGGAAACTAATTCAAGAACTCCTCTCCTCAAACAAGGCAGGTGATTTGAAACAATCTGTTGCAAAACTCGCTACTAATTTCGATGTCTAAATGTAACTTGTAAGCTTAAGCTTACTTGCCGATCGATCGTGTCTGTTTTCATTGATATTTTTCCATTAGGTGGAAGTGCAAGTTGTTGCTACAGAATGTTCAACCCACTTCTTCAACATTGATGAAATTCCTGTGAAAGTTTACAGAGACATGGATGAGTGGCAGGTTTTACCACAGGCATATACCACGCAGTTCATATTGGGATTCCTGTGGTGAAAATCTGTTCGTTGGAATTTTGACAAAAATTTGCCAAACTCTAAAGAACTCTCAAAACTTCATGTCAAATAGCCTATTTTCCCCGAAGTTCAAACAATCAATATAATTGACAGATTAACACCACAGGAAGCCCAAAGGGAACTGTGAGGATGGTGCACCCACACTCTCGAAGTATTTCAGTTATGAAGAATGACCACATGATCTAATGTTATAATATAAATTATGGGAACATCCTAAGAACATGTGATTTGATTGAATTGGCTGATCAGCATGCATCGGAACTAAAAACGGATGCGAGGGAGGCTAATATCCTCATTGACTATATTGACTCGTAGAAAACTTGAACTCATAGTCTAATTGTTAAATAGAAGTACTATTATACTTTTTGTATTTTTGAACAGGAATGGCAAAAGATGCAAGACCCAGTGATTCATATAGAGGTGAACTACTATAATAATTCATGCACAATAAAAATCATATAATTTGCCATGAAGCAGATAATGTTGCGGATGAAAGGGAATATTGCTTTTAGCTCTATTCTGGGTTTAAATGAGGATGGGTAGGGATCAAAATAATTATAATTTCATTCTTAATATCTCCTCTTCTTTACATCTCAATAAATTCTCATTTTAAAATTCAATTCTCTCTTGGTAGCTTCGCAAGTGGGCAGACATTATGGTGATTGCTCCTCTCGATGCAAACACAATGGCTAAAATGGCAATTGGAATGTGTGACAACTTACTGGTAAGACAATACATGTATAATGCAAGTCATAGCGCTGTGTTATATAGAGGATATTTAGCTTGTCAACCAGGAAATTTGTAACTTAACGTGCCCTAGTTAAGCAACACACAAGTGTCGTACTGTGCAATGCTCAAACATGTGGACACATAATAAATTAATGTACAAGTTCGACCTGGACACAATAAAACAATGAATGTATAGCCATATACGAAAGTGATTGGTTAACATTTAAACTGCCGCAGGAGTGCAAGAGTGAAGAAAGTTGTTACAATGAAACAACTGAAGCAAAATACATGTATATTTATAAGCAATGTTAGTTTTTATTTATCAGACATGTATGGTGCGAGCATGGGATATTAGCAAGCCACTGATCTTTTGCCCTGCTATGAACACATTCATGTGGAACCACCCACTCACAGTGACCCATGTGGATACCCTACGTAAGATGGGCTATACTTATGTGCCACCAATTGCAAAGAAATTGGCTTGTGGGGATATCGGTAAGTGCTTTATTATTGGTGCTGGAGTTAGGGAACATGGAGGGGAAATTGAAAGGGGGGCGAAAAGGATGAGGGGAAAGGAGAAAGTGAAGAAATAAGAGGAAAGAGAAGGCAAGGCAAGGGAGGACTTGTCTCACTTGTTATACATTGTGTTGACACTGGATTGTTGAGAAAAATGGAGGGCAAGAGGTATCTTTTTCACTCAATGACCCAAAGTCAAAAGTGAGGGATTTAAAGGAACCTCTGCTAGCAGCTACATGTAGGGTATGTGTTGGGTAAAATCTTTCTTTTTTTTGACTGACTAAATGAATATTAAATTAAGCTATATAGTAGGGTTCACGGTCAGATATTTAAACAGGAGTGTAAAGGTGACATTTTTGATGTAGAACCCATTTTATAGCCAGGACAAGCAACTACTTTTGTCTTGACTGACAGATGTCAGAATTCTGCTGGTGACCAGCATCTACTGAGAATCCTAATAAGTGCATTAACATAGAGTCATCTTACTGATTTACAGGGATTGGAGCAATGGCTGAAGTAACTACTATTGCACAAACGATATTCCAACACTTGGAAGGATTACACAAAAGTTAACAGAAATTGCTGTTAAATTATTAAATTTAATTGCCGTCGGAGCGAAGCGGAGATGGCCTACTATTATTTGCCAATACATTTCTAAAATGTTCAGGTGGTTATGTACATGCGCCTGCAATAACGTATGACAGCGGACATTACATCACGTGTACATCACATGTTAAACCCAAATCAACCAATCAGAATGGACCGTTCCCACGGCCGACAAGAAACCATCGCGAAATCCCAATCCAAAATCTTAGAATGACAATAGAACAATAGCCAGGACTTTTGTCCAGCTACACGAAGACCTGAACAACCACTAAACATATTCTTGTATTTTCTTGTTCACTTTGAACAACTAATATAAATAAAATGTTTTGCATCTTTTGAGTTGTTACACTGTTCTTGATCTTGTTACATATCGTTATAAATAAAGTTAAAAGTTGTGTTATATAATTGTTTGACTCTACACCACATTTTCTTTAAAATCACCATGCAAAAATATACGACGGCACTTCATTGGTTAAACCAACTACTAGTATATATATATATATATACTCAATCTGCAGACAGTACTGTTTCGCTCTTTGTGAGCTCATCAGTGCAGAACAGAGGTTTCAGACTGAACCCTAGCTATGAAGCAAGCAAGCTTGCAACAAAATATGTACATCTAGAGAATACTACATTATGTAAATAAGACTTATTTATACCATACATTAATAATATAAAATACTATATTAAACTTTCTGAATAACAAAGTTGTTGGAGTAAGGATAAATATTGGTACTAAGGATTTCCACTAGAGTTTCAAAGAAAAAAACATGGGATTCATGGGAATGTTTAGAAGAGAAGTACTGAATTGCTATTGTGGACACTGTGCAATAATATATTGTGGACACATTGTGGATACCTCCTGCTATTGTGAACATCTCGCTATTGTGGACACCTCACTTTTATGGACACCTCGCTATTGCGGACGTCCTGCTATTGTGGACACCTCGCTATTGTGGACACCTCACTTTTATGGACACCTCGCTATTGCGGACGTCCTGCTATTGTGGACACCTCGCTATTGTGGACACCTCACTTTTATGGGCACCTCGCTATTGCGGACGTCCTGCTATTGTGAACACCTCGCTATTGTGGACACCTCACTTTTATGGGCACCTCGCTATTGCGGACGTCCTGCTATTGTGAACACCTCGCTATTGTGGACACCTCACTTTTATGGGCACCTCGCTATTGCGGACATCCTATTGTGGACACCTCACTACAATAGACACCTCACTATTATGGACATCTTGCTATGCGGACACCCTGCTATTACAGACAAGAGCTGGATGCCCGGCAGGGCAGACTTCTAGAGAGTTTCCTGAAAATAACTCTCAATATTGTGGATTCTTATTATTATGGACCCTAAAACAGGTTCAACATGGTTTTACATTTTTTCAAAAGTTAAGTGATAACCACAGGTTGTACAAATCTTTGTCCAAGTGTCTGTCTCTTCATTGTATGTCTCTCCACCTTCTTCTCCTTCTTTTGGAAATACGTGTTCATGCTTTGACAAATCTTTTTGCCACGTACTAGTACGCACAGCTTTCCTAAGCTCTGGAATAAATAAATGGGAAATAAAATTAATGGAGGAACAGTGGAAATACTGGTGGAACCTCCCATAAGGGGATACTTTCAGGACCAAGCATGGATGTCCGTCTGTACACTTACAGGAGGTGTGTGCTTACAGGTGTGTGTGTGCTTACAGGGATACTCCTGGAAATTTAGGATAGGGGTGTGCCCCCGGGATGTCAAAACCCTGACCCTATTTAAGGATGAAGAATTGGAAAATTCATACCCTTTCCAAGGATTTGTCACTGAAATACAGAACCAATTTAAGGAAAAAGTTAATAGTATTCCTTTGGAAATCGCTAATATCAGAAGTACATAAGCTGGCTGTTAAGCAAAGTGGATTTTTTTGTCAAAATAAAAAAAGTGTACCCAAATTAAAGATCGAATATTTTATTTTATGGTGAAAAAGCAAAATACGGTACCCAATTTAAGGATCTGGAGGTTCAAAAACCATACCCTATTCACATACCCCCCGGGCCAGGAACTTTGAGATGTGTTCCAGTCAGGTCTTCGTGTAGGAGAATCGTGTAGCTGCACAAAAGTCCTGGCTATTGTTCTATTGTCATTCTATGTATTGTTTTTACATAAAAAAACCAATAACCAGGACTTTTGTGCATGTACACAAAGATCTTGCCATGTGTCCACTTATTGGAGGTGTCCATTTGCAGAGGTGGTTTGACTATGTTTGTGGCCGTTTATTATACGCATGCCAGAGGATATAGATTTGGCCCCTTCCCTTCCGGCCCACTCCTTCTCAGTCTCTTTCAGGCCAGCTACACAGGTTACTGTACCTTTGACCTTTTTGTCAAACTTCTTCTGTTTTTGTGTTTCTCTCTTCTCTAATTTCTCTTCCCTAGCTTGTTCCATCTTATCTTCATCTCCCCAGATTTCATAGGCACGTTTCTGTACCTTTAAAAAGAAAAAAAGAAATTGTAATAATAATAATAACAATAACAAAAGCAACATGGGGAAAACTCTCATAAAGAGTGGTGAGGAAATTTTGAAGATAACCCCTAAAAGGTTACCAGAATCTTGACCTTCTAGGCATTGACAGCAAAATAGTATTTACCCATAAAAGGTGCCAATAATTAAAAAAAAAGTTTTCTGACAACTCGGTCATAATTACATTTATGGGCAAATACCCTAAAAGATACCATGATAACTATAATGGTGGTTGCTTTTGGTTTGAACCTCGCCCCTCCCTGGTTGGTACCACTGCGATTTTGACCCCTAAAAGGTATGACGACGCCCCTCTCCCCTCAGATCCCAAACCTACTACCACCTACTACACCTGGTTAATGAAAACTTGGTATTTCTCATTTTATCTCATTCTAGGGGCAAATCTCTTGAACCCAGCCTAAACTAACCTGTAATGTCAAATAGAGTTTCATGTCTCCTCTTGAATAATGAGGATTTTTCTTTACTTGAAATTTTAATATTGGTTCTCTTCTATCCAAGTCAACATCCTTTAAAAGAAATTGCTGAAGAAAGATTAATTAATTAAAATACAGATAAATACACGAGGGATGAACAAATGAAGATATTTGTGGGCTTCCTGTGGATTACACAGGGTTCCCACAGATTAAGATTTTAACAACACAAACCTGCTTAGCTTCTGTCTTGGTAATAAGAGAACACTTCCCTGTCTCATCAGATTCTCTAGATATAATATCACACCATAGTTGATCAATTAGTACCAGTTGCATTTACATTATATTGGCAATTTGTTTTAAATTTTCTTTCAGATCAACTTACCTACAAAAAACTTACCTACGGAAAAAAAAAAAACTTACCTACATGAGTCACAAATGTACGCATCAAAAATTCGATACAGAAATGAATTCATGAATTCTTTGTCACATTCAGAACAGTGTAGTAATTGATCTCCTCCAAGTATTGGGGCTGTGAAATGAACATGAATGAACTAATGTCAATTTGAGGGAGAAAGAGGGAGAAAGAGTATCTAAAGAGTAACTCACTCACTAGATGAATGAATGAATGAAGAATGAATGAATGATCAACTGACAATATGATAGACTGACTATTTTATTTTGTTTGACTGACTGACTTTCGGATGACGTACTGACTTTTTTCATTGCCTATATTTTCCCCAGGGGTGGGGGTGGAGGGGGGGGGAGGGGGGGCGGAGGGGGGGGGGGGACTCCCATATATAAAGTGGTTAGGGTGTCACAAATCTAAAAGGACCACAAAAGACTAAGCCGCTACCTTTTAGGGTGTTTGTCAGTAAATAAGATACCCGAGATAAGATGGTAATGATAGCCGGAATGACAGTTGTAGCTTTTGTCACTTTAGAGTTGGTACCT
This sequence comes from Actinostola sp. cb2023, assembly GCA_033675265.1. NCBI lineage: Eukaryota > Metazoa > Cnidaria > Anthozoa > Actiniaria > Actinostolidae > Actinostola > Actinostola sp. cb2023. Next base: position 262,050 of record JAUJYZ010001026.1, on the reverse strand, counting down.
TTTAGGGGTAAAAAAATTATTTGCCATGCCCACCTGGCAAGACTTAGGTACCTTTTAGGGGTCATTTTCAAAATTTCCGACGAGCATCCCAACCACTTTATATATGGGAGTCTCCCCCCCCGAGATATTTATTGACTGACCGACTGATGAACAGACTGACTGACATATGAATCGACGGACTGACTGATTGATTGACTAATGAATTGATGGATGGACTGATTGACAGACTGATTGTTGAATTGACGGACTGACTGATTGACAGACTGATTGTTGAATTGACGGACGGACGGACTGACTGACATACTCGCACTCAAATCGCTGAAAAAAATCTGTCGCTGCAAATAAAGTTGTATAAATATCAATCAAATAAATTTAGCATTTGCATATTGGTAGACACCTGGTTCCTCAATAATATTTCTTGGTGGCCTACTTAATTCCTCTTCTTCCTCGGCATCTAAAAGAAACCCTCCGCCAGTATCTACAACTCTAGATAACCCGGTACCACTGCTGACTGATTCTGTGTTATTTGTATTCCAACTCCAACTATCGTCTTTCTCCTTGGACCTCTGACTCAGCTGTGGATAAGGCCGGCTTGAGAGGCGACCACTTCGAAGTAGCAAAGCCTTTTGCCTGTTTCGCTCTACTCGCGCCTTTTGAGCATTAGAAAGCGGTGATTCAGACATTTTTAATCAAGGTTTCCAAAACACTCATTCTCTGCCGCCATTTTGGAAATTTTTGTGATTGGTAGGTACCGCTGACACTTTTAATCGCGGTCTCAAGTATTTTGCGGCCATGTTGTTTATGTTGGGCAAAAAAATGTGTTTTAGATTCTATTCTTGTAGCTAAAGACAAATGCCTGGCGTGATCTTTAAATGTCAGGATTTGACAGGATATGGATTTGTCTCTTTCCTGACTGATGTACATGTATGTTTGCTGATAGGATTATTCAGTGCGAATCTTTAATCTTTTGAAGACCAGAAATCTATTTAAAAGTGTAGCGGCACCATGGATGACAAGATCTTGGAGAAATTTGGTGGTGTCGGATTGGTTATGACCATTATTTTCACAATTACGGTAAAGAGATCTATTGGACAACAAAGAAACTTAGCCTAAACACACTGTTTGTTTGTTTTCAATCAGCTGTTAATCTCATTATTTGCCTTCATATGACGGGCAAATACTGCTAGTAATTTCCCCATGTGTTACCAAGCAGACAGTATTCTATTGAAAAGGTGCAATTCAGCTGATGAAAATTCCTCACGAGACCGGAAATGATGTCTAATGAAATCAAGCAATACTCCTTTTTACAGTTCCCGGCGCCTTCTTGAAAGGTAGCCGAGCCTTTGCATCAAAGTGAAACCAACGGTGACCTTGCAATGATAGAGACCTTTTTAACACCTTGGACAATTATTATTCACATGTCTCAAGGTCACCGTTGGTCTCGCTTCGATGCAAAGGCTCGGTTACCTTTCAAGATGGCGCCGGGAACTGTAAAAAGGAGTATTATTGCCGTTGGACTTCCTGTGTGCAAAGGGTGTTGCATAAATGAGAAACACGAACAGATGAAATTGTGTCAGTGCGAGTGCGTCTTGTATCCATACAGCAGATTTCGTATGACTGTGATAAACTTACGGCACAGACGTGCCGTGCCGTGACCGTGATGATTTAGGATTTCGAATGAATCCGTGCCGTGACCGTGCCGTGCACCATGTTTTTTCACAGTCATGCGAAATCTGCTCTATACAGCTATGTAATCTACTAGCAAGACAACTAGATACATTTACATACATGCATAATGAATTTCCATTCATTCATTTTAATTTCAGTTCGTCCTTCTGGTTGTCATTTTGATCAAAAGGCAAATTTTAAGGATGTTGCTAATATCCAAGAGAGGACCTCATACTGCAGTAGCAGCTGGTGCACCACAGGTAGAAATGGAATGCCTAAGCCATGCATCATCATGCAGTATTAGCATGCAGGGTTGTCAAAAAGGTGTCGGCTGCTGAATGACAGCTCAACATGGCTGCTTTACTATATTGTTTTGTGGTGTACATTAAAGGCCCACTGAGGATGCTTGACGACCATCCTCAGTGCCTGTGCTTGGCTGCATAAGGCACCATGGGGCCAATAACTTCTAACCATACCCCTGTAATTAAGTGTGCAGATGTTTAATGTAACTTTGTAAGCAGTCAGACAAGTCCCCCAGCAGTTGTGTAAATCCAGAGAATTCTAGACTAGATGGTGAGCCAACCATCCCTTCCTTTCAGATTCTGGCAAGAGAAATAGAGATACGACTTAGAAAGATTGCAAGATTAAGAATTGAGCCAAGAATGATGGCAGAGCAATTCAATAAATCAACTGAGGATTCAACTAACTTTGACTCTCCTCCAGGTTTGATAATAATAATGTATACACATGTACATGTATACTCAATGCATATTACTGTAATGCCTTTATTCCTGAGATTGCTTCAGACTCTTTTCATGGCCTGGCCTGGGTTCCTGAAAGGCCGATTAGTGCTAACCTAGGATTAAATCTTAGGAAAACCATTCATTTAAAACCTGGATTAAGACTAATCGGGCTTTCAAGAACCAGGCCCTGGGCCCGGTTGTTCGAAAGTATTAGCGTATCCAGGTTAAATTTTAAGATCAATATACCAGAAGCTACAAATACAGACTGAAAGCAATGGACAAAATGACTGAGTTGGGTATGTAAACTATTTAATTGGGCTTCCTGTGGTTTTCTGTTGGACACAGCAGCTATTGGGCTTCCTGTGTGTTATAATATTCTTGTTAGATTGGGATCCCTGTGCCCCCTTGATTATGTACGGGGCCACCCCTCAGAAGGCCGCCATCTTGTTCTCTTCGGTTAGCTGAAAACAATGGTTTTAAAATTAGTACGTTTAGGTTTACAGAGCTTATTAAATAAAAGACTTCCTGTTACAACACTGTGGTTTTCTGTAGGACACAGGTATCCCAAAATATGCAAACTATTGGGCTTCCTGTGGTTTTCTGTAGGACACAGGTAGCCCAAAATATACAAACTATTGGGCTTCCTGTGGTTTTCTGTAGGACACAGGTAGCCCAAAATATACAAACTATTGGGCTTCCTGTGGTTTTCTGTAGGACACAGGTAGCCCAAAATATACAAACTATTGGGCTTCTTGTGAAAACTGCGTAGGTGACACAGGTAATTTTCCAAAATATGAAAATTGCTTCATTGGGCTTACTGGGTTTTCTGATAGGACTAGGTAGCCAAAAGATTTGGTCATTTTTAGATCGATTACATTTATAAAAGAGCTTGTTTTGCAGTTTGCCGTTTATATATAGAAAAATATAAATGCGCGTTTTTGACGTCATGACAATTTTCGACATTTGACTTTGATTTTCTTACCATTGATGAAACGCCACTTGCTCGGCAAACTTCCATCAATATTCGGGGATTTGGTTCGACGCAAAGGTCAATCAGTGAGAGGATATGCATTCTGGGATATCATGAACATTTTTGTCAAACCGTACCCATTTTAAGATATTTTATTAAAGGTGGCAATGACACAGGCAAACTAATGCACCGGTGAAATGTATGAAAGTCGCCAAAACTGCTAGAGGTCCTCGATTCACCACAGAACGACCAAATATTAAACAATTCACGTGAATCGGCCTGTTTGAAAAAACTGACATAGTGCAGATTCGGCACGTGAAATCAGGATTCATTCGAAATCCTAACCACCATCAAGCTCAATGATGCTGTTCTGGGGGCTTCTGTGCTGTCGTGCTGTAAGTTTCTCACAGTCATACCAAATCTGCTCTAGTCCGACAACTCTCTCTAAGCCAGAGACCATCAGGACCAATTTTTGCTGTCCGGCTAAGTGTCTTTAACCCTTTGACTCCCACGGCGCCCGACACCGCCCGTAAAAATCGATACTGCTTTGAAAACATCTAACTTTCTGAATTTTTGTAACATCGATCTCATGGCCAAAGTTTCTTAGTGACAACTAGATAACTCTCCTCATATTTTAACCTCAAGTAAACTGACTTACAGGTCCGAAATTCTGGGCATTAGTTCAATTTGTTTGCCATAAAAATCAAAAATGCAGTGTTGTTTTTTGACGCAATTTTACACCTCGAAAATGAACGACATTTGACTTGGATTTTCTTCCAAAATACATCCTTGCGAAACAGGTAGCCAAAACGCCACTTTCTCAGCAAAGGTAGCCCAAAATTCCATCTCTCTTCTTGATATAGTCGTGAATTTTGCCCTCTCTTTTTTCCTTAACTCGCCGAACAATAGCCATTTTCCTTAGGCCCACTTTCGCTAACACGTGTTTTCCTTCTGCACGCCCGAAAAGGATGCCGGGAAACATCCGGGAATTTCGGCATAGATCTCCCCCGAAAATGCAAACTCCCTCTTTTAAGAATATATAGAGTGTCGAGCCACTCGGTCCTACAGGCAAAATATTGCACCGGTTGTGGTTTTCTGTAGGACACAATAGTCCAAAATATCGCCAAAAATGCCTTTGTAGGTCCTGGAATCCACCACAGAAAGACCAGAGAGACGATTTCACAATTGAGGCTTCCATTTGAATTTCCAAACGGCAAAGTCGAAAAAATGTATTCGTGAATTCGTATCTAAACTCCTGAGTTCTTCCAGGAGAATAATGGTCTCTACCACACCAGTCCTTAGCTTAATGATGCTGTCCTGGGGGGTCAATCTGTGGTGAATAATGGCTATAAAAACACTCTAAAAATGCAAAAAGGTGACAATGACACCGCTCCTAGTAGCTACGAGATGCCGTTCCTGCGAGAGATTCACCAAAGGTAAAAGAGCAGATTTCGTACGACTGTGAAGAACCTGGCGCCCGTGGGCTTTCAGAAATCTGTCAAGATTTCCATGGAAACCCCTTATATGGAATCGAAATTTCCTATGGCGTGATTAGGTCCAGAAAATCGCTAAAAAACACCAAAAGGACCAATCTCTGGGTGTCAAAAGGTTAAACTTCATGTCTTATTTTTTAATTATGTGTGTAAATCAATAAAGTTCAAAGTTCATGTACTAATTGTGAGTGAAATGTGATTGCCTACATAGTAATAATATACATGTGAAATGTATGTTCTTTTAATGCTGTTATAGGAATTTGGTAACTTGCAATATCGCAAGTTTGCATACTTGGTTGAACAAATGAAAGACAGGTTTGTATATCTATTAGCAGTGTTAATTAGCAAAACTATTGATCATAATATACTGTGAATTACAACCACCTACATGTAAATGCATTTTAAATTAATGTCTACAGCATATTGTACCCAGGGGGGGTACTCAGGGGTATCAGTGACGGGGAGGTGCGAAGACCTTTTTTGGGTTTGAAATTCGCGGCTTGGGACTTTTTTGGATGATATCCTACCGTTCTCGATTTCATGCGGATAATTTTTTTTTTGGGTTACGATTTTGGGCCGTTGGACTTTTTTTGAGGTCTTGTTTTTGCGTAATGGACTTTTTTGGGGTTAAAAAGTTTGGTGTCATTCATTCGCACCTCCCCGTCAGTGACACCCCTGAGTATCACTTATTAATTTGTTCATTGTTTAAAAAAAATATTTATTTAAACTAATTTATTCTTTTGAACACAATGTTGTTTTACTGTAAGGCTTATTTACTCTTACTTTCATTAAACATTAAATAAACCATTATTTTAAACTATTTCATTGTAAACACATGCCCCACATTTGTAGTGTTGTAGTGTTTGTACAAGTTGCCGATCCTTTTTTCTAAGCCCATTGTTCTGTCCTTTTATTATGTGATTTTATTTCTGTTGAGCCAGCATCACGTTATTTATTGCTTTGCAGTTTTTGTTTCATGGATTTTAATGATTGTCATGCTATTTTGTACAGTACTGTCAGTATGCATTCTACTATTTACAGTACACGTCATTCTACTATTTACAGTACAGTATACGTTCTACTATTTACATTACAGTATACATCATTCTACTATTTACAGTACAGTATACGTTCTACTATTTACAGTACAGTATACGTTCTACTATTTGTCAGGCTTTTTTGTGCAGTACAGTATACGTTCTACTATTTACAGTACAGTATACGTTCTACTTTTGTCAGGCTATTTTGTACAGTATACATTCTACTATTTGTCAGGCTTTTTTGTGCAGTACAGTATACGTTCTACTATTACAGTACAGTATACGTTCTACTATTTGTCAGGCTTTTTTGTGCAGTACAGTATACGTTCTACTATTTACAGTACAGTATACGTTCTACTATTTGTCAGGCTTTTTTGTGCAGTACAGTATACGTTCAGGCTATTTACAGTACAGTATACGTTCTACTATTTGTCAGGCTATTTTGTACAGTATACGTTCTACTATTTGTCAGGCTTTTTTGCACAGTACAGTATGTTCTACAATAATTTATTTGTCAGGCTATTTTGTACAGTATACGTTCTACTATTTGTCAGTACAGTATACGTTTACTATTTGTCAGGCTTTTTTGTGCAGTACAGTATACGTTCTACTATTTACAGTACAGTATACGTTCTACTATTTGTCAGGCTTTTTTGTGCAGTACAGTATACGTTCTACTATTTACAGTACAGTATACGTTCTACTATTTGTCAGGCTTTTTTGTGCAGTACAGTATACGTTCTACTATTTACAGTACAGTATACGTTCTACTATTTGTCAGGCTTTTTTGTGCAGTACAGTATACGTTCTACTACTATTTACAGTACAGTATACATTCTACTATTTGTCAGGCTTTTTTGTGCAGTATAGTATACGTTCTACTATTTACAGTAAAGTATACGTTCTACTATTTGTCAGGCTATTTTGTACAGTATACATTCTACTATTTGTTCATTTGAGATTGTAACAAGCAAACGTTACAACAACAATCCAAAATGTAGCCAGTCAAGCATAGTCATTTGGATTTTTTGTGTCATAGGGTGTGCCTGGTTACTACTGCAAGTGTGGAAACAGTTGCACACATGTTCTGATAGAGAAACTGCACTTCTTCCTTAATCTTCTTTAGCGTCAGTACTTTTGTGTCTTGTCTTTCTGTTTTTCTACTTTACCTTGCTCTATTTGTGTTTAGTGTACAGGGTTTCACATGGTTCCATCATAGTTAACTATTAACTCTTGATTCCATAACAAACACACTGCAAGAACACATAACATTATAATTGCATTTAAAACTCCTAAACTAAAGTTTGTGTGCATATAAACATAGGGATAGAGCATAGTCATTATATCCGTGAAACAAAATCAAAGAAGTATTGTTTAATTGTTTTCATTTATAGACAAGTACTAGGTGATATCATTGAACCATTACATCATTCCTTGTGGCCCCTTTTATTGTTGTTATATGGTGAAATTAGTTTCTATTTAGTTGATAGTACTCAGGCCACTTAGGGCCAGGAGTTTTCTGCTGTACACTTGAAATTCAGCTGTACACTTGAAATTGCCTTAATAGAGTTCCATGGAATGATTTTATGCCATCGCTGTGCTATCATTCGTGTTTTAGGAGATAAAAGCTAAAATGTGAAGTCATGTGACCTCATTATGAATGATGGCCCAGCGATTAAGGCAGATTGTTAAAGAACACATTAAGACAACACTAAAACTGCAACAACATCTTTAGTTCCTTTAATCCCCATTGGCCCATTTTGAAAAAATTGATTTATGACGTCACCTGACACGTGACACATCTCATATCACAAAAATACCACCAAAATATTAAGTTCGACGAAATCTGTCATATGGCATACAATCATTTCATTTGCTTGTCCGAAACTCTATTAACTTAAAGACAATTTCAAGTGAATAGCAGCTACTGGTACTCCTGGCCTTTTAAGTGGCCTGAGTAGTACTATAATGTTTTTGTTTCACGGATGTTATGACTGCGCTCAATGAATGCACTAATTTGCATGCAGACATTTACATAATATGTAAAGATTTGTGATTGATATATAGACCGAATGCAATAATGGCATCCAATTTCAATTGTTCTGAACTGACTAGCCTCTCATACAGGTGAAAATGCTTTTGTGTTTCCACATGAACACGAGGTTAGTCAGTCCAGAACAATGGCAATTAAAATTGGACACTATTATTGCATTCGGTCTGTAAATCCAATTTTTGGGGGTAAAAGTGTTTGATTTTGATCACTAATATTGACATCATTTACAAATCCATGTATACCTGGTAAATGTTTTGTGACTTTAAGGTAATGCATGTGCCACAGGTAATATTTCAATAAAGCCAAGAAAGTAAAACCTGTGTAGGAAGACTTTTATATAATATTATCTAGTAAAATATTCTAAATTAATGACTTGTATTTGTGCTTTCTCATGTTATACATCTAAAACCCAAAGATATAAAGATTAACTTTTGTAATTTATTTGTGTAAATATCCATTTCAACTTATCTATTGCATGTACCTCTGTCCAACAGAGTTCGACTGTATATAAATGTACCTGGCAGTCTTATAATTAATACTTCAAGTAAACAGCCCAAAAAGCCTCCCCTCTCAAGCACAAAGGTGGCAGCCGAAAGCACAGAAATGAAACCTGATGATACAGGACAGCAAGACAAGGAAACATCCAAAGATTCTCCAGCGAAAACTCCAGAAAAAGAACAGATAGAGTTACAAGAAATGGAGGCAGATGTAGAGGAGACAGACGATGTGAATCAACCTCTTCTACCAAAACAACAAGACACTGACCTCCCACCTGTAGTGGATACAGTTGTTATGGTTCATAGTGATGGAATTAAGGAGGCTACGACCAGTGGAATGAATGAAGAGACTCTATAGCAACGGTCTTGTAGTGAACCTCAATCCATTAGAATCGAATGAGGAAGATTGTCAAATACCCTCCCTCCTCAATACCTTTGGGTTTCCTGTGGCACAGGAAGAAGCAAAAGACTGAGGATGACTTCTACTCAGCTCTAGTCTTTGCTCTACTTTTAGATGGCACAGGTATCCCAAGAGAGGTTTCATTACATGTGAATAACCCAAGCCTGCGAAGCAGCTATCGAGGGGGAGGAGAGGGAGGAGGGAGGGAACTGGGGAGAGGGGAAGAGGGAGAGCCTCCTTTCTTTCCCATCTCCCCAATCCCATCCCCATCCTCTCCCCAATCTCCTCACATCGGAGCGCTGCTTCACAGGCTAGAATAACCCAGTAACCTGGGGCGCTTGCCATATGACAGAACTGACTGATTTTAGTAACCTGTCACCAGAACACGGACAGGATACCTTGACACAAGGTCTAGATTTTCAGGTCCATCTGAAACTGAACTGTTGCAGTCTCGTCATATGGAAAGTGAAACCTAGATTGAAAATTGTTTCTGATAGTCTGTCATCATGGTAAAGTACACTAAACGCATGCAATAGTTTGCACTATTTAGTACTAAATGCACTAATTAAACAATAGAAAACAATAGAATTAGCATAATTTAGCACTATTTAGTACTATTAATGTTGCATGCTTTTAGTGTTTGTACTCTAACATGGTACTCAGAGTAAATTTCCTGTATTATTTTGATGTTTTAAAAGTGCAGGAATTTACTTTACCACTGATTTCATTACTACACGACCAGTTGAGCCAAAACTAGTTACGACTAGTAATTGGCAATAGTCTTCCGTCAATCAAAAATATCAAATATGCCGAAAGTGGCTTCTTTGATGTCTGGAGCTCTAGTGCAAACTACAAGTCGCAACTTTCGTCTCGACTGGTCGCATAACAGTGAAATGGTATTAGAATCAGCCTGTCAACCATTGCCAGTGTTTATGGTACTAATAATTGTACATATGTCATTGGGGGTCATCATTGACCTTTGTTTAGCAATAAAATATGCATTAAACAATACATACTGCTGGATGTCAGTTTTATTGACTTACCAACCCAGACACAGCTTGTCAATTCCCTTTATGACTACCAGTAATTTACAATGTACTACGTGCTTGCAGTTACAGCTATCAGTATCTCACGGAACTTGCATTGTCATGCAGAGGTCCGTCCAAGAACAGTGTAAGTTACTTGAGATCAAATTCCAAACTCTCCTTTAGATTTCAAAGAGCTTGAGGAGAATTTAGAACTTGATCCAAGATCACTTACTGTACAATGGCTGCTTTCAGTTGTAAGCAAGTCGTAAGTTTGATGTAAGCTTACGTGTAAATAAGAAACTCATCTTATAATGGCACAAATCTGGCATTAACTCTTGCTTTTAATACTTTAAAGTGCCTATGAAATGAAAAAACAGACCCCGTTTTTATTTGCTACTACGAAAGATTACTATTTGCTTGTTTACATGGCATTAATAAAAAGTGAATTGAACTACGGGAACATTTTTTATTTCGCGCACGAAGTTGGGAATTTTGGGTTTCTAAGTGCGACAATTCCCGCTCGGTCAAACTATAGAAATGTGACGTCAAGAGTTGTGCAAACAAAGCCATGCACAACCTCTTGACGTCACCGAGCCATTGTCAAGAGCCCAGTCTCCTGTCGCACATTTTGGTTGAAAATGATAATTTTCGAACCGCGAAAAGAAAATGTTCGCATGATCAAAGTCGATGTTTAAATACAGCAAATGTTCAGAGAAAGACCAAACAACAATAATGTACAATAAAACAAGGATCGACATTTTCATTTCATAGGCACTTTAAAGTATTGCTTCTATGTGTTGGGATCTCTGCGGTTTATGCAATGCACAGGTGTACCTAGAACAACACTAAAAGTTCAGGGTGACCATTACTTCATCTTACTGTGCCATATAAACCCATCGTCTAATCTTCATCACTTTCTTCGAGTTTCTGAATATCCTTTGATTCACTATGCTCATCGTCGTCCTGGTATTCGTCATCTTTGACTGTGTCTCTGTACCTATTCTTGGCTTCCTGACTAGTGAACTTGAAGCTAGACAAAGATTGACTTGACGCTGGGTTCCTTTGTTGCATTAGTCTTTCTATGGCTTGTTTGGCTCGAAGTGCCTGAAAATAAATTTAACATTATTTTTAACAACCTCGTCCCCATGGCTCTCTTCTCACTATTTTCAAAATTGCAAGAGAGGGCCCTGGGGAGATATTGTATTTTAAGGTACAGTTGTACATTCGGGGTACGTTGTCAAAGTAAGTAGACAACCAAGGTCATTTGACTGACTAGTACACGGCAGTCTTAACTACCTCATACTCCTTCTTTTGGCGTTGTTGTATTCTTATTGATTCTTCTATTGGTATGACCTCAGCTTTCTGTTGAATAAGAAATGTTTGTCTAATTACTATACACAGGTATCCCATGTCACTGTGGACTCCCAACACCATGGCCATCAACAAAACTACCATTAACTCTCTATAGACAGATAGAGTTGTATTTCACAAAGACAGAAGGCTAGTCTGGTTCTAGCCAGTGTGTAGCCAGGCAGTCCCCCACTCCCAACTCCCCCCTCCCCCTCGTCCCCAAGAGCCTCAGGCTAGTCTGGTTCCTGCTATACTGCTGTATGAATTCTCAGTCTAAGTCAATCTAATAACAACAATTCACTAAGCCTGACAGTAAGATTGTGTTGGTTCCATTTTCCAGTTGAGGAAGAGTTAGCCTCAGATGCAGACGTTTTTGTGGTTCTCCAGTTCCCACACTTCAACGTCATTGGAGTGTAGACTATCTGGAAATGACTGCATCATCACTGCAGTGTGGGAACAGGAGAGAACCACTGGAAACATCTGCATCACAGGCTAAGAGAGAGTGGCATTGACTACTATTCTCAATGAATTACCTCGAACTTAGGTTGTCTTTCATAACTCACTGCTGAATCGTAGGCCCATTTATCTGACTTTTGTTTCTTATCTACACTTGAGATGGCACTACTTGTAGCTCTCTCTGTCTGTTCTGGAGATTTTTGAATTGTTGTGGAAATTGCTGCCACAAAATCAACATGCTTGTCATCCATGTTGATATCTCTGCTAGTATCATCATCATCATCATCATCACTATCTAATTCAGTTCTCTGTCCTTCCTTTGATTGTAACTTTTGAGAAAGACTTATTTGTTGGAATCTAGAGCTCAAATCATCTGTTCGCTCCCTTTTGGTGATCATTTCTTTGAGCTTTTTCACCAGCACATGAATCTTTTGTCCTTTATCTGGAAGTGAGTTTATAAATTTTCTATGAAGACAAAAGGCTTTGATTAATAGATATTGAACAATATTGTGCAAATACAAACAGTCAATAATTATCGTTCATACGTTTTACACATACATGTAGCATTGTAGGAACTATAGTTTATATAAGAAACTTTACTAAGTTTAAGTCCAAACATTAACAGAATTTTCGATTAAAAAACATACCGATTCTGGAGCATTTTCTCTTGTCTCTGCAACATCTCAACCAGCTCAACTTTGCTTAATTTTGTTAAGTTTTTCTTCTCGGCCATTTCTTAACAAATTGACCAAAGCGATAAAGGTCGAAAGGGTCCGTGTACCGAGTAAAATTTCAATGGAACTGGAAGTCACATTTGCTGACTTGTGTACATATAATTACGTGCAAAATACATTAAAAAAGCGTTTTAGCTAAGCCTTCATGTAGTTGATCATATCAGCTCGTTAATTTCATTCTGAAAAACGTCCTTTATCCCATTCTATTTGCCTTATTTACTCTTTATTTCTTTCTTTCCTTCCTCCCCGTCCGCCATTTTGTGAAAGCTACCAGGCCTCCTCCTCATAAAACCGCTGATCATTAATACTTACAGACAACAAAGAGAAATCTACACGAAAACAAAATGTTTGTTTTGTTTGATTAAAATGCTGATCTTTTTAAGATATTTGATTTATAAATAGTTATTTCTTGTGTATCAGTCAATGTTTCTTTATTTGAAATGAGATTTGTAGATTTCTTTGCTTGTTTTCTGGGACTATGTGTCATAAAAAGATTGGCTCTTGAAGACGATACAGGTGAGTAAGCTTATAGACAGAACCAGCTTCATTTTTGTCATAATTCTACACACTACAACCAACTGCCTATTCTTAATTCCATGGATCTTAAAACGTGACTTTGTGACATTCGTTTTATAGATACGGAATCACTTATTCCTGTACTACGTACTTTAACCAACATAACTTACTTCGAACCTGCTGGATATGACAGGGAGAGAGTTATACAGCAACACAAAGCAGCATGTAGTAATCCCGATGACAGTGTTATGGTCATAGAGTTATTTGCATTTGACAGGTAGATATAGTGAAACATTCCCAGGGGGGGTAATCAGGGGAGATTTCTATGTACACAGGGCCGTACACAGCACAGGGGCAGGGGGGCAGTTGTCCTCCTAGCAAGGCGAAAAAGATACCAAAAAGTACAGAGAACTGTACTATTTCTAGTATAAATTTTTTGCTGTTAAATACGTACTGCCCCCCTCCCCCCTTGAATTTTGGGTTATGTACGGCCCTGGTACCGGCTGAGTAAATTATGGGCGTTGGAGAAAGAGGAAATTTCCTTTCTCAGATATAGTTATACTATCAAATTCCTCTACTGCACACTAAACGGGATCACTAAGGAACCGTTCATTATTTGCGGGAGGGAGGGGATGGGTGAGCAATTGGGGGGTCTTCCCTCTCGTAAATAATGAACGGTCCCTGGTTGTGTTATATGTGTATTGTTTCACAACCTTTGTTATTTTGATCAGATATTACACTTTGATAATGAAGCAAGATACCACATTGTTTGACAAAGATATAAAAGTAAGCGGACAATCAAAGCAAGGAATGACCGACGTAAAGATTAAAACGAATGAGTTTTACGCAGGAACAGTATCAGGTACACCAAAAACATTACTAATACACTTTAGTATAATATTAAACTTGAAAACAGAGTTTCGCGCTCTCTGATTGGTCGAGAGGCTCCGACTATTAAATAAAACACAGGGAATACCGATAAAAAATATTTGGAACATTCAATACATTTATGATACATAAATCGAGGCGTAGTCCGCAAACCAAAATAAATGCGGGCGAGTCTGAGATGGAGTTAGTTGTTTTGTTCTTCAAGCGCAGATCCAGAAAAAAATGCGATCACAGTACATTGTGGAGCACCGATTTCACTGGGCTAGGTAGTTTATTTACATTCTCCTTTATGATTATTGTTTTTAATTAGTTTTTACCGATTTCTCTATATAGGATCGGTTAAACTGGTTTGAACCGCAGTGGGTTTCTTCAAAGGGGGGTCGTTTGGGTCTTCAGGGGATTCAGCATGATTCAAAGGGGGTTCATATCCATGTTAAGGGCTCGATTTGTTTAGTGTGGTACTAGAGTTACTTCTGATATAAATATAGTTGAACCTCCGGTTGCGACCACTCTCGTAAGCGACCACCTCTCCTAAGCGACCAGTTCAGTTCCAAAATACCAAAAGTTCGGTTCCAAGTCAAATCACTATAGTTGGGATCTCTCGTAAGCGACCACAAAGCTTGACATTTTGGGTGGTCGCTTACGGGAGGTTCGACTGTATATGCATGAGACTAGCTAAGGGACTAATAGAGTATAATAGAGTAGGTCCCACTAGATACTTATTTCCTTCTCCAGGAGATCCAGAATCGTTTGTTACTGGGAGAATACGAGATGGCGTAGTCGACGGCTGCTTTTACACGAAAGGAGAGCTGTACCACATAGAGCCAGCGTCAAGATACTTTATCAAGCCAGTACCATTTCATTCATTAATATACCGATCAAGTGATGTAGATTTTAATTTATCTACTATAAAAACCATGGGAAAGAGAGTAGATCATTGGAAAGGACAGCATTATGGGCTATCACTGAAACAGGTAGATCTACACATCTGATGATGATGATGACAATTCGATTATGACATTGATGATGATGTAACAATCAGGGCTGATTGATGATGATGACGTAGAAGTAATTACATGCCTTTTGGATCTAATGCGCATGTCTGAAATCCAACACCTGAAAAGCCACAAGTTCAGGATGGTGTCCTGCGTTGTAACGATGGATTTCGGACATGCCCATTAGATCCAAAAGGCATACCTCTACATTATCGATTCTAAAGTCCCTATAGACCCGTTTAATAAATCCCACAATGCATGACTTTCCGCGCTTGACGTCAAACTTATTCTTTTGAATTCTATTCAAAATATACAAAGACTGAAAACAATGAAGGAAAATGAATGGAATTCAAAAGAATAAATTTGACGTCAGGCGCGGAAAATCATGCATTGTGGGATTTATTAAAAGGGTCTATACCATCATCAATGTTATAATGGAATTGTCATCATAATTATTTCTGACGTCTACTAGCCCCTAATTTACCGCAACTCCAGTATTCATCATTTCAATACTTTTCTTTCCCAGATTTCGCGACGACAGTCACGTGATGTTAAATTATCAAACGGTACCGCCGCTAACACGTGCTCTCTACATATAGCTGCTGACCACCACCTTTTCAATGAGGTTGGTAAAGGTTCAGTGGACGATACTATCGATGAAATGGTATTTCACATAGCAGAAGCCGACAAGATTTTCCGTGCGACTGACTTTAATGGCGATGGTGGACCAGGTGATAACATTGGTTTTACTATAGCGGCCATTACTGTTTATCAAGACGATAGTGCTGAAGGTAATGATATTTACGAGATGTGGCATAAACCATTGGTATTTAAACAGTAATATGAATGCGCATTGTATATTTCGCTATTTGGATACGCTATTTATTGGCGTCATGACATTGTTTGATTTCGCAATGCATCATGGTATCAAATAGGTGCGCAATGCATCGCTAATAGTATCATATAGGTGCGCAATGCATCGCTAATGGTATCATATAGATGCGTAAATCATCATGGTATCATATAGGTGCGCAATGCATCGCTAATGGTATCATATAGGTGCGCAAAGCATCATGGTATCAAATAGGTGCGCAATGCATCGCTAATAGTATCATATAGGTGCGCAATGCATCGCTGATGGTATCATATAGGTGCACAATGCATTATGGTATCATATAGGTGCGCAATGCATCATGGCATCATATAGGTGCGCAATGCATCATGGTATCATATAGGTGTGCAATGCATCGCTGATGGTATCATAGGTGCGCAATGCATCATGGTGTTGTTTA
Organism: Actinostola sp. cb2023; assembly: GCA_033675265.1. NCBI lineage: Eukaryota > Metazoa > Cnidaria > Anthozoa > Actiniaria > Actinostolidae > Actinostola > Actinostola sp. cb2023. Next base: position 245,927 of record JAUJYZ010001026.1, on the reverse strand, counting down.
GGTGCGCAATGCATCATGGTATCACATAGGTGCACAATGCATTGCTGATGGTATCATATAGGTGAGCAAAGCATCATATAGGTGCGCAATATCATAGTATCATATAGGTGCGCAAAGCATCATGGTATCGTATAGGTGCGCAAAGCATCATGGTATCATATAGGTGCGCAAAGCATCATGGTATCATATAGGTGCGCAATGCATCATGGTGTTGTTTAGGTGCGCAAGACATCATGGTATCAGATAGGTGCTCAATGCATCGCTAATAGTATCACATAGGTGCGCAATGCATCGCTGATGGTATCATATAGGTGCGCAATGCATCATGGCATCATATAGGTGCGCAATGCATCGCCGATGGTATCATATAGGTGCGCAATGCATCATGGTATCAAATAGGTGTGCAATGCATCGCTAATAGTATCATATAGGTGCGCAATGCATCGCTGATGGTATCATATAGGTGCGCAATGCATCATGGTATCAAATAGGTGCGCAATGCATCGCTGATGGTATCATATAGGTGCGCAATGCATCATGGTATCAAATAGGTGCGCAATGCATCGCTGATGGTATCATATAGGTGCGCAATGCATCATGGTATCAAATAGGTGTGCAATGCATCGCTAATAGTATCATATAGGTGCGCAATGCATCGCTGATGGTATCATATAGGTGCGCAATGCATCATGGTATCAAATAGGTGCGCAATATCAGTATCATATAGGTGCGCAAAGCATCATGGTGTTGTTTAGGTGCGCAATGCATCGATGATGGTATCATATAGGTGCGCAATGCATCATGGTATCATATAGGTGCGCAATATCATAGCATCATATAGGTGCGCAAAGCATCATACAGGTGCGCAAAGCATCATGGTGTTGTTTAGGTGCGCAATGCATCATGGTATCAGATAGGTGCGCAATGCATCGATGATGGTATCATATAACGCTGATGGTATCATATAGGTGCGCAATGCATTATGGTGTTGTTTAGGTGAGCAATGCATCATATTATATGGGTGCGTACTGTGTCATGATATTAGTTTACCCTCATAAATTAGTGCTCAGCTCCATCAATCATAACAATACTGCACGGTCGCGGTTTAGTCGATCCCTATTCATCGATTGAAGGGATAAAATGACCACGGAACCTGGGGCCACCCCCTACCCATGTATGACAATTTCCTTACTTTATGGTTTGATATTCTTCAGATTCTCTCTGTTTTTCCCAACAGACTTTCTCGCCCCACCACCAACAGATGATACATTGAGCTACCTAACAGGATGGAGTAAACTCAACCACGACGCGTTTTGTCTGTCTATTCTCTTTTCCTACAAAGAGTTTGAGGATGGAATTCTGGGTCTTGCTTGGGTTGGCGATCAAAATGTCGGTGGTATATGTTCTAAGAGGATTCTGCCGCAAAACTCAACAGAGAGAATGAACTTCAACACTGCCATTGTAACTTTGTTGAATCGTGGAGTTAAACTACCACGAAAAGCGTCTATCGTTACAGTAACGCATGAACTAGGGCACAGCTTTGGAGCAACGGTGGGTAATCGGTCTCAGACTATTGTTAAATAAAAATATATGTATGTACGCGAAACCTTATATTGTGGAATTGCGCACGTAGACAAATGTATTGTCGCAATACATCACAGGCAACCTAACCATTGCTTCTGAGGCTACTTATCATCACTTTTATAATATAGCAATGATATAACGCGCGCTCTGATTGGCTAGAGTTCTATGAACTATTTCCACATGGACTGCACGCTCTCTAGATGCCATATTATAAATCAATTAGTCAACGAGCGTCCATAGCGTTATAGACGGAGAAAATATAATGAACTCTTAACAAGCTAGAGTTGCACTCGGCTACGCCTCGTGCCATGCACTCTTACGCTTGTTAATTTTGCGCATGGACGCTCGTTGACTAATTGATTAATAATTAATAAAAAATATATATTGTATGCGCGCGTCCTTTTTGATGGGTTTCCTGTGGTAGAGGGCGCGCAATATGTATTATGTTTGGGCTCCCTGTGCGCGTCCCGTAAGACCGCCCGCAGAAATGCAGTACTAGTATTGCATTTATGCAGGCGCGTCGTACGCTACCCGCGTGCAGTGCCCAATATGTCATCCCGCATGTATAGGAAGACCATGGAAAAGACGCGCGCATACAATTGGGCTACCTGTGTGATTACGCGAGCAGAGCTGACTTATCCCGCACAAGGAGCCCATCGACGCGCGAATACATCTTCTCTTTGAGCAACAGCATCAGAAAAATTTAATATCCAGATCAATATCACGTAATCAAACTTCTGTTTCGACTTTACAGCACGATCCGAGCGAATGTATGCCTGATAGAGAAGAAAGCGGGTATTACGTTATGTATGAAAAAGCAACCGACGGTAACCAACCAAACAACTACCTTTTGTCTGACTGCAGCAAAGCCGAAATGTGGCCAATTATTAACCACAAAGGACCAGGATGTTTCACTGGTAAGGGTAACGATGACGGGTGATGGTGTTCACAGGGTAGCAAAGGAGGGGTCATGATCACGATTCACGGGCCATTTATTTGTAAATTCACGCGTCACAGATAACAAGGAAATCGAAGTTTTGTCCGGTCAATTACGTTCCACAGAGTATAACAGCGGTAAATCACGAATCAGTCGGTCAAAAGGGACGATCACGCATCACGTTGAAACATAAATCCACGCATCACGCTCGAATTTTTATGAATTTCACGATTCACGCTCCATTTTTTGGTCAAATCACGTGTCAACCCTTTGCTCAGTGATGATGGTGTTTAGTTTGTACCAAATTTCTTCCAATACAGCTCATCATAGAGGTATATATTGTGGGAACAAAGTTGTTGAAAAAGGGGAGGAATGTGACTGTGGAATGCCAGAGGAGTGCGAACGCGTGGACTCGTGCTGTAACCCTGGTAACATGACGTCTGGAGTATCATCCTGTAAAGTCAAGGATGGCTACCAATGTAGGTAGGTTTGTCAGTAAGAGAACTTCAGTAAGAGTTGAAACTAGGATATCATTGCAAATGACAAATCTCAGAGTTATACATACATGTGAACCTTCTTGCCCGTTCAAAGCGCATTTCAGTTCAAAGATTATCCGGTTTCCAATTATCCCGCATCCGGTAGAATCGGCAACCTTCAGGAATTAGGGATTTAGGGATTTATGGGGTTCCTGTGTAGCCAACTTCCGAATCCGAAGAGAGTTCGGAGCGAATCCGAACCAACTTCCGAATCCGAAGAGAGTTCGGAGAGTTGCCTACGGAGGAGGCTAGGTAGAATCAACCATATGTACTAGTAAACCATTGGACACTCAGTTTACACGTTCGCGTTACATTGATATACTCATTGCGGACATCTTAAATTTACATTTTGTCGGAAATTTTTAAATCTCATTTGTTTCACGCGTTATTTTTTACTTGGTTGTTACTGAATTGAATTTCAGTCCAAAGAAAGGACCATGTTGTACTCAAGAATGTAAGTATATTACTCGTCAAAATGTAGTATGTGAAGAAGAATCGGAATGCAGCTTTAGATCTGTTTGCAAATATCCTTTTATACTCATTACCTAAGAACCTATGCTGACTGACAATGTTAGTAATAATGTATGTTGAAGTCTTGTCCAGTGGTGGCGATGATGAATGCTGGTTACTAAGAATAATGATGGTGATGATGTATGTTGGTGGTGTCCACTACGATGTGATGATGATGACAATGGTGATGATGTTGTGGTGACGATGAACTAGTGTGTGCATGGATGTTGGTCACAGTGAGCCGCGGAATAATAAGAATAATGATGATGATGATGTTGTCTGTTGGTGTCCACCACGACGGATGTGATGATGATGACAATGGTGATGATGTTGTGGTGATGATGGACTAGTGTGTGGATGTTGGTCACTGAGAATAATAAGAATAATGATGTAGTCTGTTGATTTAAAGCGCATTTGATCATTTTGCCATGGAAAATGCGCTAATCAAGTTATTATTATTTTGTGTCCACTACTATGGATGTGATGATGATGACAATGGTGATGATGTTGTGGTGATGATGAACTAGTGTGTGGATGTTGGTCACTGAGAATAATAAGAAAATGATGATGATGATGTTCAGAGAAGAAAATGGTGAAAGTAAAGGTCGAGGACGATGGTGAAGTACTTGTACTCTCGTTAAGGCATAGAGACGTCAGTTGTTATGCGTTTCAAGAACCTATTATTACAGTACTTCACTAATTTCCTTGACATACGTCATGACCAATAACGCAACGTGCCCACCGACTATTTCAAAGCCATCCAATACGACATGTAACCATGGCAGTAACACGTGTTTAGATGGTGCATGCATTGGCTCTATCTGTACAGCATATAGCTTGGACCATTGTGAATGTACAGAGTACGACGAGATGTGTCATGTTTGCTGTAATCATACTGAGGTAGGTGCGTACTATCTGAGGGACAAGTAGTCAGTACTTTAACTCCAGTTTCTGTAGCATGAAACCCGGGGGGATACTCCCCTATATATGTTATACGGGCATGTGCCGCGGGATAGGGTATATACGGTTTTTGAGCTACTTAGGTCTGGGATAGGGTATAGTTTTTGCACTTTTAGTCTGAACTAGTCTGGGATAGGGTGCCTTTTTGGTCTGGGATAGGGTATGGTTTTCACAATAACGTAACGCGCCCAACAACACCAGCGTTAATTATCATAGTCTGTTACAACTTACAGTTCACCAAATAAAACAGCCGCAGAAACAACGTTTTATACAGACGGACTGTTTAATTACGTTTTTAGGTTACAGTAGGTCTGGGATAGGGTGTGGGAAATCGCATTTTTAGGTCTGGAATAGGGTCAGGGTTTGAGAATAAAGTGTCTTTAACGGAGAGTTCAAGTATATAATAATAACTTATAAAGCGCTTATACAAGTCGGTTCTAAGCGCTGATTACAATAAAGATGTAAGAATAAAGGACCATCTCCATCTCTTATGACAGGATGGCTGCGTTTCTACTAGTATGCTGTCAGCCCGCGTAATCTACCAGCCTGCAGGGAACCCATGCAACACATTTAGCGGGTACTGTAACGAGTATGGTCAGTGTATAATTGTGGACACTGGCACCCAATACACTAAGTTTGAGGAAGCACTTAAGAGGCTTATATCTAAAGCATCTCTGACGAGGTTTACAAGTTGGATCAACGAAAACTGGGTGAGTTACGTTGTTTATAAAATAAAGAACGAACCAAAGTTCAGTTTAGTTCTTCGTGACATTGGACCACACCCGAGCAGAGGGCACAATGCCTCATGATTCAGTTTTCATTAGTCATCATCATCATTTCCCCATCGATGGACATGTGTCATTAACGCATTGGTCAATACAACAATCGTCGTGATCATCATCACCATCCATCACAATGATTTCAATGTCCTATTCAAGGTAGAGTAGCACCAGCTAAGAACATGCGAAAGTATCAACAGAAGGCGCCGTTAGGTTTGTATAGAACCTAAACTCTCCTTTTATTTGTAGGTATTTCATGGTGATACTGGTATTCAGCACAACAATTGTGATTCTCATGCTTAAGTGTACACTGTGTGAATTAGTACGTAGGTTAGCTAGACGAACTTTGGTGCGACCACATACCGACATCTCATTCAACAGTATCAACCACAATCACCAAACAGAGAATGAACAATAGAGCACAGCCCTTCAAACAAGCTCGTCTTAGCGGGAACATCTCGGTTTTTCTTAGAATTAGAGTTTTAACAACCTCATTCCCATGTGCGCACTTTTCCACGCTGGTCTTCCTGTGCAAACTTATAAGGTATGAGGACGCCCAGCCTCCTCCGCAGGCAACTCTTTATTCGGAAACAAATCGGAGAAATTGGGCTTCCTGTGGTACAGAATAGAGCGTTCCTGGTCTCTTTTCCTACCCCTATTTTTCCGATTTCGATTTTTCTTATGCACTTTTAACTTAACAGTCTAAGGGCACTTTCCATTTGGCAGAACTGACTGGACTTTCCGACCAGTTCTTAAATGGAACACGTCAGTTCTAGGAACTGGTTCAGATAGTTCCCAGAACTGACACATTCCATTAAAAAAATGGTTGATCAGACCAGTCAGTTCTGCCAAATGGAAAGCGCCCTAAGTTTTTTACTAAATTTCTTCATTCTTTCTTTTAAAATATTAAAATATTTTCGATCTATTTTGTACCCTGACCTCCTCGCTTCCGCGCGCAGAATCCTGAAGAATTCTGGGAAACTACGAAAAGGTCCATAGAGCGTTGCCTGTAGAGGAGGCTAGAGGACGTCCACCTCATTAGCGCTTCTATTTACAGCCGCAAGAACCAAGTAGGGGGTAACTGTTGTGGGAAATACAGATAAGATATCAAAATGAAAGTTGTCTAAAACTTGTGATCTATTAATGATATGATTAATTGTAACCTTCGCTACCAATTCTTAAAGTAGTTTAGCTGTTCTATAGTAAGAGATGGTCTAACAGTTGAGAGAGCCTTCTGGAAGTGTTTATGATTGATAATGCTCGCTGTAATCTCTTCCTCCAAAGCAAATAGTGCTGCCTGGAAAAAATATAAAATAAAACAAAACAAAAAATTGTTGTGGTTTAGTGTCACTTTTATAAATGAATTTTTAAATATTACTGTGCAAAGCGAGCGAAGTCTATATTAATTTAGTAGTCCAATCTCACCTCTCTACAGAGATTCTCCAAGTCTGCTCCAGAAAACATCTCTGTCTTCTCAGAAAATAGATTTAAATCCACATCCTCTGACAGTGGACTGGAACGAGTATGTACCTTTAGGATCTCCAAACGTGCGTCTCTGTCAGGTGGAGGGACATAAACCATGCGGTCGATACGGCCCGGCCTTAAAAGTGCCCCATCAATTGCACCAGGTCGATTAGTCGCTGCTACAAAAATTAAGTCTTTGACATTCTGGAGCTTTGACAGCCTTTGTTCACTAGCACTGACTTCCATTTCTTGATCAGGTTGAGAGTTTTCTACTGAAGAAGAATCTGTATGATTTGGAATTTTTTCGTTGTCACTTCGTTCAAATGCCTTGTCTTGTTGCTGTTGCACTGCATCATGAGCGCTGGTGGTATCATTTTGTGTGTTAGTGTCATATATATTTGCCGATACTCCAACACCATCAATCTCATTCAGAAGACTAGATAGTAGACGAGTGGTGACGTCACTTCCGCTATTTTCTGATCTTTTGCCAGCAATGGAATCAAGCTCATCAAGAAAAAGGATTGAGGGAGCTGTGGCTCGTGCTTTCAGGAAGACCTACAAAAATCACACCAAAAAACTAACTTAGCAAACATAGCATTTCCAAAATTATATTCTCTGTTTTTTCATGCCCAGTGGCAATAAACTGGGTTCCAGAGCTTAATTTACTCGCAACATTGTGTATTTGAGGAAACGCATAAGCGAAGCAGTACATTGTCCAAGGAGTACAATTTAAGCAAGTGGTACATTAAACAAGTGGTACATTAAACAAGTGGTACATTAAGCAAGCAGTCCATTAAACAAGTGGTACATTAAACAAGTGGTACATTAAGCAAGCAGCTCATCAAACAAACAGCACATTAAACAAGTGGTACATTAAGTGGACATAGATTAAGCTAGTGGTACATCAAGCAAGCAGTACATCAAGCAAGCAGTACATTAAACAAGTGGTACATTAAGCAAGCAGTCCATTAAACAAGTGGTACATTAAGCAAGTGGTACATTAAGCAAGCAGTCCATTAAACAAGTGGTACATTAAGCAAGTGGTACATTAAGCAAGCAGTACATTAAACAAGTGGTACATTAAGCAAGTGGTACATTAAGCAAGCAGTACATTAAACAAGTGGTACATTAAGCAAGTGGTACATTAAGCAAGCAGTCCATTAAACAAACAGCACATTAAATAAGTGGTACATTAAGCTAGTGGTACATCAAGCAAGTGGTACATTAAGCAAGTGGTACATTAAACAAGTGGTTTGATGATGATGTTGATGATGATAATCATTACAGGATCACCTCTCTTATCATCCTTTCAGCGTCTCCAACATATGGTGAATATAGCTGTGCACAGCTAAGGGATAAAAACGTACAATGACAAGATGAAGCAAGTGCACGAACTAATGTGGTCTTGCAACATCCTGGAGGACCATAGAGTAGCACTCCACGGGGACGCTGTAGGCCAAGTCGTGAAAACGCTTCAGGATACTTCAGTGGCCATTCTACTGCCTGCAAAATATAACATTGTATAGCTGAGTTATTCTGAATTATAAAAGTCGCAGAGTTTGTCATTGATAATAAAGAGTCATTGATAATTTGATAATGAGAAAGTTTAGTACAGTGTAGTTCTTAGAGTCGTTTTCGTATGAGTGGGAAACCTACACATGGATTTATGGTGACAGTATGGAATCGAAGACATTATATTCAACCAATCACAGCACACAAAATCATTGCTCAACCAATCAGAATGCTTGGACACGGCACTGTCACTACACGGCACAAACCGTACCATATAATTACTTCCAACTCGATCAAAAACGATTCTATCTGCTAGATGTCAATCATTTAGTATTAGGAATTTTTCCCTCTACATTGACCTAACATTTTCATATAAAAGTCATTATATTTTTACTCACATTATCATCATCACCATCATCAAACTCATAATAACATAACAACACATAGTTCATATATATTGTTGTCATTCACATATATTAAACTGGTAGCTAACTGACAAATAGAAAAACAGAATTCCAGATGTTCTCGCAGATAATCTGCACCACCAACTTTGGATCACGATTTTCGGGGAAAAGGTGTGGCTTTTACGCCAGTGAATACGGTATTGTTAGTAGACATGTGCATTGATTTATTGTTGTCATACCTGTTTTAGAGCTTGCTTCACTTCATGAAGTCCTCCAATATTACTCCAACTTATTGGATGAACATCAACAAGCCCTTCCATACCTCTATGTGTGGAAGGGACAATGTGACAAATAGCCAGCTGAAAGTCCGACATCTTCACTAACATACATGTATCTATGAATTTAATGAAAAACACTAGTCAATAATGCTTTCTAGCATTGAGAGACTTCATTGATTAATACTTTAGGTATCACTGGACATTAATAAATCACCACCATCATCATTACCATTGTGGCTACAATGGACATCAAGATTAGTTGAGACACGTTTTCATGTGGTTCAAAAAACGTGTGTTTTTCTTACAAGTTATTGTGGGTGCGAATATCGATCTTCCCCTCCCCCCATCATACAATGTTGTTTAGAGCAATAATGCATTTGGGTGACATGTAGGCATGATTCAGCTTCAACATTGAAATGGGGAGAGGGTTTTTTGAAGATATTTCATCGAACATTTAAGAAATAATGTATTGCAACTGAGTTTCAGCACGTACGGAATCGTACAAAATGAAAAGTGTCTCAACAATTGAAGGGGTCCCTGCAAGAACGGAGTAAGTGACTTGTGATCAAATCCCAAATTCTCCTTTGAAATTCAAAGAATCTCGAGGAGAATTTAGATTGTAATCAGAGATCACTTACGTTGTTCTTGCACGGAGCCCTTCAATTATGACGTCTATTGCAGTAGTACTACCATCATCATCATCACCACAATCATCATTACCACTGTGGCTAGTACTACCATAATCGCAATCATCATTAGAGTCGTTTTCATAGGAGTGGGAAACCTACAGCACTGAATTACGGTCACGGTATAGAATCAAAGACATTCTATTCAACCAATCACAGCACGCAAAATCATTGCTCAACCAATCAGATTGCTTGGACATGGCACGGTACTGTCACCGCATGACACCAACTGTACCATAACTACTTCCCACTCATACGAAAATGACTCTACCACTGGACATGTAGCTACTAAAGCACTACCATCATCAACATCCTCACCGCCGCCATCATCACCACTGTGGCTAGTACATGTTAGTACCATCTTCATCTTCATCATTACAATCATCATTACCATATGGCTAGTGCTATCATCGTCACATCATCATTATCACCAAAATCATTATCACGTCTATCACTCCTAATCCTCCCATCATCATCATCATCATCATAGCTGTAATTAAACATAAAAGGTACCTATTTCTTTAGGATATAATTATATTTTGCAGACTGAGATACCTTTGTCATCATCTTTCTGCAAAGCTTTGTTATATAGACTGTCCTCTTGTAAGCTTCTTTTCATGGCTGTAAAAGCAGCTTCTCTACATAAAGAAGCTAAATCTGCACCAACATATCCTATGGCTACTTCAGCAATGTAAGGCAGGTCAACATCTTTATCTAGATGGAAGTTTTTACAATGAGCTTTCAGTATGGCAAGCCTTCTTAGTGCACCTGGTACTCCAATAACAACCTGTAGTGGAGTAAAGAATACTATGATTGCATGCTACAATATAATGGGCTGATTATTCAGTGTTAGGTAAGGGTTTGGGAAGACCCAGGACTTGGGGATATATTGTGGAAATCATGGACCTATAAAGTTCAACTTCAAGTTTCCATCAAACATGACAAATCCATATTCTTCAACTGTTTGCTTTGAAGCCACAAGTAACAAATACATGCCAAGTTAATGCAGCCATATGTAATATTTGTGCCACTGGGAATTTCTTCCAGGGGTGGGGGGAGAAGTAGTTACAGGGGCGGATCTAGGGGAGGGGTGCAGGGGGTGTGCACCCCCCCTGGATGAGCTTATATCTACTGCGTTATTGGTGCTTGAGTTTGTGTACATCCTGATCATAAATGGTGCACCCCCTCCTGAAAGATGATGCACCCCCCCTGAAAAAAATCCTGGATCCGCCCGAGTTATCACTGCACATTCTACCCCTAAAAGATACCATTCTAAACCAGAAATATTTCAGATAAATTTCCTGCCTGATCGGTCTAGACCACCAACACAATATGAGGTTGTTTTTATTTCTTTGCAAGCAACCCTAAATTAATCCTTGATGACTAAAAATATTGGTGTTCCATCGTGAACACCCTAAGAGATACCAAAAAACATAATTTAAAGACGACAATCATCCCCGCCCCTTTCAGTATAGGAGTCCCCTCCCCCCTTGCTCTGTTGCAAGAGTATTCAAGTTAGTATTACAGCTGCCTCAGGTGTTGTGTCATCATGCAACATCATTTTCCCCATTGATGTACTGCAACGATCCTTACCTCCCTGTCAAACCTTCCAGGTCTTCTCAAAGCAGAGTCTATAGCATTGGGTCTGTTTGTAGCTCCAATAACTACTAGCTTTCCTCTGCTCTTTATGCCATCCATGAGAGTCAGCAGTTGAGCTACTATTCTGTTTTCCTCTTCATTACTGCTAGTTCCTCTTTTAGGACACAGGGCATCTATCTCATCAACGAAAAGAACACAAGGTCCTGACTTAGATGCTAACCTATAACGAATTTCGAAGTCAGTAAAATACACAATTTATTAAGTACTAACTTTCAAGTAGATCAGTATGGGTATCGAATGATCAAGGCGAGACTTTGCGAGCCTCCGAGACAAGGCATATTTTTGCGAGCCTGAGACACTTGATCACTGATTTCCTTTGTTTTCAAAATTCGAGACTCTGAGACAGCTTTTTGCGAAAAAACTAGACTTCGATACCAGCGAAATTTGACCGAAATTTTGCGAGACTCTGACTTTTTGTGGGGAACTTTCGACACCCCTATCAGTATAGTTAATTACCATGCTTTATCAAAGGACTTTCTTAGGTTTTCTTCACTTTCTCCAGTATGTGGTCCAAATACGTCAGTACCATTTAATGTAATCAACTGTGCATTACACTCTGCAGTGACATTCCTCACTAACAGTGTTTTTCCAACACCTGGAACACCTTGTAGTAATATTCCTTTTGGACACTCCAGACCAATATGTGCAAAGCATTCTGGGTATTCAAATGGATAACTCAGCATTTCTCTTAACATTTGAGCAGCTTCATCCAATCCAGCCATAGCAAATCTAGAGTCGTCATCAATAGAATGAGCCATTTTGACAGATTTTACCTGTATTTTAGAATTATCTGAGACAAATGTGCAGTTTGTGCCATCACCATTGATTGAGGAAGTGTCTTCAATGGTGATACTTGCTAAACCATTCATTAGACTGCTTTGATTTCTAGAGTTTCTAGGTTTAATAACACATCCTTTGGTAACTGTGAGTCCTTTAATAAATATTTTAACTCTTCTTTCAAGCTGTTTGTCATAAAGTGTTTTTGACAAAGTGCTTTTGCGGGTTTCTATGTCCTTTAGGAATACAGAAACCACGACATAAGTAGCTTCGACAGCTTCCAATTTACAGATATCTCCTGGGATAGAAAGAGTTTGCGTAGGAATTGCAGCCAATGCATGATCAGTGTTTTGTTTATCCAAAAGCAAAGTAATCAAATCGTCAAACTGGATAACATTTGCACCAAAAACATTTTCACGAGGCCAAACTGAGCAATAAACATATCTCCTCCTCGTTCTAATTCTTACTGACGAACCAATGATAAGTCTAAGGTCCGCCATTGTTGCTGTGTCCATTCTACATCGTCCCTTGTTGTAATCTTTAGGCTCACAGGGGAAAATGTGCAGAACTTTGTGTTTTGTCGGTTCGTCCGCCATTTTGAAAACAGATGAACACGTGCAAATTTACGCACTAGGTGAGGGGTGGCGTGAATTTTTTGTGACATAGAAATTCGTTTATATAAAATAAAGACTAGAATGTCAAAATTCCTTAGTAATTCATTGAATCTGACAGTTATTTTATGCTTTATCTAGATAATATGAAAATACTCAAAATAACAATATATTTTCAGTTTCCGATCCTAGTAAAAATAGTACTACCCCTACCACCCCACTACTTTCTCCAGTGCAGTGGTCAGAATTGCGGGCTCATAGTACAATTCCAATATGGCGGGTGTTGTCAGGTTTTGCAAGACTTCTCTCAGATCGTCGTTATTTTCACCCCTTTATTGTAGAAATCTACTATCATATAGAATACAGTCATGTTCCACAACGACAGGTTAGTCTACAGAAAGTCTATAGTTGACTATTCATTAAATTACAAAAAAACTGCACCACAAAATGCAAATCAAAATTATGCTGTCCCTTTTAGTTTTATAGATAAAACATGTCGTGAGGTGTGCATTAGTCTCGAGGTACCTGTCCCATTTTTGATTCAGTGCAAGCCATCTCTTATAACTGAGATTTACCTTTGGTGTTAGTTAAAATGCATCACTTATGCCTTATGAGTATTTTGGACTGTGCACCCCATGTGGCATCCTCGGAAACCCAGGGGCTGTAGGGGAGGGGAGGGGAAAAGGAAGGGGAGGGGGGAAGGAAAGGGGAAGAGGGAAAAACAGCCCCTGGGGACATGCTCTTACAGAACCAGTTCCAGAGAAGGTTAATGGGATTAATGATTTAACGATCTGTTAACAAAAACTGCCAATCCGAATCAATTATCACTTTGAAGTTATCACTGAGGCATTGTTTATACATGAATACAAACTGATGGATAAGAAACAGAGCTTCTACATCTACATCTACATTTATTAAGTCGGTAATGGTCGTTAGACATCATACACCAACTCTCATCATGTTTCAATTCGGTGGTCCGTGCTAAATTATATTCTATTCTACGCTTGTATGGAAGAAGTTCAGAAAACCCCTAAAATGGCTGTTAATGACTGCTGCCGTGTTTAAAGCAAAGTTCGTTTTGAAACGAGAAACTCCCCAAAAATGGCACCAGGGAAAACTATGGCTCACATGCAGAAAGATGGGGGAAACGACTGCATTTGGACTACATATTGCCACATGGAAATCATGCACTTTGAAGCTTAACGGATGTCTTCACACTATCTGTCATCATGCCACGTACTGCTCTTTGCTGATTGGCCACAAAATATTCTTGTGGCCAATCAGAGCACATCTCATTAACTTCTCTGGAACTCGTTCTGTAAGAGTATGTCCCCAGGGGCTGTTTTTCCTCCCCTTCCTTTCTCCCCTGCCCCCCCCCCCCCCCCCCCCCCCCCCCTTTCCTTTCCCCTCCCCCTCCTCCTACAGCAGCCCCTGGGTTTCCCATGTGATAATATGTGACTTTTACTTTAAAAATATTAAATGAAAGAGTTTTGGAATTTGTAAGATTCAAACAGATTGTGAACAAGAATTGAAATCGTCATCTTCCAACTGTGACAAAACACAAAGTGTGCTTAATAATAATTTCATAATTATAATAATAATAATTTATCGACTTAAATGTATTGTAGGAGCAGGATTTTGTCCCTGAAAAATGAAGTGTACAGTATGTCAACATGTCCTCATGACATTTCTCCACAACATGTCCCTTTACAGAGATGAAATATCAAACAACTAAAAACTAACTAAAATTAAGCTTCCTTCATTCAAATTTCTCTTTTTGTTTTAGATGAGCCAAACAAAGAAGTACAACAAGAGCAAGAAAGATGTTTTGGAGTTAATTATCTTAAAGAAGGGACAGATCCACCATTATTAACTGATCAGGAGTATCCTGACTGGCTTTGGAAGCTAACAGAACCTACTGAGAAAATGTCCGAATCAGATGAACACAGTACAAGATACTGGAAAACACTGAATAAGAAACATAGAAGACAGGAAAATGAAATACGAAAGCAAAAGAAACTTTGAATCATTGTAAATAAAACCATACCTACTTATTTGCATGTTGACGTCTTTCTTTCTCGTATATCAGCAAAGTTCTTGATATTCTTTTCATTCTAATTACTTGTCAACTTTCTCATTAAAGAACACGGTTTATAGTTATTTAAAATAGGCCTTTAAAATAGTATTTTCTCAACTCACAAGTTAGCCTTGCAACCAGTTAAAATCGAACAGGGTTGGCGCACGCGCGCGTAAACATGGCGCGAAAAATTTCCCGCTCTTTTTATGCGCACGCGCGTGCTGACCGGCAGCTTTTCCCGTTGACAGTTTACGAGATTTGCTCGCAGACTTCGCAGTTTTCGCGTTTCTTTACACAAATTAATAGTATCTTTTAAATCAAAACGCAGTACGTGCATCCCAAGACATCATTCAAGGAAAGGTAAGATGATTTCCATTCAATAACTAGAACTATTATTATTAAAAAAGAAACGTAAAGTGAAGTGAAATTAAGTCTTATGACTTCGAAAATGGACACCTTGTCTATCGATATACGGTAAGCTTACTTCAATGCGTTTTGTTTTAAAAGTAAGCGTTTCACGTCGGTCTCTTGACCTACTGTAGACTGAATATCAGTCACCTCCCCTTCTCCGGTCAGTGAAGACTGAAATGACAGACGTTTATATCAGTTGTTTCAAAAATATTTTTGGGGGTCAATAAACAGCAGATCATTTTTATCTACTCGACATTGTTCAAAAATCAAGTTTTTCTCAATTGATACCACTTGAAATTGTCACAGATCGCTGTGGCCTACGTTTGACCTGACCGGTTGAGTTATTATTTCAGTCTAGCCCTCTCAAAATGGGTCGATAAGAATGACAGTATAAGCAATATTTTGCACGTTTTAAATAATGTTGAATAAAACGCTCCGCGTCTGATCTAGATCTTTAATTTTCAAAACTCATAGGACAAAAAAAATGATTATCATAGCTGGAAAGAGCTCGTTGAAATTAGTAAAAATGTGAAGTTTGGAAAAGATCGCTTCACAAATTGCGAAGATATGAATTTTCAAAAATCGAAATTTTGTAGTAGGCAAGAGTTGCCTCCAAGCGTAAATTTCCAAAGGTTTTCACCTGGGTTTTCATATAAAATTTCGATTTTTGAAAATTCATATCTTCGCAATTTGTATAGCGATCTTTTCCAAACTTCACATTTTTACTAATTTCAACGAGCTCTTGCTGTGATAATCATTTTTTTATCCCGTCTCCTATAAGTTTTGAAATTACGTGATAAACCCTCATTATCACTGAAACCTTTTTGGCGGGAAATATTGATGGTTAAATAAACAATCAGAACCTTGTATGAACACGCGATAACTTTTTATTTACGAAAAATTACTATTTTTAGCCTCTGCTGTGCATTTTTAGATATATGTACTAACACATGTAAGGTTCTTTTTATTCATTCCAAACAAGGCCATTTACAAGCCAATGTTCATATACAGTCGAAACGACCCGTTATAACACTTCATGAAACGGTCGTGAAATTAAAAGTTAGGCACGTACTATTAGAAATAAGAAGGGGAGTCATAAACGCAAAAGGGATTCTCCCTTCAATTTTTCCTCTACTTGAGAGATTTATCGGTTTCAATTTAATCATTTATAATTTTGGAATTTTCTTTAAAATTTCAGTCTTTCATTTTTTTTTTCTTTTCCATTTTTCATTTCTTGCCAAATTCCCCTTCAATTTTCCAATGGTTCGCCCTTTAGTGAACGTATAAGCATTATATGCTTGAGTTAACATTTAACACAACTGTGTGACTTTTTCAACAAAATTTTCCTCTGATTTCTTATCACAACGAACAACAGAATTCCTTCCCAATGTAGTAAGGAAGGGCTATAATACAGTAGTAAAAAAGTGAATCCCTTCCCAATGTCCATATTAACAAAGAGTGCATCAGGAACCTTAAGAGGTCACTGCAACCACGCCATAATATCACTTGCTTTCTTATTTTCAAAAATGTTATGTTGTAGTTATTGTAGGATATGCTTGAAGATATTGATTAGAAAATTACTTCATAAAGAGTAGCTTTCTTATCACCAGACCCTGTTACTATATACTTGTCATCTGCGGATATATCACAACTTAGAACTGAAGAGGACTCTTTAGACTGAAAGAAAAAATAAAATATTTAGAACAGAGGGAAATTTCATACATGAATAATTTGTATTCATCTTATTCCCCAATTTTAATCCATAAGTCTCATTACCTGGAAAATACTTGCTCCATATGGTGTTCTCCACGCATTTAACAAATTATCTTTACCCGTTGTAACAAACCATTTACCAGAGTAAGCAAACTTGAGAGATAATACACAACTTTCATGTAGATGGAGTTGATATTTATCAGGTTTAGTTTGATGAAGTACTTCAACATTACTATTTTCCATCCTATATAAAAATAATAAAGCAAATTAGAAAATCAATCATTACCCTATTCATCATTATCATCATGAGCATACATGTATAAAACTATAACTATTGCCAATCAACATATACTATGGAATTTATGTGTTTCATGAGTCGTCTTACCCAACAGCCAACCAGTCACCAGAAGGACAATATCCTAATGAGAATATCTGAGAAGTAAAATCATGCTGTTGTAGTTGTCGACCTTCCCGTAGGTCCCATGATCGAACAGTATTATCCAAGCCCCCTGAAAGACAAAGATAAAACTATTATCAATGGTATGCTCTTCTTTTACAGTTTTATTAGAATACTTGGATAGTAATTTATTGAAATGATATCATCTCTTAAATAATTAGTGATTTCTGATTCTTAAATCCCAGAGTAATTTATTCTTCAATCCCTTAAAAATATAATGATCCATTCCCAGTAAACTTCCCATTTCAATGTTCACTGACCCATATAGCCTCAAAGACCATGATAGCCCTCCCATCCACTGACCCATATAGCCTCTAAGACCATGATAGCCCTCCCACATTATGAGCTCTGCGAGTTCATAAATTCTCTAAAGCCTGGTCCTCACTAGCGACATAAGCACAAGCAACATACGCAGACTCAGTAATGCATTGCTCATTAACGGTGCTTGTCTTTTGTCACACCTATTGCATAAATGGTGTCCTGAGTCTGTGTATGTTGCTTGTGCTTATGCTTATGTCACTAGTGAGGACCAGTCTTAACAATTCCAACCAATAATATTGGAATAAGACATCAGTTAAACCACTTTATATACCTGTCCATAACTTTGTTCCATCTGGTGATATATCAATACAACTAGCTCCATCAGTGTGTCCTTGAAATTGTCTAACTAGGGTCTGGTTATGAAGATCCCATACTGCAATATTGCCATCGCTACAACAGCTAAAACAAACTTTTGAATCAGGGCTTAAAGCCAAAGCATAGCATGCAGGAGCATTTGAAGTCAGCTCAGCTTTTATTCTTGGTTGTGAGGTTAGATCCCATATTGTAAGCGTACTAGCTTCACCACCAACAATAAGAGTTCGGCCATCAGGCAAAAGTCGACAAGAACGAATATAATTATCACGCTGCAATTATAAAATCAAAATGGTAATCATTAATTAGAATTAGATGAGGCAGTTTTGTAGTATTAATAATAACTTACCAAGCATTCTAACGTTGAAATAAGATTTTTACCACTAGCCTGGCTAATATCCCATACTTTGACACAGCCCTGTAATTAAAAATTAAAAAAAACAATCAAGAGGGATTGCCAACAACAGACTGTCCATATAAATGTCAAAATGATATGGCTAAAGGTTAATATAGTACTACTAAATGTCTTGTGACAGTTATGAGAGAATATTGCCATTCATTGGATAAATCCTTTTCTAGTAGATACAGGATATGGATTTATCCAATGGATAGTGCTATTCCCCATATGAACAACTAGTGCCTGTTGTGTGTTATTTTAAATCTTTCTGAGTGGGGTGGAGAAATCTGACTGCAATAATAATTAATAAAACATCAACTAACCTTACCACCAGTGTATACGTGTCTTGTGGGATGGCTTATAGTAACAGCACAGACTACTTCTCCATGATTTAACTGATTTATTTGACGGGCATGTCTTGGTATATTTGAGCCAATTAAGGCATCTGGTGGGAAGGGAACAGGCTGCATTTGCCCATCACTGACATGAAAAGAATATGCTGGTTTTCCTCCTGGAGGAGCACCAGAACCTAAAGGTGAAGCACCTAACCGAGTGTGAGCTGAATGATCATATCCAACCTAAAAAGCATTAAAAAATATTAACATTTCAGTTGATAATATTCTAACAACATTATTCATGGGATAAATAAAAAATCAGCTATATTCTCTTTTTGGAGGGTGTGCCCACAATAGACCTTTCCAGCATGGACATAAGGTTTTTCCATTTCAAACCACTTGGGAATTCGATTTTTTATCTGAGTTACATTCATAACAATGTACAAATTTTCTCATGATCAAAAATTACTGGTAAAGAAACTAAATGGGAAAACATTACTATTCTCCCCCAACAATTTTCATAGGTAATGAAACATATCAACACTTACCAAGGGTGATCTTCCATATGCAATACCCCCTGGAGACATGTTATTGGCTATAAGGCTGAAATTTGGATATTGCAAAGTCATCAACAACAAATTCTAGAATCAAATTTTTAGTTATAAATTGATATGCTCTGTATAGACTTCTGTTCTACTTACCCTGACATACTGTGGGGATTACTGAATGGATAACCTGATCCTCCTCCTGGTACAGAAATAGGAGTGCGAATAGCTTGAGCTGGCATAAATTAGATAGGTTACAATATCAGAATAAGTCTGAATTACTGCTTTAAGTTGGACAAGAACAGGATCTTAAAAATCGAGTAGACATCTTCTCAGACACTGACGTAAACCTTAGGCCCCATCTCCCAGCCTTCACTTTGCCATATGACAAAGCTAATAAAATCAAATAAATAAAATTCTGAAACTTACCTATGGGGTGTTTAACTGGAGGTGAGGTTGATCGTGCTGGACTTTTCCTTCCTACTGAACCAGAATCAGAAGCTCCAGCTTTGTTTTCTGACTAAATAGTAAATCCACAACATCAAGACAACGCTTTACTGATAGTATGCAAAAAAAATATTTTTCATTATACTTGTTGTACTTACTTTAGAATCACGGTCTCTATCTCTATCACGTTCTCTATCTCTATCTCTTTCCCTCTCTCTATCTCGATCTCTATCACGATGCTTTGAAGATGGTGTTGATGATGAAGATGATGGGGAACCAGTCTCTTTTCTGGTTTTCTTTTCATTAAAGGGAGGTGATTCTGGGCCATTTTCAATTCTATGTGGTGAGGCTGCATCCTAATAATACATAATGGTTAAAATAAGTCAAATCCTGATCGACAACGTCAGCTGTCTAGCTATTATCAGAGACACATTTGCCCTTAAAACAATGGACACTTTCTGGTCCTGCATCAATAGAGTCATTTTTGTGGGAAACCTATGGCACAGAGTTACGGTCATGGCATGGTATGGAAGACATCTATTCAACCAATCACAGTGCACAAAACCAATGCTCAACCAATCAGAATGCTTGGACACTTCACAGAGTGCACAGCACACACTCTAACTACTTCCCACTCATACAAAAACAACTCAGAGCTGAGCTGTAACGTACGTACAGTAAAACATACCTCATTTGAAACATCTACAACAAGATCACCATCACTTTTTTCGCCATCACTATCCTAATGAATAAATCATAGTTAGATTTTTATTTAAATTGTCCATCATATAATAAATTGACACAGACAGTAATAATAGTAATATAAATAATAATAATTACAATAGTAATTAAGACACAAACAAAAATCAATACTAAATAATCAATGCAAAGTTACCCCTGAGTCTTTTTCATCTCTCTTTCTTTTACTAATCTTTGTGCCATTCATATGTCTTTCATTATGTCTTTCTCTTTCACGGTTGCGGTCACGGTCGCGATCTCTGTCACCATCCTCACTGCCATGTGATGACAGATCTGAAGGTCGACTGTACATTTTGTCTTGTCGAGACAAGGGCGATAAGGAGTTCTAATCCAATAAATGAAAATAAATTAATGCCTTGGTATCATGTGCAAGATAGGATAATAATATAATCTCACTTTTGCAGACCAGTCAATATTGCAAGAATTTTTGGATCTATCTATGCATGATTACAAAAAGTCAGCATTAAATATATAAACATTTACCATTGCTTTTTTGTCAGGTCGAGGAAGAGAATTGGCATGAAAAAAAGGAAAAGAAAATCAGGTTAGTTTTGGAAATGTAAAAGTATCACAGAAACTATTACACCATTATAGCAGTCATTATAGTATTGTAGTAATTTTGGAACAAATGTTGTGTACTATATTATTATTATTAAATTTTGTGGATTGGAAATTGTACAAAATGTATCTACATCTATGAATAGATTTCATGCTGCCCATTCAAGTATATCTGCTATCAATAACCTTGACATTAATGTTTTTAGTTATTGTTTTTGTTCGATTGGCATAGTACTGCAAGAATAATTAATGGCTCAATTAAATCCTTAATGACTATCCGAATAGAGCAATAGCCAATGATATATCACCGTGGAAAAAAAAAGATCCGAAATCGGCCAAACAATTGCCGCCATTTTGTGCTATTTTTAGTAACAAAATGGCAGATTTTCAAATTTCAATCCATATCTTTGGATTGAATAACGATATCTGAGATATTGTTTCAGTTATATCTCTAATTTAAGATGTTCTTTCGAATGTAGTGATCAAATTAGTGTATATCTGAATTTCAAAATTTGTTGGCATTTTCTTGACGTCATTTTCCCGCCAAAATGATGCATATCAAAAAATCAAAAACCATAGAACCAGCTATCATGTCTATTGTACTATCATGTTGCCAAGTTTCAGTTTGATTGGATTAAAACTGAATGTCGAAAAATTGTTTGGCCGATTTCGGGTCTTTTTTTTCCCACCATGTATAGGCAAAGCAATTTAATATTAGAATATAATATGTCAAGGGCCCACCTTTTTCATCCTTAATTGGAAGATGAGGAGGTTGACCAGAAATACCTAGTAATCCTGATGCCACCCCCGGAGGGAGCTGAGGGGGTAGTGCTCCAGGGTGGGGTAATGGAATAGTAGGAGCATGTGCATGGATGCCTTGCATCCCTGGTTGATGGAGTTGCTGTTGCTGTGGGACAAAAAAACAAAAAAACATTAAAAATCTAGGTAACAAATATAAAACATCACTATCTAAAGATCCCTTCTACAGTCCTTCCCCTTTGCTAATGAATTCGCTGTAAAAGAGAAGCTGTCTTTAAAAATCACTACTGCTAAAATTAAACAAGACTTCTACTTAGTAGAAGAATATGGGCAAATGGGAACAAATGTGTCCTAAGGATGCACATGTCTACATGTACTTATGGGAGGTTCCACTGTATTTTTAGACAAAAAACAATCTCTGATAATCCACTAGTTAATAATCATTGTTTGTTTTAGATTTCAGGCTGAAACTTTACTAAGATTTGACTTATCTATCCTTCCCGTCAACCATATCAAATTTAGAATATTTACAATATCAGCTATAGTTAACTCAGCTACTTGACCCAGGGTTAACATCTATCAAGCTAAGTGTTTTTGCCATCTTGTCTGCAGACATCA
Source organism: Actinostola sp. cb2023 (assembly GCA_033675265.1). Taxonomy (NCBI): domain Eukaryota; kingdom Metazoa; phylum Cnidaria; class Anthozoa; order Actiniaria; family Actinostolidae; genus Actinostola; species Actinostola sp. cb2023. The sequence goes on along the minus strand of JAUJYZ010001026.1, from coordinate 223,521 downwards.
GGCAATAGAGAATAGCTGTCATCAGTTGAAGGTTAATAGAGAATTTGCACAAACATTACTAAATAATAATTTTAACTATTTCAGATCTGTAGGTATGTGACACGATTCTTTTCTCAATTTCAGAAAATAATTATATACTAAGGGAAAATAATTAAGAGTTTACAATTTAGTAAAATCAAAACCAGACACAGGAAGTATGATAACTCAGCGGGTTAGCTTCCAATTAGGGTTAAATAGTGACACAATTAGCTACCATATCAGTTTACACAAACTAAACAAATCCCAGCTTGAGATGTTGAAATGATTAAACCTGTTGGGCATGCAACCTTGAATTCAGACATCACAGCATTCTATGTATTCTTCCTCAATGCAATAAACACACTTAAGACATATAAACTCACATAAAACGTAAATTTGACTTTTAACATACAGTCACAATACTAAGTTGCACAACAGTTGTTCATCTCAGGCGCAGGTCTATAAGACAATTAGATCCAATAATTGAAAACTGTTGGTTGTCAAACTTTAAACATGACTTTTGCTGCTATGTATTACAAGATCATTTAATATTCGAAGTGGAATTTGTGGTATCCCTTGATATTGTTTGGAGCTATTTTTGTGTTCAGGAATGCACTTATTATCTCTGAAGCTTAGCCTTCATCTGTCATCAACTGTAAGCCAATCTATCTCACAGACCAGGTTATCAGAACAACTAAGGTGGTCTAAGTATCTCATCTTCACTGGTGCATGAACAACTGAACATCTTGAGAGTTAACCTTATCAGTTCTCTAATGAAGGGGAGCATCCCGCAGGCTTCCTGTTGCTTCATCATCATACAATGTTAGTCATGTACTGCCTTGCTTGCTCTATCTATGGTCAGATATGCTTTGGAAACATTCACTTTTCTCACTATTATAACTGCATGAGCTCCTTTATTTCATAAATATAATTGGTAGTGTAAACAATGATAAAACAACAATAGCACTGAACAATATTAGCTCCAGACAAAGGAGCTTCTAGAAGCTACAATAGGTCCTTCCTAAAGAGATTTCACAGGAAAGGTTCTGTTGAATGGCATTTCAAAATCGAAGTGTTGTTCAGTTGTTTTAAAGTTGTAACAACAAATATTATTGACTGAGTTACATTCCCATTCCAGTCTATCCCAGCAGAGAGCTATTATGCACATATAGAAGGATGCCCCTAACAGTGTGAAAACACAAGAAAGATAATCCACTGGCTTAATCAATAAAGATATAACACTAATGGCATTTCCATGTGAGCTATGTCCTAATAACTTTTTGAGTAAAAAATCATGTGTTCCTAAAAAGTTGGAGACTTCTCATCACTCACCATGTGTGATGCTCTTAAGTAATAATACATTTTAAGAACTACTTAAATAAAAATTATTCAAATAGTTGGAGACTATTTAGAGAGGTGCATCTACTGACAGACTATGAAGTATTTCATAATACATATGAAATAAATTACAATAAATTTGTGGATAACCTATGACATTAATTATGCACAATTATTATGAAATATAAAACAAAAGAGTTAAATATTTCAACACAATTATATATATTAAGAGGATATTTTTTACGAACGCGCATATTGAGCGCCAAAAACCAATAGCATGGAGAATACGTTTTGTACAAGGCTAAAACTGCTTTAGCAAAGAGTTCAAGGTATTTGTGATGGTTTTTGAACGGTATAAGTGAAATTAGAGTGTTAATCCAAAGTGAAAATTTGATTTGAAAACTGTCCACATGGGCTAGATCAGTATATTTGCTAGTATTGCTGATGTTTTCCCCTGAATTACCTCAAATTTGAAACAAAAAGCAGGAAAATGGCTTTGTACAACGCTAAAACAGCTTTAGGCAGACAATTTACTTTGTTTTTAATAGTTTGTGCTTGGTTAAAATAAAATTAGAGTGTTAATCCAAAGCGAAAATCGAAATTCAAACTGTCCAAAAGGGCTGGTTTTTGGCGCTTTTGGCGGATATTACGCGAAGTTGAAATAAATATCCTCTTAACATGAATAAATGTGGTAAACATGCAAAATGTGGTAAACTTGCAAATTTTTGATATTATATTTTTGATATTTCTATTTTGTTTATCAGTACTTTATTGCACTTGTCATGTGAAACCCTCGTTAAATAAAGTTTCATGTCATTGTTAAAGTTTTTAGAATTCTGACAAATAAAATGTTTAAATGAGGACATTATCACATGTACAAATGTGGTAAAATTAAGTTTTTATAAATTAACACATCATTACTGTAATATCATTCATATTTTCAGTAACTTCTCACATCCCAATTTTCGGGTGTGATTAAATTGGCACTTTTGAAAAAGAGAATAAACAGAGGATTGTTATGAAAATGTTGTAGTTGTAGTTATACTTTCCATTTCTGATAAAAACATAGTGATAGTCCTGCTTGAAATAAAGTAACAAAATACTACTGACAGTATATAATAAAAAGTTCATGAAAAAGCACTCATATAGTTATCTTACAATATTACATTCATGTAAGATATATTTTTAATAGATAATTCAAAAGTTGTGAAATTAAAACATCCTTGTAAGGTGCTAACCAAACAAGTGCTGCCATTGTTTGGGAGATACGTTTAGGGAAAAAAGACAATAAAACTAAGTGAAACTTTAACATTACTGCAAACATTCTATTTTGTTTAGAGTTACTAAGAAAATGCAATGTATGCTAGAGATGCTATCAGTTTTAATGCAAGTCTCCCAATCTTTCCCAATATTGATAAAAAAGAAAATCTTCACCAACTTACTGAAGTCTAACTAAAGATGTACTAATGTCACACTAGCCTGAAAAAACAGCCGCCTCTCATCGGGGTCGGCTTTTAATACTCCCCCGAGAGAGGCGGGAGACGACCCCGATGAGAGACAGCTGTTTTCTCAGGCTAATGTCACACTGCAAGCAGAGGTTCCTTTATATCCCTCTCTTTTGACTTTGGGTCATTTCATTTCCTAGCGGAGTAGCAAAGGACCTCTGCTCACAGGTATACAAATGAACAAGCAGAAACTTAATTAACCTTAGCACATTGTAAAACTGTATAATTTATTGATAAAAGTCGGTAATAAGCTTACCCCAATAATTGCATTCAACTCTGACATTGTAACTTGCTTGGCTCTTTCAACTGCAGCTGCCACTTGCTGTTGGTGCTACAGGAAAGAACAAGTTGCAGTAAGAGCATAAGAGGCTGTCACTGAATTAGAATAAATGAGTGCCAAATTTTAAAAATATCATACATGTAGTTAATGGGGATAAAGATTCATTCAATGAATATCCTTATTTGTACTTAGCATTATTACAGAATCTTCTTTTGTATTCACTTCAAGATTACTTTAAAACTTGCTTGTCAAGATTGCTAAGAACTTCCTTTATCTTACATTGAATTCATATATCTTCAATGTCAGACACTTTGGAACTGAAAAATGGATTTCTAGTATCTCTCATGAAAGATAATGTATGCATATATACACCTCAGGAGTAAATGGAAAGCTTACTTACATCTTGAGATAGGAAAGGAATTATCTGTGCACAAATGGCATTGAGTCGCTTTGCTATCTCAGTCTGGAGAAGCAAAAAAAACATATTAGAAAATTAGTACTTGATCAAGAATTTTCTTGATCATATTTATGCTTTGAATGACAATAATAAGTTAAAAAGCAAACATGGACAATTTTATAAGTAGTTTAAAAATAAATGTCAACTTTGATCTGTTGAAACATATATTATTCATGTAGAGGATAAGCTGTCAAAATTTTAACCAGAAGCCAAATTCATTTGTTTTTTGGAAGACAAATAACACAAAACAAACTCCTTTGTTTAATCAGGTCACTACACTTTTATTTTAAAGAAAAACACAAGAGCTGAGAACAATAGAATATTTTTAGCATTATAAGAAAATAAGTTCTATAATTATTAAAAAATGAATCAATAAATTTGAAATTCTTCATGAAATGACAAAGAAAGGAAATAAGAAAAATAAAAGAATTAGTGCCAATCACTAATTCTTGAAAATATTGTGTGTTGTATTCCTTCGTGAAAAAAGGATTTGAACTATTGATATAATTGTATTGAAGTCGCTCTTGTACATAATTTAATCCCTACAAGTAAATCAAGTGATTAAGAGGAATTTGGCTGCTTAGAATTAAAGACATTGTGGTTCCTTATTCTATTAACCTTCACCGCAAAGAAAAAGATGGTTTTTGATAATCTAAATCTTGACAGCAGCTGGCCTATCTAGATATCCTGTTCAGTGTTCCTATTGGGTACATTCCACTCATATTCATCTTAAAACGTGACTCCAACACAAGTGTTACACAGCCTTTACAAAAATATGAAATCGGATTATTAGTGAATCTGGAGTCGAATTTCTCTCGACCAAGTACGTTAGCTTGACCCTTTATTTGTCTTCACTGGAGCATTTAATGAGTCCCTGCCAGGTTTCCCATTATACAACATAACTCTGACACTCAATGACCTTGAAAGTAACGTTCTGTATACTTTGAACATTAAATGAGAATGCTAATCCGACCGCAGAACTACACTCGTAACGAGGGAAATATTAGTAACGATGTTAGCCATAAGACTGGCTGCAATGCGGTTTAGTGGGTCATTTCTTTGAGGGAATTTACAAAAAGGCCATGAGCATCAGTTAAGTTTTAAAATATATAAAAAAATTGCCTAGACATTTCCGCGGTTTGTCGTTGGCCAATATTACAAAGAGCTAAACAATCCACCACATCCTGTTGTGATGCTGCTATCTTTGGGATCATTTCCACGCCAATACCCAATCCCACAAAAATGTTCAGGTTAACCTCAAAAGAAAGCCAGGATTCTACTTGGATCGCTTGGATGATTCGACACGACCCATTAGAAACGAGAGAACAATAAAATTGCACCAGGGGCTTTGTGATTAAAAATACATATTTTAAAAACTGTGAGGCATATGGGAACATTCAATATTCCATCCACTTCAGTTATTAGGATTCTAACTTAAAGTTACTCGTAAGAAGATACTTGTATAAAGGTCAGAGCGGAAACACAAATACTACTCGATAATCCGGCTCTTCTCAAGCGACCACTATAGACTCTTATCACTCGCCACCTCGAAGATGCATTTAATTATCGCTCCAGCTTAGGCGGATGTGATGACAGCTTAATTCTACTCAAATAACAGACGTAGGAGACCGACTGCCGTATCGTGCATCATGTCTAATCTAAACCATCGGGCACCAAAAAAGGGATTATTTGATTAGTCAGATGGCTCTGGATGGAAAACTGGGGGAAAACTTTAAAGTCGACAGGTGATGTCCATCTTGAGCTGCAAAGTAAACACATTTATACTGGACTACAAATTAAGGATAAACTTATTTGACATAGTTCGAAGGGCTCTGAAACCAAAAAGAGAATCACGCATCCATAATCACCTGACCTATTGTCTTCAATTTACAATTAATTCCCAGCTTGGTATTCTTATTGATATTGGCATTTCAGGAAACTGACTTGTTTGAACTTTCTAAGTCTCAAGTAGCTTTCGATTTGCATTTCGGAAAAGAAAAATGTAAACTATTAAATCTTGTCATCTTTTCGTTTATTTAAGGTGTAATGTAAGCCTTTGTTGAATCTCTGACGCCAAAACTTTAATCCCTCCTCAACCGAGGCTAGATGGAGTTGATTTTGAACGACAGAAATCTTTACCACCTATTTCCGCTGGCTGCTGTCGGCTTGTAAAGTTGGGTTGTTAGGTCATTCCGTAACCTGAACTATTTCAACGCTCAATGTATCTGTAATATACTCCGACAACAACGTAGACCAACAGATTTCGAGAGGAAATTAACCAAGACTTCAAATCACTCTTCAATCGTCGCTCACGTCTAAGCTTACGTACCTGCTTGTGCATTTCAACATTCAGACCATATGACATCTCGTAGTACTAGTAAAATAAGAAAATATATTTGCGGTGTGAGGTCGGGCATATTTAGTGAGAGTGTGGTCAAGGTAGATACGGCACGAGCGTTTTCTCTCATCAAACCGATATATGAGAAGATAGGAAAAAGCATCGAGGCCATCTGTCCCTTTGGAAAACAATGAATTCCCAGATCTTACCGATTTCAAGGATTAACAGCATCAAACGTCAAGCAAAAATTTCCCATAAATACAGATCGACTATCAATTGCAAATTAATTATAGCGGGCCTACTCCATTATTACACAATTAAAAGGAAGGCCTTAAGGCTAAGGTAGAAAACCTATTAACCCAATACAGTCGTTATCTGGTGGACAAACGGATGGCTGGAATTCAAATCGCGGCCCCACAAACCCTTCTAACGTCATACCAAAGTAAACATCGCATAGTCTTGACTGCCTCAATAGCTTCTGCTTACTAAATATCACAAGTATTGCTAAGACAAGCTCGTATTTCCTTGAATACACATCATCGCCACAACAGCAAAAGAACGCGCGCAAAATCAACCGGACACAATGGGTGCACACGGAACATTCGAGACAACATAGCAGACATCAGTTTCTAGAATTCTAACATTACTTACCATCACATAGTGCCGTTGCATTTCGGTCTTCTCACCGGCTAACTTCTCGCACTCTAGCTTCAAACTAGAAAGCAAAAACACAGTACTATGTAAATATTGTGTTGAAAGCCCACGATAAGATTAACTTTACATGACATAATGGCTGTGTATGCATCCCAAATAAATTCAAATTAGACGCACACGAGAGACCTTCGTACGGCCTTCCTCCAGGCAATGAAATTTCATTTATATTTCTTTCGAACCAGTTAGAAGCAGTGCTAAATGGATGCGATGTTTTCGGTTCGGTTAATTCATGCAGAGAGGTTCAATCAACAAAGCACTCGCACGTACGAACGCAAGGTACGTACCTGTGATATTGGGCTTGAAGAAAATTGAACTCTTCCTTTATACGATCACACGAGTCTGCCACAGTAAACTTAAATGGTTGCCCAGAAGGTTGATGGGGCGTCTAAATGAAAAGGAAAAAAGTAAGCCATCCACTTTGGCTTCATCTGCTTGCCTGGGTGTCACATTACGAGAAACTACGCAGACCAAGACAAACTCCGCTTTGAATAACCACGATTTCAACACGAATATTTCACTTACGGCATGTCGACTTTGGTACATGGTGCCCAGAAGATCCAAGGACCACTACACGAAAGTGAAGAGCAAATGAGAGTTTAACTAAGCTGAAATTTCTCAGGGGCCCCTTAAGAGTTGTTTAGGGGCACAGTAGAAGTACTCAAGCATTTCACCACTGACTAACCGTCGATGTTCACGGGTCGCTCGGGTACCGAACAGTATCTCTAAATCCAAACAAATTTACACTTCGACAAACACGACGATAGCTTCTTGAAAGTAATCTTGTTTCACAGGGTTTCTCGGGGTTTTGAGTTAACTTCTCGTACTGCTTCCTTTACATGAACTCCACGGCGAGTCTTGAACAAATATCAACCTTGAAATCGACACAGCAAAATGACACGGCAAACGCGGCACGCGGTCACCAACTTGTAACACCATAACACCCTGGGGGAACACCATATATGGCAAGTGTTTAATCTATATTTATTGCCAATCTAGTCAAAACCAATCACCAATGACGCCAAGAGGGAAAATATCCCACGTGGGTTTGAGTCATCTTGTGGGGTAAACAAGGTCCAATCATCATGGAGAGTGTGTGAAAAAACACCCGAGACACCTGCATTCTTGTCGCCTTAATAAGATCAAGAGTGTCATACAGACTTTAACGAGCTGCTTGAGATGTCAATCAAAGTAACGTGGTACAGTGTTGACAAAGGCGAAGTCCCTCCCACCTCTCTCTTTGAACGAACGCTTTGTAAATTGGTTTTCAATATCGTAAACCAAACAATAGAAAACGACAAATTGCTCAACGCTACCCAATCGAATTGAAACTGGCTGACCACATTACGTATGTATTTTAACCAGCCTTAATGTCAGTGGTCGGAGCGGTTGAATTTCAGAATGTTTTCACGGCTTTTTGAATGCGCTGTGGAGCATGAAAGGATTAATGTTTTGGCCATCTTTTATCCTCACTCGAGCGCCACCGCTGTGCTTTCATCAATGCTGTCCCCAATGTGTTATTCAACTCAATATTTGTCTTCCGCTTCAAGGCGTTAGTATTCATCTACAAAGAAAATTACTGGCACAATTGGAATTTCTAATGTATGTGTACCAATCGAACCCTTTAAAAAATATTTGATTTTGTTATCAACAAATTGAATGTGGAAGAAAGCGGATCCTTAATCTCTTGGCTCAGTAGATTACTCCCGGCGGGCATTTACAAATATATACAATCTTGGCGCCTTGCTGTCGCTTTGCCGACACGTTGATTTCTATAGATAAAAGCTTAATTAACACAATAATCGGGATCTGAGTGTTGCTAATTAGTGTCGGTGTAATTACGTAAATTACAGACTGTAATCGTAGTAATGACTTGGGAATTTTTAATGAAAAGTATGGCGGTCAGATGGTCACGTGGGCTATTTGCAAGCAAAAACAACTAAGGTCAAGAACACGTCGAAGATGATTGGATGAAAATTGTTCTCGATCACTAAAATCGGTAACTCGGGTAATAGAGACAAGACGACGAGATAACAATGAACCAATTTAGCTACAGGACTTGATGTTTATCAAGCTGACACGTGCTATGAGTCTATATGCTAAAGCTATTGAATTCCTCGTAAGATGGCTTTTTGAAACAGAGCGATCAGGAAACAAACACGGCCTAAAATGCAATTAGATTTGACAGCATCAAACAAAGCCATTTATACAATTCAAACGTCCATCTGTATTTGTTTGATTTCGCGCAGTCGAAAGACTTGAATTTTAATGCGACCACAAGAGTATTTTTAAGTCGTTTGCTTTAGTCATTGTGTAAATCTACATGGTTTATCCACTTCTAGTTTTAATGCAAAATTAAGATTTTGTGTTGTTGACACACCTTGTTTTTCAAGAGACTTGTGCTATGCCGGTAGAGATCAGACCGACTAAGACTATTAAATTACAGCCTCATGCAATTCAATGCCTGAATGCATTCATACCTCAGTTGACGTTATCAGACACCATTTCTTTTATGTTCATATTGTACATATATACTATTACCTTTTTGTACTATCTATTCTTTCGTTTCCCGATTTTCGCTATTGTTGACACTGTGTGTTTTAATTTCTCTTCTAAATGGTTCCTTCGACTTCACTTATCGAGGCACCACAGATTAGTATTTTCCTTTGGTGGGTCGAGTTTGCAAATGAAGAATAATTATCAACACGGCGCAAAAATTAAGAAGCAGATGTTGTTGGCACGATCGATTGAAATCATTATGTAGTGATGTGAAAAGACCTGATGGATAACCACTATATCTTTAAAAAGTCTTAAATGGCCGACCATATATACCAATAACACACACTGCGCTGATCCCCATCAAGCCTTCCAAAACATCAATCTTCCTTTCAAGGTCTTGGTGTTTCAAGACTCTTGAACCAAGCTACTTTAAAAAGCGGGTTTCCTTACTGAAGCGCTCAGACCACAACAAAACAAACCATTTCGATTCTTTGAAAGTATTTGGCAAAGCTGGTCAGCAAATATTAAAACTAGACAACAGACCGCAGTGCATGTCGCCGACGCGCAGTGGTCCCAGAGTGTGCTATTGAATTGAAAGAAAAGGACAATTAATAGAAAGACAGAGGTTGTTTTGTTTTGGAGCCGGTTTGAAGCGAAGGCCACAAACCACGAAAATCTATCATCACTGAATGGGGTCAGTGGAGCTGAGCATGTTTATCTTGTGGTCAATGAATAATTCAAGACAGATAAAATGAAAATGTTCGAAAAACACAGCTGCTTTGGAGTGGTGTTTCTGTTGATAGTGTAGATAATGAATGACTCTTCTTCCCAATAGACTTCGTATTAAGCACTGCTTCTAGGATACCCTCTCGAACCAGAAAAGCAAGCGCTCAAAACTCACTTCTATAATGTAAAAAGCCGGTAACCCTTTTCAAAGGTGATTTCACTCAAACAATTAAACTGAATCACCTTGCTGGTAAAATGAAATACATTTATTACATCAGGTACTTGCAGTAGATCTTCAGGGAAATAACAGCATTCTTAGAATTCATCGGCTCTTATCTTAGTGAAACAAAACGGAAAGAAAGAAAGAAAGAAAGAATAAACGAAATGGAAAATATAGACAATAAAATAAGCAGATGATCATTTTAACCAGTATTCCATAGGTGTTGCAGTAACGTTTTCCAGTCTCTATTGATGCTAAAGAGGTACAATATATATTCCCTTTAATGAGAGTTACGGACATCACGTCAAAATAGCTATGTACAGCGGCGGTGGGATTTTGTACCAGTTTTCTTGCGAAGTAAAAAGAGAGAATTTCGATGGGAAGGTTGGTTATGGGATCTCTTCAAAACTAAACTTTGTCGTCTTGTAGCTTTCTTTTGCAGCGGAATTAGTTTCAGGAAAGGGAGAGCTGGGAAGAAGTGAAAGGGAGAAGGAGAACTGAAAGCCGGGGGAAAAGAATAATAACGGCGCTCATTTTCGTTTTCGTTGATGATTACCATGAACAATTTCCTTTCAAATGCTTTCACATTTGCTGTGGTTTCTTCTTGGAATTAATTTTCCCTCAAAAAAACGAGATCGAACAATAAGATTCCCGAATAATCGATCTCGGATACTGAGCATCAATTTCAAGGCAGATTTACCCATTCATATTTGTTCGAATCTACGTTTGTTTTGACGTTGTACTGAAAACTTAAGGGTTTGGAGTGTCTTTAAAATAAATAATAATTTGTTGCTATTTAAAAGCCTGAATCAATAGCTTGTGTTGCACACACAAAGATATATAAATATATATATGAATAAACATAAAGATTGTATATATTGGATGACAACTGTTCCACCCTAGCGGAGAACCGCAAAAGAAACCACAGTTGTTCAGGCTCATTGGATTTCGTGGTGCCAACTTATAGCGATTTCTTCCGTCCAATAATTATTACAGATCCTTGCTTTCAGGGACGTAAGATGATATTTGCATTGGCAAAGTAAATAATATCGTTAGATCTTTGAATAACGAAAAAGAAAACCTTTCAGACGAATTGTGTAAACAATATATTAAAAGCCTTGAGGCGATTTTCAATTTCCATCGCTTTCATCCATTCAGTATAGTGGCTTGTTTTCGTTCATTTATAAATGTATTATATCTAATCGCTTGTTTTGCTGTAATTCCTCACAAATAGTAATAAAGGGTACATTGCATACAAATGTATAAAAATCGCGCGAGGATCATTTGTCAAGATCTCTGTTCTATCTAAATAAGGTGTCGCAAACCGCAAATAGTAGAACCCATCCGAGAAACGAGGCGCAATTTGAATATAACATTGAAATGATTCTGCCCCGATGTCGTTCCAAGATAAGTGCAATTAACTTTACCATACTTAGAATGGATATTCAACGTCACAGATTAACGGTGAGAACCGCGCCGACTGAATAACTCGGTTCAGGGTTTCAAGAAGTGGTATATACTCTCAATTCGCGTCAAGGGTTTTATTTATGAATACTGGAACATTTTGGATTAATAATAAAAATTAAAAGTGGTTTGAGCTTCAGAAGTCATTTTTTTACGCCTTAAAACACGTAAAAAAACGTCTAAATCTGAGTGTTGATGATGAATCGTTCTGCGAGAATTCATAACTTTTTTCCACTTCCAATGCATGAATTTATATTATCAAAACGCAAGCACACGGCATTGAAGAATCACAAACCATTTTGCTTTCTTTTTCGCATCTTGAATACACAGGAAATCTTGCACAATACCAAAAGCCTCTCATTGCTCAATCTCCTCATTTCTCGTGAAATACGATATCTTGTATATCACCTGACTTATCTCGCTTTCAACCGATTTTCTTTCAGTTTTAAAAGGTTTTATTCTATCTTTTTTTGCTTCCGATGTTATCTCCCGCGCGCAATGTTACCGGTGACAATTTTAGAATTATTCCGAGTTTTGCGGAACTTTACTACAAACACAGCCAAATCCTATTGAGTAAATATAACACAAGTGTGAAAATTCACGCATTATTTGAGGTAATAATAATACCAAAATGGTTTAACATATAATTACCGTTAGCCGATATTATTATTTTATAATATTATCATAATTAGCGATGACATATGAAGATTGGGAAAGAGAGGAAACCAAAAGAATTAAAATGAGATAAAGCACGAATAAGAAGGAAAATGGGAGAGATAAATTGAAAGAAAGGAAAAACGGATGAAAGAAAGAAAGAAAGAAAGAGACAAAGGAAGAAACTCATCAGTGATCTCATAAAAATCACGTCATGATTAGCTTTGAAATTATACCGACGAAAGGCAGGAAGGAAAGCTAGAAAACGGAAAAAAGAAATTCAAATGAAGTAATGAACCGAAGTTTGAACAAGAGGTGAAAAAAACAGGAAAGCAAACTGAATCGACGCTCTTTGTCTATATTCAATTGATCATGATATTTGTGGACTGCACATTTTATGAATAGATTTCAAAAGAGCTTAACAGTGTATCTTTACAATGGAACAGCTTCCTTAGTAACAATCATCTCATATCTAGAGAAAGTGGTACAGCTCGTAATCTGCATTACTAAGCTAAAAGCAAGACAGGATTACGTCATCGTTCATTGTTGATAGTTTTAATAAGAAAAGTTATAAATTCTGTACATAACGAGGACCAGTACAAATATGAAGAATAGCCGTGTCAATAAAACGAATATGTAATTGGCGGCGTTAAAGAACGGAACTTCGACCACCTCCACAACGTATTTAAACCCACAACAACAACAAAAAACAAAAACATCCACACAAAAAAACGAATTTAAATCATATATTGCATGCCAAAAAGTACAGCAAAACTGAAAATAACTCCGAGTTTGATACTTGAAGCACCATGAGTTGTGACCATGAGTTGCCGGTTTGTCGTGTTGTATTTTCTTTCGCTCAAAACAGTAAAAAAACAATATCAAACGTCAATCATATTTCAAAAGGGTAAACACTGAGTAATTATACAATGATTTCAATCTGACAGTACAAAATGAACAGTGGTCACTTTCGGTTCGCAGTCGGCACAAACCAAACCACCATCTTACATTTGATCCCATAATTGAGCATCTCAGAATCCAAAGTATTTACTCTGCGGTTTTTTTTTGAAAAGTTCTATTTATAATAACAAGTTCTTTAATTGCAACACCAGTGTATAGATGTCCATGTAAAAGCGTTGTGGGGAAAGTGCAAAAAACGCAATTAAGAACAAAGTACAAACAACCTTTTTCCATAGGTTTTTGTTCAAATATTGATCTTTAAAAGTCATATTGACCAGTATAGTGATTGATGTAGAGCTCCTTCATATGTTTTAAGTTCTTCTTGGTTTACTTTTGGGTCTTTCATTAATGTCCCAAGTGGCTCCAAAATATTAGTGCTTGTTCTTAGTATTCTTACTAACTACCAGCTTTGCGGCGCCCAAACATATTGCGACTTCCTTTATTTTGACAAAACTTCGTGCTCAAAATACTCAGTATTGACACTCGATATTAAAATCAAATCGGCCTCGCTGTAATAATTGATGTTCTGACAGAACTATAGTACCAAGAAACGCGTTCATGTATATACACCTTATACTAACGTATACATAGTCTCTTGAAGCCGTCTTTGCTGTACAATTCTGTATATCACCTGTTCTGTGTAGACCTTTCTTATTGACTCGTCGGCTGACAAGTGAAGGCCCATGCATGGCAAGCGAGCGACGTGGGCTGAAGCAGCATCTCATGTTATCGTTAATAGTGCATTTGCGTGCGACTACTTGAAACGTGATCGATTTCCGTTACAGGATAAGACAAGCTTTTAAGCAATTCACAGTATCTTAACCCCGGAGCTATTTGAGATAGGGAGTAAGGTTTAATTGCCCATCACTTTGCTAGCACCCATTTAACGAGATAGATAACTGATTGATTACAAATATTCATATTATTCATCGATATCAATAGAAACCATCTTTGAGCCCAAACCATGGACTGATCTAGACGCTTCTTAATAATAACGTCCGCGCGCTAATGTACTCTCCGATCTTGTATTGAGACACTGGTAACGGAGAGTGGCAGCTGCCCCACCCCTATCTCCCATGAAACTAAATTAGTAGGAACTTTTTGTTTGGTGCACTTTCACGATGAAGACAACATATGTACCGACGGGTTATTAGCAGTTCAGCTTAGTGCGAGAACAAGGACTTTTTAAGTGGACTCGAAGAAATGGGTTTGCCAGGGGGAACGAGGGAGAAAAGGCGTCTAGCGATGATTGCAGGGAGAGAGAAATAGGCGGATTGTAATTAAGGGGGAGTGACAGCAGCGTAGAGGAGGGGGGGGGGGGGGCGGGGGTAGGGGGGGGGGGGGGTGAGAGAGAAATGGATATTATTATGATGATGATCAGTGGAAAGTTATTGTTCTCAGTACCTGCATGTTATTAAATCCTTGATCACGGGTACTTTTTGAATGTATCAAAAATCGCCATGCAGTTCACATTTCGCATATGCATATTTGTATGTGTGTAATTTATCAATCAAAATGGATCTTTTTGACACTATGAAATTCCGGCTACAACTGCCACGTTGTATCACGTCTCACAACTGAAGTCACTTCCGATTTTTGTTTTCCCCCCTCTATTTTTGCGACCCATTTATCAGTTTGGTAACCATGCAAGTTTCAGTATCAAGTTCTAATCAGAACCAAATTTCGATATAATCAGATGTGTGCCGGGAGTTGGTTTAGAGCAAATTTCGTATGACTGTGAAAAGTTTCCGTGCTGCTGTAACTAACGGTTCCGTGATGTTTTCACATTTCGAACCAGTCCAGTGCTCGAAATCTGCTCATTATGCAAGACACGTTTGTAATGATATGATACGAAGTGTTGCTTGGTGACACTTCAGACTCAAAGGAGCCTCATCAGTGCGCAATCCTTATCAAAATACTGATAAGAAATATCATACTAAAAAATTGCCAAATGCTGTTGTACGCGCCGTTTGTCCAGACGCTACATAAGCTCCAAGTGTTTTTTATTATGTTTTTGTTATAGACTATTTAAGTTATCTGATAAATCGGTCACGTCGGCGCATAGAGTATAAAAGTGCTAATTTCTGATACGCAACATACTAGCTAAAATTATGTTCTTCATAAACCGCTTTTCAATGTTTTAACGCTTTGTCGCTTTTTATAAGGTATTTGGGATGGTACAAGCGCTATGATTGGCTACCTAGTATGCGCGTTCTGATTGGCTGGCTACCGTGTTTATATCAGAGAACACACGCTCGAGCAAATTCATCGAAACGTCAAATTCACGCTCGCTCAAAATCATCAGTCGAATTAAGTTCTATAAAAGCATTATAAACAGGCACTTGTGTCAATAAACACGATGTGAGTTGTAGAGCACGAGCGAAGCAAGCCTTGGAACACGAGGCACGGCCGTTTTATATCGGTCCATAAATAAAGATACGCTGCAAAAACAAAAATGCGCTGCAACAATTATATGATAAATCGATTTAGTTCAGCTAATTGTTCCTTTATGTATCCGGTGTTTTTTTAATGAAAGATGGGTTAAGAGATCCTTTACCTCTCATTTAGACATGAGAGTATAAACTACCTTAGGCTACTATTTTATGCGACAACTAATTTTAGTCGTTTAGGAGTGGTTCCCAGTCAAGAGGTAATAATAATTAGTAGTCTGACTCGGGAAAGGAGATGAGCAAAGTGGTCGGTTAGGAGAGGTGGTCGCTTACATTAGGTAGTATACGGCCCAGGGCTCTTAAAGGAAAAGAGGGGGAGGGAAAAGGGGGATGGGAAGGGGTCTTCCTGACTCGCCCCCTTTTACCTTCCTCCCTTGAGAGCCTGGAGCAGACTACCTCAGACTAGTAGTATACTTAATCGCTTATAGTAATAGGAGGTGGAGCCTTACAAGCTGTATTACTTACAGTTTGACTGGGGAATTAGGAAAAATGGGTGTTCACTTAGAGATGGTCATTCAGAGAGGTTCGACTAGAAGTGCAGTCATTAACATGATTGTGGGTAAAAAAAATACTACACCACAAATTAAGATCGACCCCCTTCGAAAGTTAGTCAAGATACTCAATACCTTGACCATGGGATTTGATCCTAGGTGTATCATCAGCCTTGTGAGGTCTTAGACCTCTCTATTAGCGAAACATTTATAGCACAACTCTATCTTGGAAACCAGACACTACTTTTGGAATAAAATAGGTCAAAGGAGCACGAAGGAGACGAGCATCGTATGTTCGTCTGCAGTCAATTGTTTTCCTTTTCTTTTGAAGCTGGAGTTGAAAGTTTGAGCCTCATCTCGACACATCTCGACACATCCCCACAATCATTATTGCATAGTATCTTTATTAGGTTCACTAATAACAATGTGTATTTACTGTTGTAACAGACAATTTTTGGCATGCCCTACACATAGACATGATGTGCCACACCTAGTCGATCGGTCCAAAGACATTACTTGCAACAATATGGTGTTTCATTCCTCTAAGGATAATGTACACAAAGTCAAGGTAAGTACTCAAATCCCGTACAGCCTGGAAAACATTGCGCCTAATAATGATTAAGATTGTAAGACTGTGCACTGGTGCAACCTAATCAATGGTAAATGCAGCTTTGGAAATGAAATAAAAATCAACCGGGGAAGGTTTAAAGGCTGTAAAGTTCTAAAACCGTTATATTTAAATAAGCGAATGCGTTTGCCTCGTGCCTTGTATTTATCACATACTTCTGAAAACTTTGATAGAGTCTGAGTACTCAGCAGAAGATGTTGGCCACTATTAGTCAGGTGATATCACTTATAAGTGCCTATCCAGGACTTTGTCTCCATTAGAAATGGATGAGATCGAGGTCTGTTGTTACTGCCACAGTGTTTGTGGTAGTCGTCTTTAACACACGTGGATTATTTACCACCGTCTCCGCCCATGTCTTCAGGTTACCGACCTAGTGCTTGTATACCTTGCACAAAAAGCCCTTAGTGATTCCACGTTAATGCCACAACTGCGCGCAAACTCAACCACCTCTGGAGTAGTCTGCATGCCAGTGGTCGTACCTCGGTTTCTCTGACCTTTTGGAGGCTGTTCCGCGGTGTTACCTCCCGTCAAAAGCGTAACCAAACCCTTGCCACTCTGGTTGATTAAATAACGACAGCAGTTGACCACCTGGTTGAATCGCCTGCGGTAAATAATGTGATATCAATGTTACGACAAATATTGTCGATATGAGTGATAAACATTCATGGCGTGAGCCGTGTGGGTGTTCACCGCAAGTCTGCCATAGTTAACAGGCCTTTCTCAAGGTTTGGCGTCGTTGTTGTTTTTTTTTCTATGTGCGTTGAGTGCATTGAAGATATAAATAGGGGCGGTAAATAAACGTGCTAATAGCTATTCCGACATCAAAACAAAGTAAATATAAAGGAAATGCTTTGCCATAACAAACAGATCCGATACCACGCAATAATTCAAATCCATCTAAAGAAAATAAAGACAAAGGGGAGGGGTGTACTAACATACAAACAAACAAACCAGAAAGTCAAACAAAAGAGAGACGGCATTAACTAATCTAAAAGATAAAAATAGATAACAAATACACTATTATGGAACTACATTTCAGTATATAAATTACAAACATGAACCTTGGAAAGAGCCGATAACAACACCAGCTGATCATAAAAAGCTGACAATTAATAAAACAATGGATTGTTATGATAGGCGTTACTCGTGTTTTGTGGTGCTAACAGCAAAATCGGCTTTATGAAGATACTAACACAAGAATAAGTACATTGTACGATTAGTAAGAAATCTTTTAAGAGCTGCAACAATCAACGATATTATTACTGTTTAAGCCCATGATACCCGTACTGGACCAGGCTAATCTTTCCGACAAACACAAAAACATGCTATTGTTCACAGACTCGCCTTAATTACCAAATCAGAATCATAAAGAATACTTCTAGACACATAACACTTTAATAAGGAATTCCTTCAATTATTATTTTTTCCAATTACACGTCAAACTCGTAAACATTGTCCATTTTGGGCCACAGCGCAGGAGGAATTCTTGTGAAGCAAATTGACGCTTCGAAACACCCGTGGTTCACCGACGACGTCAGGGCGAACTGCAATCATGAATAAGGCCACCCGAACCGCCCGTAAGTTTACCAGTGTTCTTAATATATCCGCTCTCATGCGACGTTCAAATAAGTAGGGACACCTGTTATAGTTTACAATAATAACACCAGCTATTAAACCACGAGGGTTAGTACAGGAAGCACTGAACAGTGCTTAGCTCTGGAGACCACGATATCCATCAGTTACCCTGGCACTATCTTGTACGATTCTCATGGCTCATAATATTAAGTATAGAAGTGTGAGAAAATAGGGGCCGGTGCCAGACGTAGGGGATGTTTTAATATCAACTTTTGCCCGAAAGGCATTCTGGGAAACCCAGTACAATTAGACTATTTTTAACTTTTGCTGGTTTACAGTACCCTTGTAACAAAACATAAACCTGCGGGTACCAAGAATTATGACTATCAAGAATCTATATTTTGGGAAAGGCTAAACACTAGTTTTGAAGCGTTTTCTTTTCAACCGTGCTTCACAAACATCGCACTAGTCCAATGATTCAGATCTTAGAAAAAAAATCGTACGAAAACATTTGCAACGTGGTACCATGCAATGATTGACTGTCAAACTGAACTCCAAGCCCGAAACATCACTATCACTGAAACATAACGCTCCAACATTTCCTGAATACTGAGGCCATTATCAAAGGATTTGGATTGGAATACATCTAAGATAAAGTGGCCTTCAAAAAAAAACTTGCTGATAATCGCCCTGGGGGTCACCAGGGAGACGTGAAGGCACTTAAACTTCCACTTTACCGAGACAAAATACACCTCCATTTCAAAGATAAAAAGCTTTCAACTTATCAGTGACGATTCAACTCATCTATAATGTATAGTTTCGTTTTAATGGACTCGAGACTCAATGATCGGAAACAATAAGCAAGAGCCTTGAATGATTTACTAATACAACCTTCAATAACTTACCCAGACACATAAAAACAAGTCCACATGGACGGGTAATTTCCTTTATGATTTTGTTGACTTAGTGCGCCAACATCAAAGGATAATAGATATGTACTCTTGCATGGAAGATCGGCTTTTGAATACTGTAGCAAACACAGAGGTATCTGTGCATTTCGCTTTGGAAAAGTGTTTACAAAAAGTTACGCATCTAGACTGAAGATCGTTTGAATATTGTAGCAATAAAGAACCGCCGATCTGCGCGTTTTTTTGTTTTGAAGAGCTCTTCCAAAGAGCAACACACAGAACATTGTTTGTATATTGTAGCAACACAGAGATATCTGTTCGTTTCTTATTTTGAAGAACATATACGTATAACACAAATGTTTAAAAACAATACCCCCAAAAAATCGAGGTACACACAGCTACCTATACGGATTTCACAACAAAGATGGCGGCCATGCATTATAAGATTATAATTGACGGTCAGTCTAAGTTTTTCAGAGCAATGGGGAACACTTCAACAAATGTACTTGGAACAGATTACTGATGATTATTTCTTACGAGCTGTCACATTAGAGCTTTAGAAAATTGGCTACACTTTTCTTTTCAAAGGGATTAGCGTAACCGTGAGTTATTTCAGGATATGAGTTTATCCATCCACCAAAATTAATCTTTTCGACGGATCACTAAAACCTCGACTGATGTTACGCGAGGAGCTTCACGGCAATGAACAATAAGTCACGTTTTGACCATGTGCTACTTAAGCACCACCGAACAACATTGTTCATGTTGCCGCACTTAGTTATTAACCCAGCCATCCTTTGTAAATAGTAGCCATTTGAAGGGAAACCATCCGATCTGTTTAATTGTTCAGCTTTTGAACTATTGTACACTAACTATATTATAAATAAACCATATCGTGATACCCTTTCACGCGATAACAAACCATCAGATATTTACAAAAATAAGAATATAATAGTCGGTACCGTTTGCTAATAAGTCAGTCAGTCTATTTTGCGTGAACGACCCTTTGTTACCTGATTAAATAACCCCACAAGTGTCAGCTTTGCAAATATTTTATCAAGTGAATACAAATGTGTCCTACTATGTGTAAGGCCTGGTTTTCCCTAACGACGAACGAAAGCATAAGTCCAAGAGGCTTCATTTCACTGTAAAAACGGGACAGACACAAATATAAACACAAGCGCTAGTACATAAGCGCAAGGATTGATCATTTTCCATGTCCTTGTGTTTGCGCGTACATGCTTGAGTCGGACACGTTTTCACGTGACATAAGTTCTTGCATCGCTGGTGAAAACCTGGCTTAAATATTTTAGCTTGATTTAAAGCTCACTCGTGTTGAAGGTACTATAGCCCCCGGTCATTTCACATTATAGCAAAGTGGAGACCCGATAAGAACAGACTCTCCGGCGGGAGGTGCTAATCCACACATAACTACACACAGAATGCATTACATGGAAAGATCTATAAAACCATAAGCCGTCACCTCCAGGCTCCCTTTATGAACCTAAAATGATTGCCAAGGAGACTACGTTACATCCAGATATTATCAATGTTGTTTATTAGCGGTCTGAACAATAAATGCTTGGAGTCTTTGTTTTAGGCTGCAGGTATGTGTCTTCTGAACAAACACAAGGACTTAAGTAAATAGGGAAAAATAAATGCCTTAATCGTCGAGGCCAGTGTATAAGGTACACAGATTTACTCAAGAAAAATTCCCGGTTTCTGGGATGGGAGTATGGCGTTGGCGTTATTATACAATGGCTGAGATCGATAACTTACCCTTTCCGGGGAGGGGAGGGGGAAGTTTTGTCGTGGTGATCTTTGAAAAAATCCTTACCTCTCTAAATCTGAAAATTCATACCCTATTCCAGAAATAAAGTGATATATTCTATATGGAACCTAGTTATAGCATTTTAAGAAGCTAAGCGAGAGAAATACCCTGTCCGGTAGTCTAGCGTCAATAGTCTCTAGAATCCTCTAGAATCCAGCCGGGGTGAATTAACGCTAATCGGTAAAGTAACCCAAGATAATTGCCATAAACACTGCATGTAACCAGACGACATGTTGTGTTACACATTTATTAGATGGAGCGTAATGAACTGTACTAGAAAGATGAATATCAGTTCTCGGGTGTTAAGTTAGAAGACAAGTGAAGAAGAAATGAGAAGTGAAAAGAAGAGAAAAGGAAATGAGGGGAGAGAAAAGACTGAGAAGATACAGAAGAGCCAAAATAGAAAAAGGACCGTCAAAACAGTTACTGATGTTCTAATTATTAGACCTCTTGTCTACTAGTTGTAATTAAAACTGAAATGAATATGCCATTTCATCTATAATTAGAACTTTGAGACACGATGGATTTTTACCGACGAAAATACATGTAGTACAGGTGGCTTTTCAAATAGTAAATCAACATTCATGGATTATTCAATATAATGGCGTCTATGGTCCTTCGCAAATATCAATTCAACCAATGAGAGCACAGCTTTTAAACTGGATTACACATCCGGACAAAAAACAATATTAGAGTTTATATAATACTAAGAAAGCATTCTTTAAAAAAATTGTTTTCCGTTTTTTTAGGATCAAAACATCACAGGGAAGCTATTCTGTGCATATGAAGGAGTTTGAATACAACATCATAGCTAATGTTGGTAAAAATATCGAACATACGAACAACCAAACACACAAGCTATTCATTACGACCCACAAATGAACGATTAGAGAAGTTACGTAATGAAGACTGACTTTTTCACTCTCTCTCTCCTCTCCCTCCTTCCTATTCACCCACCCTTGAAAGCATATTCACAGATTTACAGTAACGCAAACATGCGCACCCAAGAATGTACAACGCACTGATTACAGTGCGACTACTGTAACCGTAGCCTCCTTTGCAGGCGTTCTTAGGTGAGGTCCTAAAATCGCCCCTAAGGAGGAGGCTACTGTAACCGGGGCCACTTAGACAACAAGAACCAATCACAATTCAGACGAAAACAAAGCATATTTCAAAATCTGTGTACTTCAGCCAATCAGGAGAGAGCATTCTCGTTATCTAAATGGCCCCGGTTGAAGTCGTCGCACTGAAATAGAAGATAGGAAGTATATAGTCAAACCCCGCTATCTCGAACAACCCCCGCTATGTCGAACACAGGGACAAGAAAAATAGCTCAAGAATAGCGGGGGTTCGTAATAGCGAGGTCCAAGTGCAAGGTGTCCAAATCTAAGGGATATACAGATTACACCTTTCTACACCAGATTGCGTGGAGTGCGAGATAACTGAGGTAGTGGAGCTCTACTGTACTGTAGTGTTTTTATTTTCTTGTTTTTTTCTCTCTCTACTGTAGTTATAAAGTTTACAACTTACCACACAGCTACGTCATCATAGCGTCCACGCCTCTTGGTAGACTCTACTGTTTCGCTTTCTTTTTGAGCTCGTATCCATCTAGATTGGTGAAAGTAAATATGACTTCAAATTACTTAATCGCAATCAACCGTTTAGAAAAAATGGCGGCTGTAAATTTTACCACAATCCTTTGCGAACGTAAATCAGCACCACAGATCTACAAACGTTCTGAAACCTTCACATGAATAAAGAAGTTTCACACTTGTAAAACTTTTGACGTTTTCAAAACTGTTTCTACGAGGCATAGTTGTTTCTGCGCGCAAAGGATTCTGGTAAAATGTACTGATCTGCCATATTTTTTGTACAGTAGATTTTACAAATCTTTCGCTCTTACATGGCCAAATACCGTCTGGGTATAATTAAATATCAGGGCTCGGTTGCTCGAAAGCGGGTTAACGCCCAGCTAGGGTTAAATGTAGCTATTCTGGCTATTTGATTGGATGAGAGGATATATATTTAACCCTGGTGGGTTAGCGTTAAACCCGCTTTCGAGCAACCGTGCACAGATGGTTAAATTGTTTTCATGTTTGGAGAACCATGTTTCCTGGTTTGACAAAGGTATATGACAGTCGTTTGTACTTTATAGTATGTAATATTTTATTTATTTTAAATTATTATTTGAGGGCCATGAGTTCATCAGTGAAAACTGTTAAATGTACCCTCGTGAAATAAAGTTTATTATTATTATTATTATTATTGTACCTGTTTCCTTTCTTGAATTCACCCTCAAGGCATTTGATGGATTCCCTGGCTCCAGTGTCGTACTTCTTCAGTTCATCGAGTGCCTCGATCACTAGAATTACGATATACAGAATACCATCAATTGTTTCGAACGAAAACTATCATCTTCAAGTGAACCTCTGAGTGTGCCGTTTCTATGAAGGCTGATTGTGTTACCCGTTATCCCACCCAGAGCCACGCCCAAACTCCCAGCCTTTGCAACTGCAGGCCGGAAAACAGTCTCTCCTAGTCCATAAATGCCAATACAACAAACATGTATTTCATCTAGAGCCACACCTAAACTGGCACCGAGTCTTTGCAACCATCAAAAATATTAAAATCGAAAACAGTCGTACCAGGGCCTAACCACTCGCATCACCACTTAAATGACGTACATATACGTACATATTTCTAGTAATCACATGCACCAGTCTCTAGCAGGTTATGCGAACCATACTATATATACGTGCAAAAAAACACGAAGCAGCCTGCAGATTTAAACTTAGTCAACCACAGGTTATAAAAGTAATCAGTTTTACTGTCTATAAAAAAAACTGTTTTTACTCCGTTAATACGACCAGTTTTATGGACCGGTGGTGGTCGGATTAATGGGGTTCCTCTGTAGTTACCAAAGAGTTTGTACCTTGAATTGGAATGATGATCAAATACTTCTCCATTGTCAAAATTCTGCGAATAAGATGGAGTTGAGTGCAGAGCGCAGGAGCATCGGGTACCAAGTAGGCTGTGGTTCCTTTTGGTGTTGACTTTAGAGACTTCTCGAGCTTAGTCACTTCAGACTTAAACGAAAAAAATAGCCATATTTATAAATATACACCTATTCCAATAATCGTTATCCCCGCCGAAAGCAACAAGCACGAAGCTGACGACCGCAAAGGACATTGGGACTTTCTTCTTATTCATTTATTCATCCGTAGATATTTTAACAACATGCATTTTCAAATGGCCAAATAGTTCCAAATGATTGCTATTCAACGCTCGTAGGGATAACTTCTCAAGTACCACGAATAAATAAAATTAATTAGGAGATTCCCAAAGTCCTTTGCGGTCGTCAGCTTCTTGCTTGTTGCTTTCGGCCCGGAAAACGATATTTGGAATAGGTGTATAAATATAAGTTAGTCTGAAGAATAGAGTCGCATGAGTGGTAAGTAGCGGTGACCGTGCCTTGTCGAAGCATTCTCATTGGCTGAGCAATGATTTTGCGCGCTGTGATTGGTTGAAAATATTTATTCGATTCCGTACCGTGACCGTAACGCGCCCTAGGTTCCCCACTGATACCAAAACGAGTCGATGTCTTACCTGCATTCTCCGATGCGCCATGGCTTTCATCACTTGAGATCGTCGATTTGCGGCCTTATAAACACAGACAAACATATCTTTAACCACTAATTATTGTTATCAAAACCTGATGTTTGTAGCGGCTGAGCGCCTGTTAATAGAATGGCTTTGATCTCTGCTTAGCCGTCCACATGTGTACAACACATGGGAGGTGATTGTGACGTGACACCCACGTAAAACGTGCACAAATACCGGAACATGTATTCGAGCCATTTCCCCCTCAGCAACCCCCTCCCCCCCCAACCCCCCCCATTCACACCCCCCCCCCCCCCCCCCCCCCCCCCCCCCCCCCCCCCACACACACACCCCACACACAAAAAAAGTTATGAACAGTATTTTACTCTATTTCTTACAGTAAGCCTCGCCTCATATCATATACACCTATTCCAAATATCGTTGTCCGGGCCGAATGCAACAAGCAAGAAGCTGACGATCGCAAAGGACTTTGAGAATCTCCTAATTAATTTTATTTATTCGTGGTACTTGAGAAGTTATCCCTAGCGTTGAATAGCAATCATTTGGAACTATTCGGCCATTTGAAAATGCATGTTGTCAAAATGTGGATGTATAAATGAATAAGAAGAAAGTCCCAATGCCCTTTGCGGTCGTCAGCTTCATGCTTGTTGCTTTCGGCGCGGACAACGATTTTTGGAATAGGTGTATATTGTGGGGCCCATCTCCGCAGACAATCAGTTCAATTATTGATGCGCTGAGATCTATTATATTCGACTGATAGAACTTCTCACCTCATGTTTGCTACGTTCATCCTCCTTCTTTTCCTTTTCAATACACTGATTCGGTCCCAGGAACGTCTGGCTACTCTCATCCCACAAAAATGAATTCAAGGCCTATAAAACAGAGCATAAATCACAACAGGGAACCCAACCAATATTTTAATCTCAGCAATTGTACCACTGGAACCCCATGTCATTTTGTATCTTTCAGAACTCACACCTACATTTCTTATCTTTACGGGAAATTTTTTTTTTTTTAAAATGGGCTCCCTGTGGTATAAATTATTTTATAAAATTTTATAAGAATGAAATCATAAAATTTTATAAAAATAAAGTTATAAAATTTTACAAAAATTAAATATTATAAGGCATGTCTTACTGAGATATAACGTGTTTACCTTTATCCTTGCCAGCTGCAAACCGACATTCCTCAAGCTCAGAGTTCTCACAATAGTCTGAAACAAATATATACCACGATTGTAAATTTGGCTTTCAAAATAGCGAGTCAGAGCTATCCTTCCCTATTATTGTTCGAGTCTGGGTCCCCATGGAATGGTGTACCACTTACCTCCAAACATCTACCCTCTCTTGGTGGCCTAACCCATTGCATGTCCATTCCATTGTAGATATTCATCATCGGTTCAAATCCAATCATACACACATCTTCAGGAAGGGCATACTTTTGACTCCAGTTTTCATCCATCATCTGACCAACAAGTTCTTTCCATAGAGTGCTCTTTCCCCCTGCTAAAGTAATTATTACATATAAATGTACATATATACAGTCAGAAATCGCCATGGGGAGGGGGAATTGAGCTATAGAATCCATGGGGAGGGGGGTTGAGGAGAAATTAAGGAGTGGTATTAGATCCCTAGTTCCTTACCCCTCCCTATCTCCCCTCTCACACCTCCCCCTTGCATTGAGCTGGCTAATTGAGCTATGGTCTCTTTATTATGCTCAAGAGTAGTGAAGTATTGTGCAGTATTATGAGAGATATTGATGCCAGTGACAATCTACATAGATTTGGTATCTTGAATGTTTCAAGGAAACTACATGGAAGGTTAGTTGTTTCGTTCATGCAACTCTTTGGACCCACTTATACCTGTACTTCTGAGTTGTTCTTGTGTTGGTAGGAGGTTCAGCAATGCTGCCATCTTTGACCACAGTGAGGAGGAACTCTGATACAAAGGAAGACAACAATTCACCTTTAGGATATACTTTATACAGTCCGCCGAAATATCAGTAAATTTAAGAGCGTTTTTTACACAGTATCAAATTTTCGATCTACACACTTGTTACCTATTACATGTATCAACATGCAACCATCCATATTATGAACTGCACCTACCTCGACACAAGTAGCTATGATATCAGGATTGGCAGCAAGCCAGTTAGTCATGACTTTAATTGCTGGCAAGAGGTTCTTGTTTAGTAGTCTTCTGACTACTGCTAGTTCTTCAAATTCATCAATCCTTCCCCATGATGATACAGAACATTCTAATACATCAATAGAAACAATACATGCATGATACAAATTGATTCTGTGTCATATGGTTGGTGGGGAGCCAGGAGATGCAACTTTGCTACATCTCTACATCTAAATCAGTGGGGCTACAAGGGAGGGAGGAAGGAAAGGGAGGGAGGAAGGAAGGAAGGGAGGAGGAAGGAGAGGGAGGGAGGGAGGGAGGGAGGGAGGGAGGGAGGGAGGGAGGGAGGGAGGGAGGGAGGGGAGGGAGGGAGGGAGGGGAGGGAGGGGGAGTTTTTGTCAATGAAGCACTTAACCATTTCATGATATACTGTTTCTAGTACTAGTTAATAATAATAATAATAACTTTTATTTATACACGATAAATTGTTAAAGCTACAGCTTGTGGGGTCGTGTTTTGTAAGTGTTTGCATAGCAGCTTCAGCCCCACTAAGCAGCCCTGTATTTGCATTGTCCAGGGCCGTACACAGCACAGGGACAGGGGACAACTTTGTCCCCCCTAGCAAGGCGAAAAAGATACCAAAAAGTACTGAGAACTGTACTATTTTTATTTATTTTTTGCTGTTAAATACGTACTGCCTCCCTTGAATTTTGGGTTATGTACGGCTCTGTTGTCTGCCCCTTGCAAGCTGATGCCTGAAGTTCTTTCTATACATGTTGACTTGTAGAAAGGTTGATTGGAAATAAATTAAAAGAAAAATACAGAGAAAACAAATCAAACAAACATAAAGTTAAACTTACCAGTTTCAACATCACTGACATCACTTGCATCAAACTGTGTCACCTTGCCAAAAGCAACACCATTCTTTGATGCCAGATTGTCTTTCAGAATCTGTTGCGTCAACAACTTCCCTGCCTCAGTGAGTGAATTTCCATTCCCATTGCAGGCTTCTTTCGAAGACTCTTTCTTGCTTTGCTTGCAGAACAGGCCACTTTCCTCATCTGACTCACTTTCCACATAGACATCATCACTATCCTCACCGTCACTGTCTAGACCATCCAGGCCTCCTTCACTTAAATCACTCTCATCTCCACTGTCTATTTCTATGGTGTCACTGTCACTAAGACTGCAGCTGTCAAGACTGTTGCTAAGGTCACGCCTTTTACGCCTTCTGCGCCTCATCTTGATGGATTTCTTGATTTTACGGACTTTCTCCAGTTGTTCGTGTTTGTTGTTAATTGAGTCGTCATTTCTCTTGCCGTTTGTCAGCTTAGGTTGACTGTTGATTGACTGGGCTTTTTTATTAGTCATGTCTTGTTCTATTGATGATATGCATTGTTGAAGAAGTTGGGACAGAAATGCTAGTGTAAAGGCAGTAGCAACGGGAGCTTCAGGCGAACCTGGAAGTACAGGAATATCAATATTTTTCATCTGTATTATTCCAGAACACTTCTACAGCCAATGTACACAATAATACATCTGTGTAGATGTAGAGTTGGTACACTCAACATGGTAGAGTAAGTTATCAATTTGAGCATAAACCAAAGACCCTTTTCTGTAATTACCAATCATGCAAATGTAAAATATTTTGAGGTAGTCAGCAATTTTGAAACAATTAGCTACATAATAATAACAATGTAATGATGATGATGATGATAATAAAAAGATTTCTATTGCAGTATTTCCAATAATTATTAGCCTAATAGACCAAATCGGCTAGCGCAATGTTGTACCCAATTCAGATCTTTTGGGAATACGGTTCTTTGTCTGTTGTATTTCGATTTCAATAGAGCATTGACATGGAAATGTTTGGAACAAAAAGCTCTTATTCCCAAAGGTTTTGAATTGGGATAAAGAATGTAAACATTGAGTTAGCCAAATTGGTCTATAGCAAGTGCTTGACAAAGTAAACAGATGACTAGCTGACAACTTCTATGGTATAACTACATGTACATTGCCAAAATACAGCGATTTGAAAAAATTATGTAAAATCCTAATATATCGATATATCATTATATAATAATTTGCATAATCCTAATTCTTTGATTTTAGCTATTATTAAACCTGAATCTCAACCCAATTAGCTTTTGTAGTATGTATGTGTGGAAAAAAATATGAAACATGGAACTTTAGAGGGCTTATTCAGCCATTTTATGATGAAAATTACCCACAATGCACCTGATATATTGATATATTTGATTTTTACAGAATTTTTGCAAATCGCTGTAAAAGTACAAATCCTGATAATAATTATTATTAGTTATAGGGATGTTGTCAGGTTTTTTTAATCCTGTGAAAACATTGAGACACATTGTTGATCAAAGGTGGGGTTAGTGGTTAATCCCTATAGATTGATGAGTAGTGCCACACATACCTTCAGATCTCAGCCTAGTTAGTGTCATAATCATAATTCCCGACACCTTGACCATCAATGAACCAGTAAGTTCAACACCCTTCATCTCGTCGACTACAGAAGTCTTGCCATCCAAAAGTTCTCCATTTGTAAGTGGTGAGCTACTTTCTTGATGTTCACCATTTTCAGTCTGGTTTGTCTGCTCTGTAGAAAGTGCTCCATCAAAGTCTTGTAGTACAGACTGACATAGCTGGCCAATCTCTTCACCAGTAACCTTGGAAGAGCTTTAAAATACAGCACATTATTAATTAGAGTTGTTTTCATGAGTGAGAAAGTTACGGTACCATGCTGTGCCATATTGAAAGAGCTTGAATGGATGAGATGCATCTGCATGCTGATTGGTTCAGAAAGGAAGCCATCTGAGTGTCAAGGTTCTGTAGGTTTCCCACTCACATGGAAACAACTCTATTGTTCTGCACATATACATACAGTCCAACCTCTCTACAACAACCACCCTGAGACAAAATATTGTGGCCATTGTGTAGAGGTGGCTGTTGTAGGGAAGCTGCAAAAACACTAAATGTATGGGCTGTGGCTGTGCATCTAATGAACAGGTCCTGGTTGCACGAAAGGTGAATAGCGCTATCCACCGGATAAGTCTTATCGAACGGATAAAATTTATTGGATAACTGCATCAATTTTATCCGTTGGATAAGACTTATCCGGTGGATAGCGCTACTCACCTTTCGTGCAACCGGGGCCAGAAGGATAATTTATTACTATTTTACTTGATTTACCTCTCTCTACTATACAAAACATCTTGCAGGTAGACAAAATATACAAGGAACCTTTTTACTCTGAAACAAGAGCAGAGGATTCTATTAGAACAGACATTGTAGGTACAGACACACAATAAATTCATGCTATTGCAGGCAATATTGAGCACAATGTACGGTTTGTGCTGTGTGGTGGCCGTGCGGTAACAGTGTGGTGTCGAAGCATTCTGATTGGTTGAGCAATGATTTTACGTGTTGTGATTGGTTGAATAGATGTCTTTGATTCCGTACCATGACCATAACTCAGTGCCATAGGTTTCCCATTCATACTTTAATGAAGAAATAGAAAACAAGCGCACGTGCTATGTGCAGATTTATAGCACACAGGGACTGATCAGAACACGAGAGAAGTGTTAGGAGAAGCATGACGCATAGCAGAGTGCTTCTCAACTTCTCAAGTGTTCTGATCAGTCCCCAAGTGCCATAAATCTGCACATAGCACAGCAGACAAGTTTTCTATTTCTTTTATAAAATACAATATTATTAAATGATTTTAAGGCAAGTTTTCAATTTTGGTCGTTACAAAAATGTTTGAATATCTGCGCGTGCGTGCTATGTGCTCTCATAACGCATGCGGGATACGCATCCTTTGGCCAATCAGAGTGTGTGTTATATCATAGTTATTTTATCATTTCTACTTACTTCACAGCTACAGATGCATCTAGTGGTAGCTCCTTCATGCTCATCACTACTGTCCTGTTCTTTTCAAATAGTCTCAACAGATTTCCCTCTGTGCCTTCAAATACTTCTTTGGACATCATACTACCGAAAAGAAAATCACAAATACATGCAGTTAAATCCATTTTTTTAAAGTTTAAAGTGCTACTTGGACGAAAATCGGTCAAAATTTAAAATGAGCTGTAAAAATAATTTTGCTGATGTAATATTGAAGGACCTATTAATAACTGTTTGCCATTAAGTTAAAATGTTGCTTTCATATTCCAGCAAGAAGTACTGTTTACGATTTTGAGTTGAGTAGATGACGTCATCTACTCAACCCGTCACTCAAACACTCATAGCTGATACATAGCTTTCTCAGCAAGTATTCGATCAAATGTTTTTTCCCCCAGATTTAGTTTATTTATTGAAAATAACATCACTTACAATCAACCATTTTATTTTTTAAATGTGGTTACTAGTAAGCAAAGTTAACTAGGAGAGATGCCAGGTCAGCGGTATCATTGGTACTGCGCATGCGCCTGGCTCAGTTGCTCGCCACGTTGCTCGCATGCCGCTTGCTCCGCCATTGCTCGTTGCTTTGCTCTGCCATTGCTGGTTAGCTTGTGGGTTTTTGCTGTTGCTTTCGCCTTGTTGGTTCCGAATTTCTGCAAAGTGATTGCCTGTACAACTACTCTGCCTTTTAAAAGCGAAGTTATCTTTGGGGAGTATTTGGTTTAATAGGAATCATGCCTCGAGAGACGAGAAACAGCAGGGACAGTTTCATCCCGTCGTCTTCAAGTTCATCGACCGATTCACCTACCACTACCACTACCACTTGTACTTCTTTGGTGGCGGCTTCGCCCACGGTCACTCCTGCTTCGCCTTCGGGTACCGTGGCATCTTCGGAATTAATCGCCTCGTTAATTGAAGCGATGAAGGCCCCGTTGTCCTCGATGGTAAACTCGGCATTACTTTCGGCGGGAATCGCGCCATCGCTGCCGGTACTATAAAGCATTGTGGCGACCAGCACTTTGCCGTTGGCTGGACCTTTGGCTACAACTACAAGGACAAATTCCATCGCCGAACAGGCGGCCCTTCTTGGTCAAGCAGGAACAACCTTACCATGGCCATCAGCGACAAATATCGCACCAAATCCTACACATGTGGCCACTACTATGCCTATGGGTTCGGCAACCGGCATTCCTGCGTCGTCGTCTTCTTCAGCCAGTTCAGGTACGTTCAATACCCTTGTTGTGCCGTCATTTGTGTCACCGTTCGCTTCACATCAATCGGCGGCTCTAAATAGCGCCGCGGGAAGTTCTACACTCGAAAGCGTTATACAGTCGCCCGGATTGGCTCCAACCTTTCAGCAACCCTTCGTAATCGGCCCGGGTTATTCCCCCGTGCCATACAAAGTTGTATCTCAAATAATACTTGGCAAGTACGTAAATTTTGAAGATCTATTACCCGAGAACATCTCCTTTAACGAGCCAGAACCGCAGTTGATGTTCGAAGGACGTTTGGTGTTCTCTCCTACCCCTAAAAAGAACAAACGCCAGATAAACGATATTGTCACATGGTTGGAGGCCTTTACAATCTTCTCACTTATCTTGGGGTCTTATTTCCCAAACCGCTGGGTGGACTTGATAAAGTATAAGCTGCTCATCTTACGTACTTATCGCCAGTTTAGCGGCAGTGCATGGCTAAACTATGACATAGAGTTCAGGGAGCAAGCAGCGGCTGAGAGGCAAATCAACTGGTCTACGATGAGTGTTCAGCTCTATAACTTCCATACAGCTGGGGCCCAGGTACGCCCGAGGGTGTCTGCCTCAAGTACGGTTACATCGGGTCAAGAGGCAGAGGGCTCTAAATTCTCCAAAGTCATCTGCCATTCGTGGAATGCAGGGCGTTGCATTGCCCCCTCTACGCAGTGCCGCTTCCGTCACGCCTGTAGCACCTGTTCTGGTGAGCACCGCAGTGTCTCTTGCTACTCAAGATCGTCCAAATCAGAGCATAGCCGTCATGAGGAGCATTCAGATGTGAAGCGAAGGAAGAGATAAAGAAAACAAAAGCACAAACTAGACTTATATAAAAATTAACCTTCCTATTGTTCATTGTTACAGTTCTCATTTGCGATGTGTAGTTAAACTAGTTAACGCTATAGGCAATTTGTAATATATTGGTTCTCTTTTAGGATCGCGTGCAGCCCTTCCGGCAGTAGCAAACATTTCACCATTGAACTATGCAAAGTTTTCGCATGAATTACAAAATCACCCAGATAGAGCAATGGTTGCACAAGTTTTGCAAGGTATTAAAGAAGGATTCAATCTAGGTTTTGATGCCTCTGTTTCCTTAAAAGCAGCAAAAAAGAACAAACCATCAGCCTATCAGCATGCTGCAGTTATTGATGCGTACCTTGGTAATGAGGTTAAGCTAGGACGGGTAGCTGGCCCCTTTGATTCTAGCCCAATTCATCCTCTCCAGATTAGCAGTTTTGGCGTGATTCCGAAAAAGGGCCAACCTGGGAAGTGGCGCCTGATTATTGATTTATCGTCTCCTTCAGGCCACAGCGTAAATGATGGAATTGATGCGGAGGCGTGGTGTCTTCAATACATAAAAATTTATGATATTATCAGCATGCTTACAAAATTTGGGAAGGGAGCTCTTTTGGCAAAATTTGACATTGAAACTGCTTATAGGAATATTCCAGTACACCCTGCTGATCGCCATTTGCTCGGAATGAGATGGCGGTCAAAGTTCTATATTGATCTTGTGCTACCCTTTGGCTTGCGATCTGCCCCTAGCATCTTTAATTCTGTGGCAGAGGCAGCAGAATGGATTTTGAAATCCAATTATTCAATCGAGGATATCCTGCATTACTTAGATGACTTTGTTATTGCTGGTCCTGCAAATTCACCCATATGCGCTAATCATCTGTCAATTGCTACCTCGGTGATTAAGGATCTAGGCCTCCCGTTGCACCCTCAAAAATGTGTGGGCCCAGCATCATGCATGGTGGTTCTTGGTATCGAATTGGATACAGTAGCTGAGACAGCGCGTCTTCCTGATGAAAAATTTTCTGCTATATATGATTTGCTATTAGCTTGGTCAGGGTATAAATGGTGTCGCAAGAAAGAATTGCAATCGTTGATAGGTCTGCTCCACCACGCATGCAAGGTCGTATGGCCTGGTCGCGCTTTCCTTCGCCGTATGATTGACCTGATATGTTGCTTCCGTAACGACAACCATCCAATTCGTCTGAATTCAGAGTTCAAAAAAGACTTGAAATGGTGGCTCGATTTCTTTGGCCAGTGGAATGGAATAAGTTTCTTTTTGTTTCCCGGCTTGGAGAATCCGCCCAACGTGTGTGTTGGCTCAGACTCTTCAGGTACCATTGGCTTTGGAGCTTTCGTGGAGTCCGAATGGTTTAATGGGCAGTGGTCTCCTGACCAGTTTGGTCTTTCCATCGCATACAAGGAACTGTTCCCAGTGGTGGTTGCAGCTCATGTTTGGGGGGATCGATGGTGCCGCCAGCGAGTACTTTTTAGGGTGGACAATGAGTCAGTAGTGTATATTTTTTGAATGCTAGAACATCGAAAGAGCCCAATATAATGCATCTGATGAGAAATTTGCTGCTTGCTGCAGCACAGTGGGGTTTTACGTTTTCTGCTGTTCACGTACCAGGAGTTCATAATGGCATAGCTGATGCTTTATCTCGTTTCAATTGGCAGGTTTTCCGCCAATTGGCCCCTTTGGCAAAGAAATCTCCGACACCAGTTCCGCAGCAGCTGTTGGCGCTTTTGTCTCAAACTCCTTAGAAGGTCGCTGTTTAACATTCATGCATCAGGGTTTAGCCCAGTCTACACATAGGAGCTATTCTAGTGCACAGAAAAAGTTTATTGATTTCTGTTATACAAGTGGTCACCTCTCATCATCTGGCTCTCCATGCCCAGCTGATGAATGGACACTTTGTTTATTTGCAACAATGTTGGCAGAATCATTGCGACACTCTTCAATTAAAGTATATTTGTCTCTGCTGTTCGCTCTTTACATATTGACCAAGGTTTTGCAGATCCATTGCAAAATTGTTTACGACTGCAGCGGGTGGTTAGAGGTATCAAACGTATGCAAGGAGTAGCTAGAACAAATATGAGATTGCCAGTGACTTGTGAAGTCTTGAGATTGATACGATCAAGTCTGGATGTAACTGCCTACAATGACTGCATGTTCTGGGCAGCATGTACCATGGCTTATTTCGGGTTTCTAAGATCTGCCGAATTTACAGTACCAAGTCTTTCTGCATTCGACTCCAAGTTTCACTTATCGGCCGAGGATGTGACTGTGGACTCTGCTACATTACCTACATGCTTGCGTTTAAACATAAAAGCTTCAAAAACTGATCCTTTTCGCCAAGGAAGTTTCATTTATATTGGCCAAGGGTCCTCATCTATCTGCGCAGTCCATGCAGTTCTAGAATATTTGACACGCCGGGGTAACAATTCTGGCCCCCTGTTTCTAATGGCGAACGGACAGCCGTTATCTCGTCAATTGGTTACAGACCGATTGAGATTCATTTTGCAAGCTTCGGGCTGTAAAGGAAACTATTCCAGTCATAGTTTCCGGATTGGTGCTGCAACCATGGCAGCAAAAGTGGGCATCCCAGATCATCTCATCCAAGTTATGGGCCGTTGGAGAAGTGACGCATATAAACAGTACATTCAGACCCCTTGTGACGTGATTATAAATTCTTCTAAAAAACTGGCATGATTGGGTAAGTTTGTCTACTTCTGGGTCTTATGATGATAATAGCGCGATTGAGGGATGGTGTGCTTGGAGTTCTGTTTTGGGGATGGTGGACATAACCATGGCCTCGCCACGGTCCACCTTCTCCAAGCACTTCAGTTGGCTTGGAATTGGATATCTTGGGGGGTGACCTGTGGCTAGGTTGCCATGGTTACCTCCTTATTGGCTTGTTGCTTATTGCCGGGAATTCTGCTGTAGTGAAGGCACCTACATCCCATCCCTCTGCTCGACAAGTTAAATGTGGTTACTAGTAAGCAAAGTTAACTAGGAGAGATGCCAGGTCAGCGGTATCATTGGTACTGCGCATGCACCTGGCTCAGTTGCTCGCCACGTTGCTCGCATGCCGCTTGCTCTGCCATTGCTCGTTGCTTTGCTCTGCCATTGCTGGTTAGCTTGTGGGTTTTTGCTGTTGCCCCACCCACCCAGCCGCCATTGATAGAAGAAGGAGTGGTAAGTATAACAAGTTTTCCACTGAGAAATCAGTGTGACAAGGTGCCCATGAAGGGGGTGACCTGTGGCTAGGTTGCCATGGTTACCTCCTTATTGGCTTGTTGCTTATTGCCGGGAATTCTGCTGTAGTGAAGGCACCTACATCCCATCCCTCTGCTCGACAAGTTAAATCAATCGATTTTCGTCCAAGTAGCATTTTAATAATTTATAATAATTTATTAATTTCTATAGCACATTTTTCATGACAAGATGATCAAATGCACTTTACAAGACAATAAAATAAAAGTCTAGCTAGTATAAGAGTATAAAATATAAAAGCTTCAAGATAAAATGATGTTATAATATATGCATAATAATTACTAACAGTAGAACCCCACTATCTCAAACTCTGAAGGAAAAGGAAAATTAGTTCAAGATAGCAGGGGTTCGAGATAACCGGGTCAGTGTCATTTCACTGATATTTCATTAATAATTAACACAGTGTTTCAAATGGAGCTAATATATAATTTTGTTTGAAAAAATATGCAACAAACACAACAAATATGCATTTTGATACAAGTTGTTTGTGAGCCGGCACAGGCGTGATTGAGACGAATTCGAACAAAGATAGTATACAGAACAATTAACGTTCAATTGATGTTTTGCCTTCCAACTGGGTTGTGACACTTTCTTCTGTTTATTCATCAACTCTATGGTTAGAGTTCGAGATAACTGGGGTTGATTTGAGTCAAGGGAATCGAAAATAGTTCGAGATAGCAGGGAGTTCGAGATAACCGAGTTCGAGATAGCCCATAGTAAATGACTAAAAAAACAGGGGCAAATCCAAGGGAAATGTGTTTGTGTTCAAGATAGCGGGGAGTTCGAGATAACCGAGTTCAAGATAGCGGGGTTCAACTGTACTAAATTAATTTGAGAATGCTATATTTAAAAAATGTGTTACATGTACCAATACATGACTTATTGTTCTGGGCTGATTATTAAAGCTAGAGATTTGATGTCAGCATTCTCAGGAACATAAATCGGAGTTCTCAATAGAAGCCTGCACTGTCAATTCTGCCGAGTATCAAGTGCAAAGTAGCCACCTGTCCTAGCTATAAAATTAGCCTTGTGTGTCAGCTTCAAAAATGTTGTCATCACATTTCAATCTCTTCTGTGCATCTATAAGAGTGCATTTACTACTTGGCAGGCTGCCTGTGGCACAGCAATTTGAAAAATGGGTTTGCTTTTTCTTATGGCCACAAATCGGCAACTGGGCGATTTCATATTGGGAATTCATCAAGGGTTGGGTATACTAGGTTATATTCTTATTGGGTGGGACGTGGTGTAATGTATTGTAAAGGGGACTTTGTGTCCTATCATACAACACCTGCCCTATGGGCGAATCTTGAAAAAATAAATAAAAAATAAAGGCTCATTGCTGAAGCCTGATCATGAGTGAATGCTTATAGAGCGACTTGTTTGTTTGATATAATATTTTGAAAATTACATTATCTTGTGATGTCATCTGTGTGTCTGTACTCTAATAACACACGGCCCTCAACCAACCAAAGTGTGAGTAATATACCAATAAATATTATTATATAAATACAGCTATATGTACAGTACTTACCACCTCATGTAGTGATAAACTCCTTCACAGCCACAAGACATCCCCCCTAATAGTGTACCAAGTTGGTTGTGTGGCATACCTACAAAGGCAATGACATACATGTATATGTAATGCGAGTGACACCAAAAACATTTGTTAAGAAAGTTTATTGAAATACTCCCGTTTCGAGTTTGTTTAGACACCACTGTACTTCTTGACAAAAGACGCGTTTGCTCAGGCTTAGCCTCAATTCAGAGAATAACCCGTGCAATTAAAAATGGTTTCTATTGTTGAATGTCAACACTTTTTCGCGTTCCTGTCGGTATTTGTGAATAATTTACACTGAATGGAGGCTTAGCCTGAGCAAATGCGTCTTTTGTCAAGGACAGCGGTCATCGCTTAACAACTAGAAACTGGAGTATTCAGAAAGT
Source organism: Actinostola sp. cb2023 (assembly GCA_033675265.1). NCBI lineage: Eukaryota > Metazoa > Cnidaria > Anthozoa > Actiniaria > Actinostolidae > Actinostola > Actinostola sp. cb2023. Next base: position 185,540 of record JAUJYZ010001026.1, on the reverse strand, counting down.
ATTTACAGCACATTGCCTTCACTGAATCTGCTTAGAGTCGTTTTCGTACGAGTGGGAAGTAGTTACAGTACGGTTCATGCCATGCGGTGACGGGAGCATGCCATTACCATGCTGTGTTTAAGCATTCTGATTGGTTGAGCAATGATTTTGTACGCTGTGATTGGTTGAATAGAATGTCTTGGGTTCCACACCGTAACCGTAAATCTGTGCCGTAGGTTTCCCACTCATACGAAAATGACTCTAAGGTGGCCATTGGTTCTTACCTAAATCAGGATTAAGATGAAATGCTTCCAAGTAAAACCTCTCAGCCAGCTTCATGTTCTTGCTTACTCCTTCAAACTCTTGCTGGTAGCGAGCTAATCGACAGTTTAAAAAAAGGCATTACAATGTAATACACAAGCTGTCAGTAAAGCTGATTGTGTGATTGCACTGGCAAAGCAACTTTGGTAGAATTGTTGCTTTGTACATGTAAGTGTGCAATAAAAATCACAAATGTAGAGTGCCTTGCACAGGCAATGCAACAGCTGAAAAAAAGTTCATATTGTCGTTACCCAAATCTCCAAGGCTAAGTAGACATCTCTGGCAAGCCTTCATAGCCCATTCTTTGACTTCCTTGTTAGATTCATTTGATGAATCTAAAGACAGCAGAGCAAGTAATCATAATGATGTTCCAACAAGCAAATATTATTCTGAACTCTTTCTAGGGTTGTCAAAATGATATTATTTTAACCTTGTGACCCTCAAAAATACAAATAATCATTAATAATAATAGAGCGACAATTGACTAGGTGTTATGTTTCTCCCCCTAGACTGGGGATCCTAGTGTTTAGCTAGTCTTCTCTTTAGCAATTCACAATACACATCTATACACCTGGCCCCGGTCGTACAAAAGGTGGATAGCGCTATTCGTTGGATAAATCCTTATCCAGTGGATAACTTTATTAGATAGAGTCGTTTTCGTACGAGTGGGAAGTAGCTACGCTATGGTTCATGCCGTACAGTGACCGTATCACACCATCATCATGCCATATCCAAGCATTCTGATTGGTTGAGTGATGATTTTGTGCGCTGTAATTGGTTGAATACAATGTCTTCAATTCCGTATTGTGACCGTAACTCTGTGCCGTAGGTTTCCCACTCATACGAAAACGACTCTAATGGCATCAACTTATCCACTGAATAAGGATTTATCCAGTGGATAGCACTATCCACCTGTTATACAACCAGGGTCAGTATGACACTGTTAATGCAATGAGAGAGTGAAAGAGAGCAAGGTTGACTAGCTCCTACCTTTATATTCAGTTGTAGTCCATGAAACTATGCCATCTAATTTGATGGCATAATGCTGCTGCAATTTAAGCAACAGATGAAAGTAATACCCTGATGCTGATAGTAAATGGGAACGACACGCACTCTCAAGCTCAAGGTCACCTTCAGATACCTAAATATAACGATAAATAATGACTATTATGTACTGAAATAAAATAGAGCTATTTCAAAAAATGTTGTCTGAGCCAAAGGCGAAAAACACTGGCAATGTTTATTATAACCACCCTTTAGGTCCATAACGTTCAATCTATGTGACGGGTTTGTGAAATTTTAAGCTATTTTGAGAAAACCAGACAAAAACATCCTTTCGCCTATCGCCAATTGCCTATCACCTTTGGCTCCGACAGCGTTTTTTGAAATAGCTGTATACATGAAGGTGATGAAGTAAGAAATAGACTTAGTCGATTGTCACACAATCAAAGTCACTGTTTGTAAGCACGACATTTCAACTAGTGGTCTTCATATGTGAGTAAAATTACTACAAGTTGTGGCAGTTGCCATGGTGACTCTGATCATGTGACAATAATAATAATTATTATATATTTTTATTATTATTGTATTAATTAATTAATAACTCACTTTTCACACTTAGATCACACAGGACTAAATAAATATACATGTACAGTAACAAGGCTAGCTATGTACACTGTAGCTTATATTTTACAGCATCCTGCTACTCGAATACCTTGTAACAATCCTGTCATGTCTTAATTAAGTGTCCCTGATTAGTGTACCACTTGTGGTATGCTAGAAGTCTGACACGTTAATAAAGTTTATGATGATGATGGGTCTGTAAAATTAAGGTCCCGTACCCCTTCACCAGGGCGGGATGGTACCCCCTCTACCCTTCCCTCCATCAGTGCTCCATCTCATGGGTGGGTATTTAAAGTCGCACTGAGCTACACAGATTTGAGGGTAGTCAAAACAAGGATGTGAGGTCATGAAGAATCAAACCGAGCACTTCCTGCTTAAGCCATGTTTGCACTTTCAAGAGCATTTTACCAAGGTGCAAATCAGGCTCAAGAAACAATAGTTTTCTAATTTCTACCAAAGTTCAGTAACTCGTTTACTTCAGTAAACCACCAAATGTAAACACGGCCTTAGAAAGCTGTGTCCTAACCAACTAAAGCCATCCTTGCTCCTCCTTTATCAATAAACAGAACACATGTATAAACTCAAGAAACTTACCTTTCTTTGCTGCTTCAACAACTGTATGACATCGTAAAATACTTTTCTCCACAACAAGTCCTCAGCTTTTCGTCCATACTCTTGTGGGTTTGTGAACAACAAACTCTCACAGTTGGACTTTAATCTGTTGCAAGTTAAAAAGACAAGTAGATGTAAATACAACCAATGTCATTACATTTTCCCCATTTCAAGGCAGTCTTACCCTGCAAGCAGAGGTCTTTTTTTCCCTGGGCGAGTAGAAAAAACCCTCCACTCGCAGGGTATGGCAGTCTACAGTCGTAATAGTATTTTTATACAAACTTGTACAGTTGAACTCCTGTAAGTGGCCACCCTCGGGGAAATGGCAAGTGGCCGTTTATTAGGGGTTGGCCGCTTTCATAATAGAGGGAGGTTTTACAGCAAAACAGATTAGTTTCAGGACTTTGATAACTGGTCGCTTAGTAGTGGGTGGCCGCTTTATAGAATACGAGTTCGACTGTATTTCCATATCATTGAATGGGCTTGCCATATATAGACAATTATTTTGCAAGCAAGAAAAGACAAGTGAATTATGATGCATGTCATCTGGAATCAACCATTTTATGTCCTGTGACAATGCGAGTGATCAGCGAAGAAAATACACATGTACATCATCACTGGGTTATCATAATTTAGTATATATTCAATCCAGTTGCGTCAAACAATATTGTTAAACATAAAGATGTTAAACATATATATAATTAAAATCATTTAAAATATAAAATATGCATAACATAACCAAGTATTTGTATAGGCTAATACTATCATACATGTACCTCTGCCTGATTCCTAACGTTTCAGATTGAAAGAGCTCATTCCAGTGAACTGTTGCCTTGCACAATATGTCAAGTCGCTGGGCCAACTGCACAGAGGCTCTGTAGATGCAGACAACAATGTCATTTCAGCCTATTAAACTTTCATTAACAAATACGAAAGAGCAATCATTAAAAATTCACTCCAGAGCGTACATAAACGTAATGCATCGCTCAGTAGTATATCGCACTGCGTTAATTAATGTGAGTATAGAATATTTGGATACAGACTAATGTAATACTCAGTGAGACTGAGAGTGAGTCAGTACTACTAGTACTAGTAGTAGCACTACGTGTACCCAAATTTGGGAACATTTCTATAATTTGAGTCCCAATTGATATATTTTCACATGTACAAAGAGAATGTTTTCGTTTAAAGGGTTCGTGAACATCAAACGAACGACATGACGCATCTTATTTCACCATCGCGTACAAAGACTGATTCAAAACACATCATTACGACCATCATAACCACAAAAACGTTCAAAACCCTCCAGTATTTAACCACCCTAACTATTCGCAGAGAAACCAAGGTCTACATACAATAAGTTAACGATAGAAACGGCTTAAAATGTAAAGAAAGAAAGTGAAACTTCTATCGAGGAAACGAAATTATCCGTATCAAGTTCACCTGTATAAACGGGACACTGACGATTTGGCCTCCTTTTCTCTTTTTTTCGCATGAGTATCTCTTTGAGGTGGTACTTTTATCATTCTTGACGACCTCCCTCATGCTATCAACAAGCTTGACCTCCTTGTCGAAAAAGAGGAAGCGAAAAACACGACGACAAAACAAAGCTGATTTCAACTTTTCTCTCGGCAGCCATGTTTTCCAGAGGCACTAGACCCAGGCCTCCCTCAGCTTCATGGTTTTAGCTAGGGAAGGGAGGGGAAGGGAATGGTTAGATGAAAAACGTTTTCTAAGATTCTTTTCTAAGATTTACATGGTTTTCGCAATTTCAAAAGACAACCGATAAATTTATTGTATTTTTCACTTCATGGGGCCTTAATATTTAGATGTAAACAGTCTTTTTTATTTCAAAATGAAGATGGGAAGGGGTCAGTTACGCCGGTGTCACGCACCAATGGTCACGCGTCGTAACGGAACGCACCAAAAATGCCAGCTGCTTGCATGAGTTATATTAGAACAAGACGCTCAATGAGCGTACACTCGGGCTTATGACAAGGACAATGTCAGTTGCGTGAGGAGAGACCTGACAATGACTGACAGTTGCGTGACGAGGGAGACTATGTATGAACAAGAAGTTCTTGATTGATGAAGTTCTTCACTGATGAAGGGCTATGCCCGAAACGTCTGTAACTAATTTTGTTTACCATTGTTTTATGTATATATGTGTCGGTGAGCATAGATAAAAATCTCCGAATCGTACTTCCGTAGCACGTACTTGCACAGGCAACCCAAGCTCTTATTTAGTGGTTTTTGGTAATTTTTTTAAAATTGCTTAAAAGAGTGAGAATTTGATTGAAATAAACATACCATTTCCGTGGGATAGGAGAGCCCAGGATAGGAAAAAACGCTCAAATCACCAAATAAACGACTAAATACGACTTCTGAAGAAATGGTATGTTTATTTCAATCAAATTCTCACTCTTTTAAGCAATTTAAAAAAATTACCAAAAACCACTAAATAAGAGCTTGGGTTGCCTGTGGTATAAATAGGCTATTAAAACTACTTTGGCATGATCCCAAATTTCGTTCTTTGACTTTGATGAAGTTTTGAAGTACGATTTATACGATTTCTTTTCCTTCTGAATTTTTCCAACGTCGAATCAAATAACCATCCATCATTATAAAACTGAGAAATGTGTTTCGTTTTACTGTCGGATACTTTTTAAACGGTTTTTCACGGCGCGTGACGACAATCAGGCAGCAAGCAAACCGAGATTATAGCTATCAAAACAAAATAAAATCTACTGGAAAATCAAACCCTCCGCTCTCTAGCTTCAGAGACATAATAATATAACATCCAGACGATTCAGACTATGATCTGGCGAAGCTCGACGAAGCTGCTAACGGGTTTTTAACGGCATGGCCTATAAAAAAAACCTTTGCAAACGTGGATTGAAATAAACATCCATCATGAGTTACTGAAAATAGCTCGACTGGCTCGACTGTTTGCATGACTTCTGTACATATAGCTTTTTGTCAATAGATGTACGGTTACATCGCTGGTCGTGAGTTTAATTATAAATACTCAAGGACATAGCTGTACACGTACTATTTCAATTAGCAACAAACATGACTCACACAAGGATCACACAACTGTAATCGTACTAAATTTTTCAAACGTGGAATAAAATAAACATCCATCGTGAGTTACTGAAAATACTGACTCGACTGGCTCGATTGCTTGCATGACTTCTGTACATATAGCTTTCTGTCAATATGTAGTTACATCGCTGGTCGTGAGTTTAATTATAACTAGAATCCTGACCTTTAATAGCTTGAAGATCTACAGCTGCTTTCAAAACTAAGATTCAAATCTACTTGAGTCCTGTGTGTCGTTTGTTTTTTCTAATCTGCTGAATAATCTTGAAACTCGATACGATTAAATACGTCGCATACTTTCTTCATTCTTTGACCGAACAAAACTACTACTACTACTACTACCGAAAAACCCATTTTATAACTCGGGCTTCCTTCGGAAGGGCCCGAGTAAAAAGATAAATCTGTTTGTCCGGCCAGATAACCTTAGATTTTGTAGATCCGATTTTGTTATCTTCGGCACTAATAGATCAATGGCGTGCTATGGTGCGATTGCGTTCTGAGATGCAGTTCATCATGAAAGACGCACTATGGGCCTCCAGCAACACACAAGTCCCTTGACTACGGGCAAGAGAAAATGAGGTAAGAGAACGAATCCCTGGTTCCCCATCATGTGCTCCGTTAATTCTATTTTTAGAACTCGATCTATTTTTAGCTTTAGTTACCATGCCCGCGCAACCAAAATACTCAACCTTATCTTGGTTTTTCCTTTCAAAAACTTTTTATTTTTTGTCATTAAAAAGAAAAGCGAAAGACTACACAGCTTCTGCTCCAAGATAACAAAGCAGTGGTCGTACGATTTCTACGATGTTTTAATACGTGCAAAGTCTGCAAACGACCTGAATAAAAATACAAAACTGAGCGAAACAAACATCGTCAACTCTCGGCTGAGAAATGCCACAAGACTCATTGAAGGATTTTACGAATACTCAGGCGAATTTAAGGTGCTACAAATATAAACTACACAACGGTCAAAGTCAAAGCAATCACGAAAACAAACTATATTGTTAATGTGGTCTTACCGGCACTTGTATTCAACAATTACGAAGTCAAAGCGTTATTCTCAGGTTGGAAAACACGAAAGAAACTTTACAAAAGCCAACATCACCAAAACCTTGAAGCACCAGCCATATTGTGGTCATGAAAATTTAATTCAAGAACAAGCATCTCCATCTGCAGTCCTACAAGACGGCTACAACAAAACGATTCCTTGCACTTATCGGTTTTCTCTGTCGAAGCACATGGCAAAATGAAGCCGTTTTCCTCTATTTAGAATCGTCTCAAGTGTCCCAAATTCACAATACTTTCAGTGAAATCCAAAAAGGATAATTTGGTAAAATCCTTTATTGAATTTTCGAAGTAAAAAGTTGTAAAATGTTCGAGAAAGTTGAGATTTTCTTCGCTCACGTCGCTCAATTTTGACTTTTCATATCAAAGCCGTGCGTAACGCAACCTCGCCTTATATGATCTGACCAATCACGTTCCGTTCCCAAAATAGATTGAGCATTCTAAAAATAGAATTAACGGGGCACATGATGGGTCAAGAGCCCAATAGGGGAGATTCCTTCTCTTACCTCATTTTCTCTTGCTACGGGGTAATAATCTATGTCTGTGGTACGAGTCGCATAGATAAAGATCTCGAATCAGTACGTACTTGGTACGTCTTGAGGTTGCATAGGTCAGATGGTTCTGATAACGCCTTCGTTTGTTCGTTATAATCGAAGGCGCGTTCAAACGTGGAATAAAACGAGAATACACTTAGATTTTTGCCCCTTGACCTCCGGTGCTTCCTGATTGGTTTGTGCTTTGTAATCTCTCTTGTGGCCAGACTTTTTGTCTCCTTCTGCCATATCGCAACCGTGACCACTAACAAAATAAAAAAATACGGTCTCCATTCTTAGACTCGCGCGCCGGCCTTAGGCCTGGGCACGAGTAATTATAAAGAAAAGTTTGCAAGTGTGAACATTTGTCCTGCTTTATACAGATGTGAACGTGTCAGTAAGTGTGTGCTATGATATAGGCTCGCAAAGGATTATGGTAAAATGTACAGCCGCCATGTTGTTCTGTAGTGGTGGGGAAAGGGCTCGCAAAGGATTATGGTAAAATGTACAGCCGCCATGTTGTTCTGTAGTGGTGGGGAAAGGTAAAAGTAAAATAGGATGTGCGTGAGATATCGTCACCTCTATTCTCTGTTAAAAATTTGAAATAAAATACACGATTTCTAGAAATAAACTACACTACCGGCTAGGGATATCATCATCTATGTCACGTGACATCTTTCTATGACAGCAGTTCTATTATATTATATGTTCAGCAGTTCTATTATATTAGGGCGCTTTCGGCCATTGACCGGACAGATCGGTCTGTCTGTCCACTGATTTGAATAATGCACCAGGTTCAGTCTGGATGGGCCTGGAAATCTAGACCTGGGGTGCTTACCATTTACTCGGAAAAACCGGAAATTCCGGTTTGAAGAAAAAAAGTATGTGTCATTTTGTTCGGAAAGTTCCGGAAAACTCGGTCTAATGGTACACGCGTCTACGGAAAAAACGAAAAGAGCGGGAAAAGTGAATTACCTAAATCGCTAGACCGAGTTTTCCGAAACTTTCCGATCGGAATGACACATACCATTTGTTTTTCCAACCGGAATTTCCGGTTTTTCCGAGTAAATGGTAAGCACCCCTGGTTTAACTATAGCCCTTTTTATGAGCCTGTCCGTGTTCAAAATGGCAATTTCTTAAGTACTAGTTCTATTATAAAATCTGCGGACAGACCGGTCAGTCCGGCCAACTGGAAAGCTCTCTTAGTCTTGATTTTAAACTAGAAATGATCATGGCTCTATTTCTTTATCGATGCCTATAGTTTTCCTGATCCAAGGCTCGTAGTAAAGGATTCTTTGGTACACCCCATAGTGACCACGCCTACCGCAATCATGGCCCCAGCTAACAATACCCACTTGAATCCATCGACCACTGGGCCCTAAAGTGATTCATTTATACAGCGTTAATAAACACTATACCATGATGAGAAGACATTACGCAAGGACACGTTGCGGGAATACAGTCGTTTTCGTATGAGTGGGAAACCTACGGTACGGAGTTACGGTCACGGTACGGAATCGAAGACATCTATTCAACCAATCACAGCGCGCAAAATCATTGCTCAACAAATCATGCAGAATGCTTGGGCACGGCACGATCACGGCACGGTACGTACCCGGCGTAACTACTTCCCACTCGTACGAAAACGACTCTGTTTCACGTACAGTAGACACGAGGAAACACTGACCCCTGATAGAGTCGTTTCCGTATTAGTGGGAAAGTTACCACACCGTGCCGTATTGAAAGAGTTTGATTGGATGAGATGCATCTGCACGCTTTTTGATTGGTTCAGAAAGGAAGCCATTTGAGTGTCACGGTACCGTAGGTTTCCCACTCTTATGAAAACGACTCTATTCTTATTCAGTATCATCTGTCATCGTCATTCATCTCCCTCCTCCTCCTCCTCTTCTTCCTCCTCCTCCTCTTCTTCCTCCTCCTCCTCCTTCTCCTCCTCCTCCTCCTCCTCCTCCTCCTCCTCCTCCTCCTCCTCCTCCTCCTCCTCCTCCTCCTCCTCCTCCTCCTCCTCCTCCTCTTCTTCTTCTCTTCTCTTCTTCTTCCTCTTCCTCCTCCTCTTCCTCCTCCTCTTCCTCCTCCTTTTCTTCCTCCTCTTCTTCCTCCTCCTCATCATTCAAAATCCAATCATTTCGATCGTTGTCACCATTAACGTACTAGTCATCATTTATCGTTATCATCATTCATTCATCATCGTTTTCATAACGTCATCCTCATCATATCGCCATTATTCCTATCATCTTTATTCATTATTATCATCTTCAAGTTATACATACCTTTACAAACTAAGGGTCCACCAGTGTCTTTCTCACAAGTATCTCCCCCTCCCCTGTGAGGTCCTGCGCACATCATGTGAGTTATACATACCTTTACAAACTAAGGGTCCACCAGTGTCTTTCTCACAAGTATCTCCCCCTCCCCTGTGAGGTCCTGCGCACATCATGTGAGTTTTACATACCTTTACAAACTAAGGGTCCACCAGTGTCTTTCTCACAAGTATCTCCCCTTCCCCTGTGAGGTCCTGCGCACATCATGTGAGTTATATACATACCTTTACAAACTAAGGGTCCACCAGTGTCTTTCTCACAAGTATCTCCCCCTCCCCTGTGAGGTCCTGCGCACATCATGTGAGTTATACATACCTTTACAAACTAAGGGTCCACCAGTGTCTTTCTCACAAGTATCTCCCCCTCCCCTGTGAGGTCCTGCGCACATCATGTGAGTTATACATACCTTTACAAACTAAGGGTCCACCAGTGTCTTTCTCACAAGTATCTCCCCCTCCCCTGTGAGGTCCTGCGCACATCATGTGAGTTATACATACCTTTACAAACTAAGGGTCCACCAGTGTCTTTCTCACAGGTATCTCCCCCTCCCCTGTGAGGTCCTGCGCACATCATGTGAGTTATACATACCTTTACAAACTAAGGGTCCACCAGTGTCTTTCTCACAAGTATCTCCCCCTCCCCTGTGAGGTCCTGCGCACATCATGTGAGTTTTACATACCTTTACAAACTAAGGGTCCACCAGTGTCTTTCTCACAAGTATCTCCCCTTCCCCTGTGAGGTCCTGCGCACATCATGTGAGTTATACATACCTTTACAAACTAAGGGTCCACCAGTGTCTTTCTCACAAGTATCTCCCCCTCCCCTGTGAGGTCCTGCGCACATCATGTGAGTTATACATACCTTTACAAACTAAGGGTCCACCAGTGTCTTTCTCACAAGTATCTCCCCCTCCCCTGTGAGGTCCTGCGCACATCATGTGAGTTATACATACCTTTACAAACTAAGGGTCCACCAGTGTCTTTCTCACAAGTATCTCCCCCTCCCCTGTGAGGTCCTGCGCACATCATGTGAGTTATACATACCTTTACAAACTAAGGGTCCACCAGTGTCTTTCTCACAGGTATCTCCCCCTCCCCTGTGAGGTCCTGCGCATATCATGTGAGTTATACATACCTTTACAAACTAAGGGTCCACCAGTGTCTTTCTCACAAGTATCTCCCCCTCCCCTGTGAGGTCCTGCGCACATCATGTGAGTTTTACATACCTTTACAAACTAAGAGTCCACCAGTGTCTTTCTCACAAGTATCTCCCCTTCCCCTGTGAGGTCCTGCGCACATCATCTTCAAGTTATACATACCTTTACAAACTAAGGGTCCACCAGTGTCTTTCTCACAAGTATCTCCTCTTCCCCTGTGAGGTCCTGCGCACATCATGTGAGTTATACATACCTTTACAAACTAAGGGTCCACCAGTGTCTTTCTCACAAGTATCTCCCCCTCCCCTGTGAGGTCCTGCGCACATCATGTGAGTTATACATACCTTTACAAACTAAGGGTCCACCAGTGTCTTTCTCACAAGTATCTCCCCCTCCAATGTGAGGTCCTGCGCACATCATGTGAGTTATACATACCTTTACAAACTAAGGGTCCACCAGTGTCTTTCTCACAAGTATCTCCCCCTTCTCCTGTGAGGTCCTGCGCACATCATGTGAGTTATACATACCTTTACAAACTAAGGGTCCACCAGTGTCTTTCTCACAAGTATCTCCCCCTCCCCTGTGAGGTCCTGCGCACATCATGTGAGTTATACATACCTTTACAAACTAAGGGTCCACCAGTGTCTTTCTCACAAGTATCTCCCCCTCCCCTGTGAGGTCCTGCGCACATCATGTGAGTTTTCTTAAAGAACTGTTTAAAATCAGGATTACGTTCACAAGTGGAAGTGGACACGAGAGGTACCGACGTCTTTTGGAGAACACTTGAGAAAATGCCTCCACTCTTAACATTACCCCAGCCTGATAAAGGATAAGGAAAATCAATAAGGACTACTTATTCTGCAATGGAATAAAGTGGATACGTGGCATCATCTTTCAGTGGGCCGTGGAAGATGAACCGAAGCCGAGTATCTTATAATACTGATGAATGTGGGTGTTCGTAAGTTGCTGAAGTGTGGCTAAGCCGGAAGATTAGCGGGTGATATAGGTAACTGTTCTGTTCTCGCGTGGCCATATTGTTTTAAATTTATGTAACAATTTGAGATATGGTGTATTAGTTGACAATTAGATGTACTTGTAAATTAGTAGAGATCGATACAGATACAGATTGATAGTCAGTGCGTTTGTTCTTCTTGGCGAGTCGATAAAAAAACAGCACTGAACATGAGGTCAGACGTCGGCTTGAATGAACAAATTATCCGCGCGCGAACATTCCATTGCATACTCACCTGTTACGAAGCACTCTTTACCAGGTCTAAAGACCGGTTCACCTTCATCAGGACAGACGGTATTTACACGTGTGGTTGGCCGTGCTTTCCAAGAAAGCCGAACAAGTGCGACGTCATATTCGTAACTACCTCGGTAATCCGGATGGATCAGGATACCACCCGAAGCAATATCGATTTCCTGTTCACCACCCTCGTCTTGGTAAAAGTCGGTTTTTCCCAAGATTATTTTCCAGTCTGATGGACTCCTTTTGTTTTTGAAGCAGTGGGCAGCGGTTATTATCCACTCGGATGACAACAGGGACCCTCCACAGTAGGGACCCACATTGCGGAGGTACAAGGACACTTGCCATGGCCACTCCCCTTGTCTTGCGTCACTACCTCCGACGATGCTACCGGTGTATTTCAAACCACAATCAAATACTAAGAAGTCACAAATGGACAGTTTAGTGGAATTGGATTGGTCTGTGCGTCACTTCTCGTCTGTATTTAATGTCGACTTGCGATAGCTTGGCACCAAGCTTGAACGCGCGCAAACTGTCCAACAATCGGTGCTTTGAAAGACCTTTTAACAAAACTACGTTACGACTGCTGACATGTTTGACCACCATGTCCAATACAAGGAGCTGATTTACGTACCTGGTTTACGCAGAGGGCGTTCAAAGCGTGTATCAAAACCACACTTTCGACAGCTCTTCGGACAGTATTCTTTCATCCATTCGCTATTCCTTAGACACTCCCACCTCTTGGCCATTTCAGGACAAAGAGGATGTCTATCAACGCAACTTCTTGTTGACACTTGCGTAGTACCTTATATGAAGACATCTACAATTAATGATACAAACATGACCTTCATCATCCCCTCTCGATCTTCCCAGTCCCCATGCCCACCCCCTCGGTCAAACAGTATGCTACAACACCAAGTCATATTATGCGCACGTTTTATTCCTGTGATAGCTATAGAGCGCATGGAATACGTAATTTATTGGGCTTCCAATAATATAGTGGGCTCTCTGTGGTAGAACACATGGGATAATATAGTGGGTTTCCTGTGGTAGAGCGCATGGGATAACTTAGTGGGCTTCCTGTGGTAGAGCGCATGAGATAATATAGTGGGTTTCCTGTGGTAGAGTGCATGGGATAATATATTGGGTTTCCTGTGGTAGAGTGCATGGGATAATATAGTTGGCTTCCTGTGGTAGAGTGCATGGGATAATATATTGGGTTTCCTGTGGTAGAGTGCATGGGATAATATATTGGGTTTCCTGTGGTAGAGTGCATGGGATAATATATTGGGTTTCCTGTGGTAGAGTGCATGGGATAATATATTGGGTTTCCTGTGGTAGAGTGCATGGGATAATATATTGGGTTTCCTGTGGTAGAGTGCATGGGATAATATATTGGGTTTCCTGTGGTAGAGTGCATGGGATAATATATTGGGTTTCCTGTGGTAGAGTGCTTGGGATAATATGTTGGGTTTCCTGTGGTAGAGTGCATGGGATAATATAGTGGGTTTCCTGTTGTAGAGCGCATGGGATAATATAGTGGGTTTCCTGTGGTAGAGTGCATGGGATAATATATTGGGCTCCCTGTGGTAGAGTGCATGGGATAATATATTGGGTTTCCTGTGGTAGAGCGTATGGGATAATATATTGGGCTCCCTGTGTGTGGAACCATTGGACACACCTAAACCACTCATTCTACTTGGCAGTAAGGATTAATGGTGAGTATCATGTCAGCAGACACTTAACCAGGAGGTCATAATCAAACGAGATCAATCTTGTTTAAACACTTCACGTCCACATATGGTAAGTGGCCATCAAGTAAAGGGCGGAAGGCGAGAAGATTACCTAGTTAGCGACCGGGCTGTTTATTACATTTTCAGTGTTTTAGGAATGGGCGCTTATTAGAGAAGATGTGCTTGATAGATAGGGGCGCTAATAGAGAGGGGCACTAATAGAGAGGAGCGCTAATAGAGAGGGGCGCTAATAGAGAGGGGCGCTATTAGAGAGGGGCGCTAATAGAGAAGGGCGCTAATAGAGAATGGTGCTAATAGAGAAGGGTGCTAATTCAATTGTCTCCAACAGACACCGCACTTCAAAGATATATCATCATAAAGTATATGAAACTAAAATTAAATAAAACACAACTCTCCAGCATTGCCAAACATTATGCAACTTACCGCCCGCGCTGGCCTAATCAATGCACAAACACTAAATTAGTTGCAAAGGAAAGCTTATTGAGCTACTGCTACTGTTTGCCTTACTTCTGCATAGAGGCGCTTATTTGTAGTAGGGACATTTAGTAGGTCGAGAGTCCGCATAAAATCACTTCCTTATACTGAAGGGATTATCCTGAGTTAAATAAATAAAGGCATCTATCTATATATCTAACACACTTCCCCCCGGTGATTAAACCCATAAATGTTCCTTTACCACTGATGTTTACAAGAGACAGACAGTCCAGTAACAATACCAATGTGCAAGCTAGTTTTACCTTTACTACACGTGTAGATCTCCACCCTCATGCAAATAACACTCCAACGCACGGGATGAATTTTAACGTATCTTGCAGGAAATGGAAATGCAATGCGGTTTGTCTGGACTCGATCGATGTCATAATTACCAGGGAATTCCTGTAAATGGTATGCATTGGTTAGCTGTCTGTGGGTTTATACGGAGTGCCCGAGCGTGAACAGCGAGAGTCTCTTCTCCCTGCGGTGGCTTCCGTGTGCCTGCGTTTGCGTTGGCTAGCGGTCATTTACTCTCGAGGGTCGCGCTCGCTGGCGCGAGTATAGAGATAAATGGTCACAGTCTTCTGTGGGAACATTCCAATTTGAACTGACCGACTAGTCTGTCCACTGAATATATGACGAATTTCTTGGTTCAGTGTCATTTTGGTATGTATACGGGCAGGGCGTATATAGCTAATTGCATAATCGTTGTCGGGTTGAAAATCATGAAAGCTATGACCAAAAGGAATTCTGGGAAATTGAAACTCTCAAATAACATCGTCAAATCATCGACCTTTTTATCCAGATTGGTAGGATTTAGTTAAATAGCTCATATACCTTCAAAACTACGAGAACATTGAATATATCTGCATGTAATGCGTCTCATGAACTGATTTCCCATCCATCATTGCAGTCTCAGCTTCTTTGATTTATGGTGATTTTCAACCCGACAACGATTATGCAATTAGCTATAAACAATCTCGTGCCCAAAGCCCACGTACGTTCCTCTTGGTCAGCACCGAGAAACGATGCTGACCAAGGAGAGGAGCGTGGGCTCTGGGCACGAGACAGGGCGTATAAAAAGGACAACTTCGACACATGCGAAGGCTGGAGTTTCTGGTCCGGCATCCGGGACATAAAAAATATGAAGGTTCGGTCAAATAGAAAGTGTCGAGTTTAAATGTTAAAAATATTACATACATTAACATACATTAGTATACATTAACATACATTAACATACATTAACATACATTAACATACATTAACATACATTAACATACATTAACATACATTAACATACATTAACATACATTAACATTACATTAACATACATTACACATACACATAACATACATTAACATACATTAACATACATTAACATACATTAACATACATTAACATACATTAACATACATTAACATACATTAACATACATTAACATACATTAACATACATTAACATACATTAACATACATTAACATACATTAACATACATTAACATACATTAACATAACATTAACATACATTAACATACATTAACATACATTAACATACATTAGCATACATTAACATACATTAACATACATTAACATACATTAACATACATTAACATACATTAACATACATTAACATACATTAACATACATTAACATACATTAACATACATTAACATACATTAACATACATTAACATACATTAACATACATTAACATACATTAACATACATTAACATACATTAACATACATTAACATACATTAACATACATTAACATACATTAACATACATTAACACACATTAATAAACATTAAAATACATACTCTGACGATATCCTTGCTCTCATGGTAAGGGAAAAACCTTATGCCGTCGTTACTGTAGGAGAGAGTATACGCTCTGACGGCCTCTGAATTACGTGTACGTGACTGGGTCTGTATGTGTGTGATGATACGCGTCTTGCCAAGATCGATCTATGGAAGAGAATGTAGAGAATGTCCATCGAGGGCAAAACCAAACCCTTGGTCTTCCTCTGGTAACTAAAGAGAGGAGGACTGGAGGCTAGGCGCCATTCTTCCCTCTTTATTTACCACAGGAGGGCCAAAACGGATGTAAATGTAAAACAAGACGCTCTATAAGCATTCACTCGGCGGGCTTCAGCAATGAGCAATGAGCCTTCGGTTTCCTCAGCGGCACAGAGCGCATGCGCCTTGGTACCCAGTTGGCAATTTGTGGCCATAAGAATAAGAAAACCCATTTTTCAACTCGGCGTGCCACAGGCAGCCCGCCGAGTAATAAGTCACCTATGTTTATTCCACGAGTTAATATTCCATACCTGAAGGTATTCTCTATTGGTTCTACCGTGTGCACACCAGGCTCCTATATAACTATGTCGACCTTGGTATCCATCTTGTGCATTTAGTCGTCCTTTAAACGGTGGTGCGTCCCATCCTCCTATACGTCTATATGACGACGCAGTGAACGCTCGATCTGGAATTTGTCCATTTTCGATTCCTACTGGAACAGAGATTTTACATCCCTCTGTAAGAAGAGACAGTGTTACTCGTGTTTGAAGGCGTTACACATTGTGTGTCTTTAATTTTATCACTAATATATGGTGGCCCGTTAGAACACGCACGCAAACCTCAGGATTTATCTTAGTACGCACGCAATCAAGGTCGAGATCTTTTTAGAGTACGCACGCCAACCAGAACTTATTAGAGTACGCACGCCAACAAGAACTTATTAGAGTACGCACGCCATCAAAAACTTATTAGAGTACGCACGCCAACAAGAACTTATTAGAGTACGCACGTCAAACTAAGGTTTTTCTTTGGTGAACTGATACTAGCTAATCAGTCGAAGTGATCGCGTTACGGACGACATGCCTTACCAAAACACACGTATCCATTGTTTAGCTTTGTCTGTCTTTGAAATGTGTATATCTCATCGTGTAATTCGTGTAATTGTCTTCGTACTGTGATATGTGTTGTGTTAGTAATGGTCTGAATCGTTCTAAAATAATCGAATACAGCCATAATAGGCTTTCATGCTGTGACAGACGAAGAAGTCATCCGGCATTATTTCGATCCTTTGTGGCTGGAAATACAAAAGCATTTTGGCTTTCATCAACAAGTAGTTTGGCTTAAACTGGAAGTAAGTTGCGAATTCTAAGTAACTAGCATTATATTTGGCAATATGCTTTACGCCGGGGTTAATACGACATCGTTTATTTACATATATCCTGACCTTTCTTCGAACCTTTCTCTTTTCAGTCTTAGGAAATTGAAGTACTTTTTATTCAAAGAGAAGTTATTCCGAAGAGGCAACTTACTTCCAGTTTAAGCCAAACTACTTGTTGATGAAAGCCAAAATGCTTTTGTATTTCCAGCCACAAAGGATCAAAATAATGCCGGATGACTTCTTCGTCTGTCACAGCATGAAAGCCTGTTATGGCTGTATTCGATTATTTTAGAACGATTCAGACCATTACTAACACAACACATATCACAGTACGAAGACAATTACACGAATTACACGATAAGATATACACATTTCAAAGACAGACAAAACTAAAATTGGATACGTGTGTTTTGGTAAGGCATGTCGTCCGTAACGCGGTCACTTCGACTGATTAACTAGTATCAGTTCTTCTTGGCGTGCGTACTCTAATAAGTTTTTGATGGCGTGCGTACTCTAATAAGTTCTTGTTGGCGTGCGTACTCTAATAAGTTCTTGTGGCGTGCGTACTCTAATAAGTTTTTGTTGGCGTGCGTACTCTAATAAGTTTTTGTTGGCGTGCGTACTCTAATAAGTTCTGGTTTGCGTGCGTACTCTAAAAAGATCTCGACCTTGATTGCGTGCGTACTAAGATAAATTCTGAGGTTTGCGTGCGTACTCTAAAAAATTTCGACGTGCGCGCTAACAAAAAAATTGTTCTAACGGGCCACCATACTAATACATGTTACAGCGTGGCGCTATCTTGGCGAAATGTCATATATAGATACGATCCGAGACTGCGAGACGACCCGAGAGTAAATAACCGCTGACCAATTATGTAAAGCTGTTATTAATGTAAACTCAGATCGAAGAGAAAATGCGAAAAACATTATTTTTGCCTGCGTTTACGATGGTTATTCAGTCTCGGGCTTTGCGCTTGATATGTGGCGAATAGGAGACCGAAAGGCGACTATCGATCTAATATGATATCCAGCTTTCATAAATCATTTTTATCAGTAACAAATAGTGAAAACAATACCCCAGCTATTCCTGATGCCATTTTCTTCAGGGTTTCGAGTTGGTCGAGGTAATGGTTTCTTACGACTATTCCCTGAATGCAAAGAGTTATATCGATCAGTTCAGTCAGTATATTGATCCATACCTCGTCTATTCACCTGTTCATTCATATATCTATCTATCTATCCAACCATTTATCCATTCATTCATTCGTCCATTCATCCATCCATCCATATATCTATTCATTTACCCATCCATTCATTCGTCTATTCATTCATCTATCCATGTATAGCTAATTGCATGAACGTTGTCGGGTTGAAAATCGTGAAAGCTATGACCAAAAGGAATTCTAGGAAATTAAAACTATCAAATAACACCGTCAAATGATCGACCTTTTTATCCAGACTTGTAGGATCTTAGTTAAATACCTCATATACCTTCAAAACTACGAGAACATTGAATATATCTGTATGTAATGCGGGTCATGAACTGATTTCCCATCCATCCTTGCGGTCTCAGCTTCTATGATTTATGATTTTCAACCCGACAACGATTATGCAATTAGCTACATGTCATATATATATATTCATTCATACAGTCATTTGCAAAAATTCTGGCCGCCACGATATATCAATATATCAATATATCGGGTGCATTATGGGTAATTAAATAATACTATTTTGAGTTTCCTAACTTATTAAATGAAGCAAAATTTACAAACAACAAACGTAAGACTAAAATAAACATTATACTAAATATTTCTACCAACTTTGCTGGCGTTAATCCGCTTAAAGGGGAATTTTCGATTATTTAATTACCCAGAATGCACCCGATATATTGATATATTGATATTTCGTAGCGGCCAGAATTTTTACAAATGACTGTATATCAAATCAATCAATCATTCATCCATCCACCCATCCATCCATCCATCCATCCATCCATCCATCCATCCATCCATCCATCCATCCATCCATCCATCCATCCATCCATCCATCCATCCATCCATCCATCCATCCATCCATCCATCCATCCATCCATCCATCCATCCATCCATCCATCCATCCATCCATCCATCCATCCATCCATCCATCCATCCATCCATCCATCCCATCCATCCATCCATCCATCCATCCACCCATCCATCCCATCCATCCATCCATCCATCCATCCATCCATCCATCCATCCATCCATCCCATCCATCATTCATTCCATTCGTCCATGCGTTCATACACCCATCTATTCATCTATATACATCTATCCATTCATTCATCCATCCATCCATCCATTCATTCATTCATGCATTTATACATCTATCCATCTATTCATTCATCCATCCATTCATCCATCTATTCATTCATCCATCTATTCATCCATCTATCCATCTATTCATCCATCTATTCATTCATTCATGCATTTGTACATCTATCCATCTATTCATTCATTCATTTTTAACTTACCACAGAAACCACATGACTTTTTACAAAGCTCGAAAGTGTATTTATAATACTGAGACGTTGATTCACAGAATCCTTTTCGTTTGTAAGTACGACAATGAAGGGTGTAGACATCTTTGCAATCTAAAACACACAAGATAAAACAAAACAATATATCCTGAACATTGAATATTCTGCGTCACACCACAGGCAGCCCAACCATTGCTTCTGAAGCTACTTATAATTTTGTCCCACATGCAGGTCATGCCCGCAGAAATGCAGCTATATATCTAAGTAGCTTCAGAAGCAATGGTAGGGCAGCTTGTGGTGACACCTCATGAATATTCACTCACTTTCTGGAATACAATAATAAAAGTACCAAACGATAATGAGAGACCCAGCTTTCACCACATCGCTGGCGCGCACTTATGTCAGCCTTAAAATTGTAATTAAAAAAAAGAAGATACGCAATACTTCTGAAATTTGTTGCGCGCTATTCCAGAAGTAAGATCGGCAATAAGTTTAGTCAGAATTGCAGAGGTGGAAACAGGATGTAGTCATATTGCCGGCAATATTGCATGTATGCAGCGTTAATACGCGGTATATCGACACATTACCTGCAGGACTTACGACAACTGGTTGCCTTGTGGGACGAGGTGGAGGTCCTGTCGGTGGTTTTGTTCCTGTAAATTTGAAACAATGAAACTAAATTAAGACATTTTTCAGAAGGTCTTAGCACACTTTCTTACCTTTACATAAACCACACGTTGCTTTACAATGATGTTTTATGTTGTTGAAATACTTGTGTCGTGGGTTGCAGTATCCTTGCTGTTTCCAGCTTGCACAACCATTAACTACGTCTTTACATGGGGGTTCTAGAAATACAATAAAAGCGTGAGACTGGAAACGAGTCTATGTAAAAGGAGCGCGCGCGCGCGTTATTTCGCGCCAAAACAGCAAATTAACTAAATTGTGCAAAAACAGTCAATCAGCGTTAAGAATCAAAACGGAAGTTACTTACGACAAAGTCCGCACGTTTTGGCACAAACAGCCTTCATGTAATTGTGATAACTTGAAGACTTTTCACAGAAGCCTTTATTCTTCCATTCACCACACTTGTTGTAGGAATCTTTACAACCTGAGAAAGAAACAAAAGATTGATGCAACCTCGATCGTTAATCCCATTAAAAAATAAGCTGGCAGAACTTTGTAGAGATTGGGGTCCCTGTGGTTAATCCCAACCCAAAGTGAATGGCAAATGAATGGCCTGGGAACGAAGTTGAAGATTGGCCAAGATAATCGCGCGATTTTATAAGAGCTCAGCAGACTAGGGAACTAGTCTGGATGTCATGGTATTTACTTTATAAACCCCATCTGGTCCTTGACCTATGAGACATAGTTATCCGTTTTATTTGATCATGGGAAAAGGGACTCGACTGAGATAAATGATCTAATCCTTACTAGCACGGAAGAGAGGGAGTTGACATGGTTGAACACTTCAATACACTCTACCCGGGACTCTAGAAAACTGTCATGGTTTCTGTCCTTGAGCAGGAAGGAAGATTCTCTTAGTGCCGAAAGATACTTCATTAAATAGTCAAATTATTAAACCTCCAGTAAGCGGTTGCACTTGGCCATTTATGACCTCGCGTAGAGGTCCACTTTAATACCTCACCTGAAAACTACGAATTAAGGAATCATGAACTGATCTCTAGAGACAAATGATTCCGCTTCCACCCCCGAGAATTAAGGACTAGCCAATATTTGTCGATGGTATAAGTGAGTGAATGAATCGACTGTGGACACCCTTGACTAGTCAGAGTTGAGGAGGGAGAGGTGAAGAAATAAATTGGGAAAACGGGAACTGGGAACGTAACTGAGAGGAAGGGGTAATGCGTGCAACCTATAGGCATAGCATGATGATGGTATAGTATGGTACATGATTTGCATCTTGTTCTCTTCCTTGTCTAACTCACGCCCCTCTTCCCATTTCCTTTGTCCGTTCGACCCCTAGCTGCCGTCTTCGTCGGATATCCTCTGTCAAAGGTTAACTAAGAGTATAAATCGCTCAAACTCCATTTATCACTTTTTAATGTAGCACTTTTTAATCCTTAGCTTGCAAGGGCTCCCGGCTTGTAATTCAGGCTATCTTACAATCGATAGGCTATTTCTGTGATGTACATTCATCAGTCAGTGATCCTCATAATCATGATAATCGTCAGAGACAAAAGACTGGTGGTCAGATCATGGGATCTTTGATGTGATTGTATCACGTAATCTGAGCTCACAGCTTGATAATGGAGAAATTAACGCTATCTTCATCAACATCGCTATCATATAACACAATAGTACATGATATTTTGTCGCGCTCTCGACATGTATTTTGATTAGTTAGACTGAGATTTGGACTGAAAAGACGACATCTGATATATGACGATGCATGTGGAAGCTTTCATTCAAATACAATCCCTTGATGGCATTGTGCTGTTTAACTTATCCGGCGGTTTATCAAAACCATAGCCAATGAGAAAAAACATCGATTCATGGTATCTAACCTTTGACGCAACTTACTGAAATTAAAGAAAGACAATATATGTTTACTTTGCTGAATTCTTCCATGGCACTAATCCGCAGTAATTGCTTACAATGATCGTCCACACGTGCCTGTCCTTGTAGAATCAGAGCTCAACTCTATTCAGTACTGCTTCTTATCCAGGTTGTTTTGGTTCGTCCTTGCCAAACGGAGGATAGTATCATTCAGATCAGATGTGTATGGGTTTAGTTTCTTGGATTAAAACATCTCTCGATCGATTTCATCGCTGAGTCTTACGCACGAACGTATGTATTTTTAATAGCCAACTCATAAAAACAATCATTTACTACAGAACTTACCACTAGAAAGGAACATCAGCCCACAAAATACAACACAAACTGCGCCAAGTCTTGTTTTCATTGTCCTCCAATAACTAGTTGATATATTATGTGATTTAGTTCTGCGTGAGGGTTGTCTCCCTTCAACTCCCGGAGTTCATCTGGCACAATGAGTCCCTGCAGTCACTAAGTGTGATGTGACAAGCGTTATGACATATAATCTTTGCCAGCGCATAGCTGCTGCGGTCGGAAAGAAATCCCAGTCAAACTGATTTGTTTTGCTATTAACTGATAGATAATCGCTTTGAATAACTGTCATCATTTTTGGTTAAATATCATACAATTTGTTTTGACATTCAGCTTGACAGGAACTTCATGAAATCCACTTCCTCTTCCGTTCCGTGGGTTGGGTCTTTCATTTTCTTTTGCATGGCATCACGTAATTGGGTAGCCTGGGTTCCACAGTAATTGCTGGGAGAGTGCAACGGCCGAGCGGTGGTCTGTGGAAGCTAATTAAGAGTCTACAGTAATGTCAGAATGGGCTCCCTGTGTAACACACATCGCGTATATTAAAATTGAAGCAAATACAAAGCCTCGACTTTGATTTCTTGGAATCAGATTTTAGCTGAGGCTCTAAATCAGCAAGTACAATTACATAAGCCATTTTTTGCGACCACTGATCAAAAACGGCATAGAACTTGGAGTTAACATTTTAACTGCTGGGCTCCCTGTGTAACACCCATCGGACACGGATGCGTAGCCGGCCCTGGGGGAGGGGGATCGAGGGGATTTAGAGCCGTACACGCAGGCTACGGAACAATTTTAAAGTCCTTAGTCGGACGTCACGTGAATAAGGAACGGAAAAATAAATAATTAAATACATACACCGATTCCGAACATGGCGACCAATTTGAATAACCATTGTTCTTTGACTGACTGGCCTCGTGTTCATGTGGAAACACAAAAGCGTTCTCACCTGTATGAGAGGCTGGTCAGTCGGGAACAATGGTTATTCAAATTGGACGCCATGTTCGGAATCGGCCTATGGCTTTATCAGTCGAGTACAGTATCGTTGCTTGTGCTGCATGTATTTTATTCTCTGACTTTGGTCATAATTGAAAATTTATTCAAGGAAAACTTGTTCATCATCTACCGCGAGCAAGAAAACCTATAGAAACTTGTCAAAGAAAACTTGCTGACCGTCTACACGATCAAGGAAACTTGTCAAAGATACTTGTCAAGGCGAATGAGACTTGGAGCAGTCTAGTTTGGCCCAGGCAAGCTAGCATATATTTCATGGCTACGAGTGAGCATTAGCGCCAGCACAAGAAACCTATTTCATTGTAAAAGCAGGTAAAAAGGCTCAAACGCATCGGAATCCGTTATAACACGATTATAAAATTTAGTAAGCTTGGGCTTCCTGTGATTTATATTTTAGCGCAGTTCAGGAGCCCTGTGTTCTAGTTATCCCGTCACGCATTGCGAGCTACTCATTTTCCAAGATGGCGAACAAACGTATGGTTTATGTTGGAGGCTTGGCCGAAGAAGTGGACGAAAAGGTTCTTCATGCGGCTTTTATTCCATTTGGAGACATCACAGACGTTCAGATACCTCAGGATTACTCTACACAAAAACATCGAGGCTTTGGGTTCGTGGAATTTGAGTTTGCGGTAGATGCTGCTGCAGCCATGGACAATATGAACGAAGCGGAATTGTTTGGTCGAACAGTTCGAGTAAACATTGCGAAACCCATGAAAATCAAAGAAGGATACAGCAGGGCTGTGTGGAGCGAGGATAACTGGCTTCAAAAATATGCTGGACAAAAGGACGAAGAGAGTAAAGAGAACGGGACAGCTGAACAGACGCAAGAGTCAATGGAGACGGAGACCGCACCGAAAAAGAAAGGCAATCCACGTGTTTACTTTGACATTAACATTGCGGATCGAAGTGCGGGACGAATCGTCTTCATTTTACGCTCAGATGTTGTTCCTATGACGGCGGAAAACTTCCGTTGCTTGTGTACCAACGAGAAAGGGTTTGGCTACAGTGGTTCTACGTTTCATCGTGTTATACCACAGTTCATGTGCCAAGGGGGTGATTTTACTAAGCATAATGGCACGGGTGGGAAATCCATTTATGGCCCCAAATTTGAAGATGAGAATTTTGTTCTCAAACATACAGGACCGGGTATGTTGTCGATGGCCAATTCAGGTACAAACACAAACGGCTCTCAGTTTTTTCTTACCACAGAGAAGACTGATTGGTTAGACGGGAAACATGTTGTATTTGGCAGTGTCGTCGAAGGAATGGATGTAGTGAGAAAAATGGAAGCGCTTGGATCCAAATCTGGGAAGCCATCAAAGAAGATTGTTATTGACAATTGTGGAGAACTTTGATAGTCGCCGAGTGTGTTTTGCCCATTCTTTATACTCCTGCCATTCCCTGTAACCCAATGTATGTACACCATTACACTACAATACACGGTTGTAATACAGTCAACTCTCTCAACCAGACACCCTCAGGGCCAACTTTAGTTGTTTGGCTTAGAGAGAGGGGGAATTTACACTACAACAGTGTAGCAGGGATCAGATAAAGGTGTCCATCTTAGATAGGTGTCCGACTTCGAGGGAAATAATTTATAGTAAAACAGTGCAGCAGGGACCAGACAAAGGTGTCTGTCTTAGAGAGGTGTCCAGCTTAGAGAGTTGACTGTGTATAAAGTAAGGGGTGTCGAATGGTCCCCGCAAAAAGTCAAAAGAGTCTCGTTGCGGGTCTCTAAAAAAAAAATTTCACAAAAAGCCATCTCAAAGTCTCAGATTTTGAAATCAAAGGAAATCAGTGAAAAAGCATCTTGGGCTTGTAAAAATATGCCTTGTCTCGGGAGTCTTGCAAAGTCTCGCCTTGACCATTCGATACCCCTAAAGCACAAGGAATTTATACTTCTGTAATGTTATCACACGGCTCTCCAAATGTTGAACTTCTCCATGAACAAAGACTGACAATCATAATCTATGTTTATTCTATCTACATGTAGGTATCTGGTACATGTATTAAATAACTTTTGTAGAAATTGAGGAAACTTCACATTTAACAATTTTATACAACCCAGTCTTCCCCTAGTTCGTTTACTACAAGTAGACCAAGGGTTTCCCAGGATTCACTCTTCTCACGCGTACTGATTTTTAAGATCAGCAAACTGGTTTCTTTCTGGTGCAAACAGCCTATATGATCTGAAAGAGTTTGTCTGAAAGAACATTTCTGGAAAGTTTCAATGGTATAGGATAAAATCTCAAAAAGTTATCGGGGATGACATTTATAGACTTTAGTATGGGATTTTGCCGTCATGCGTTGCAAGCCTCGTTTTTATGTTTTTTCAGAATTTAAATCGCTCATAACTTCGCAGAGATATATAATTTCGTCATGAAACTTCTACATTATACTTATATAACTAATTTCATGACGAAATTATATATCTCTGCGAAGTTATGAACGATTTAAATTCTGGAAAAAACATCAAAACGAGGCTTGCAACGCATGACGGCAAAATCCCCTACTAAAGTCTATAAATGTCATCCCCGATAACTTTTTGAGATTGTATCCTATGCCATCGAAACTTTCCAGAAATGTTCTTTCAGACAAACTCTTTCAGATCATATAGGCTGTTTGCACCAGAAAGAAACCAGTTTGCTGATCTTAAAAATCAGTACGGGTGAGAAGAGTGAATTGAGGCTAGTTCAGGCTGGGATTTTAGTTTAATTTTTTTTTTTAATTTGTTCCCTGACTTTACATCAATTTTGATTATGCCATGTTAAGGGGTAGTATGGTCGTGTACGGGAAACCTCAGGGGAATTCAAATTAGTTTATTCCAATTCATTCGGCTAGTAGTCGTACTCGCTTCGTATACATATATAATTAAATCAACCAACCGAATAGCTGATATTGTAGTTACACTCCAATGACTCTGAACAATCGTTTCAAGTCGAGGATATTGGGTCAGTACAGAAACTTGACCCGATAGCCTCAACTTGAAACCTTTGTTCAGAGTCATTGGAGTGTAACTTCAATATCAGCTATTGCCTTCGTGGGTTAGGTTTAGGAGAACGGTAGGGTTAGGCATTGAAGTGATCGTTTGGTGCAAGCTGTGCGTCATTCTACTCTTGACGTCCTTGACTAATGTTTTTTTTCTAAGTGAGGAGAACCAAAATCCTCAAAAATTTCTAAGTCCCACTCGCGTGTGTTCGGAAAACCTGTTACGTAGTTGGTTAACCTGTACACGACGATACTACCTGTTAAGTACCAGGCTCCTGTTAAGGACTCATAAGTGCCATTCATTTAATATCAAGACATCTACCAATTTGCGCACGATGAATATCTTCAAGCAACTGTACTATGATCAATTGGGATCCCTGTGCTTGAATGATGGTCGGTTCTTCGACCACCAACGGGGCTTAACCGTAATCTTATCAGTATGAAGGAGGCTTTGTTCCGGCCATAATGAAGGTGCCCGGATCAACGGGGTGGCTGTAATTAGTGCGGGGTTGCACTGTGTTACGTGCGTGAATTCATGCAGTTTATGTACATGTATGTAACAACGCAGCTTTAATTTGGGACAAGTTGATTGTCTAAGTAGATTCTATGCTAAACGTTTTGTACTGAGTGAAAGGAAGTCCGCGATCAAAGCTCAAAAGCCATTGATTGGAATTCTTTTTCATGTTTACTGCGTTATCTCCAGCCATGCAGAAATTAAACATGAGCGTGCGAAGTGACCATCTCCCAGTGACGTTCAATTCTTTACTATCAACAAAAATAACTCTATACTGAAACCATCTGTCCACTCAACCGTACATGACATGGAATTGCGTGGGTATAGAAGGAAATTAAGGGGCATAATTGACTTGGTTTTGAACCAATCACAATTTAGCTGTCAGAAGAAACGATAATTTTATTCTCAACTCGTCATTATCATTGCGGAACTCGCCGCGACTACTACTAGTATATTGAGCGAAAAACACAAAGGTCTGACTAAGCGTCTTCCCTGAGTAAAATTATCAGCGAAGCCTAGCTACCACGGTGAAGTTTCCGCAATTTTGGCGCTAAACTTGGCAAATTCATAAGGTGAGTATATATCAAGTTTAGTTATCGACGGATTTATACAGTCACAAAACAGTGTAATAGATTAAAAAATCTAAGTAATATTTATCTACCTAGCTCCTTCAGATGATGTTGTTCAGTTCTTTGCCTCAAAATCAACTTCATGAAAAGAAAAATGGTATTTTCAAACCATCTTCACTATGTGGTCATTGTGGCGAATTCCCATCGAGACGTCACGAGTGTTGTCCCTTTTCTAGCCCCAAAATCGCTAACCTCTGAATTTTAAAATCCGCATTTTCTTCCCCGAAAATGAATTGAACTGAACAAAACATTTATTCTGAATAAATAAATAATACTAAAAACTCAAAAATAAAAATAATATCACTGAAGTCAATTGGTACCGTTTCATGTTATTTTCGCGTTTTTTCTTGTCTTTTGGAAAACCGTCGACCGTGCGGATTATTTTGACAGTCATTTATTGATTCAATCATGCAGTCTTCGATCCCTCTAAGTTTCTTCCATTAGGTTTTTTAAAACATCTTTACGGTAAATGTCGGTATCAGTAGTCTTCACTGACGATCGCTGAAACCAGCTCGACAGTGATTCAAATAGCTCGACAGTGATTTTCATTTTCTTTCACTTTCCGCGTTCAGTCTCGTTCAAAACAAACCGGCAGTTCGCCTAAATACAATGCGGCTTAGAAAGGAAACCGTCAGTCTCGCTCAGATATGTAACTGCTTTATAGGAATGTTTTCAGAACTCCAATCGATCAAAACGAGTCTATGATTGAATTTGTTGACCGAGCAATGTCGACGTGTTTGCCTAACGAGAGAGCGAATCAGTTCCTTATCTGAACATTGATGAGCAAATAGCTCGGTGATTATAGTTTTGCAGATCTAATAACATGGTCATTAAGAAGATTTCTTCATCCATCGATCAAAGAATGGGCTGACTTTCTTGCCCAAAACAATTCTTGTATGTATGTATCAGCTGTCATTCTGTCTCACCTTTTACCGTTGTTTTTTCTATCCTTTTCTTTCTTTTCTTTCTTTCATCTTTCTTTCTTTCACTATTTATTCGATACTATATTATAGTGATACTGATGAGACGGGCAAAAACCTAATCCAAGCGAATCCAAGCAAGAAAATAAGAGAATGAAAAGAAGGACCCGCGGGTATCCGCATATAGAGTCTATCGGTGAAAACTTTTGGGGGATGTTTTTCGAAGGGTTTTGACGGATCGGATGGAGTTGAGTCTTGGCGCTGGTAAATACATGCTATGGAGTGTCTAGCTGCGATAAATCGGATTTAGTGAAATGCCATACTCGTTCGTTTTCGTATGTCATAACTCATTCCGCTCTCCTGTCTTCATGTGCCTGGACTCACCAAGCAGTCCTCTAAGTCCACTAACAGTATGAATGACTATATATCACGGCTGAACGGCGTAGTAATTGAAAAGATAGACGTTGTGAACTTTAAAAATGCTGGTTGATCTTTCCTTATGTGCATACTTTTGAACGAAAACAAAAAAGGGTAAACTTCATAACTCACTAAAAGAACAAAGTAGTCAGGACCAGCTGCGCAACCATGGTTACTGATGACTGGCTTTGGAATGATGTTTTTCTTTCTTTCCCTCTCTCTCTCTCTTCCATTGGAACTAAACATCTTATATTCAACAGCTGGCAGCTTCATTGTAATCACATTATTTTAGTATTCGCAGAATTAACTATTTGAATAACTGATTTGCGCCAAAAATCGTGACGTTTAGCACGGCCCTGTTTACCCAACACAACACCTAGGCTGTAGGCTGTATCTCTCCCAAAAATGTTTGCGTCAAACATTAACTTTCATAGTAACTGCAAAATACGAAAAGATTTGACAGTTATAAGGTATTAAACCTACTTGTTTATATATATCTAGTATATCTGATAAGATTATTTTTACATTGCTAGACGATGCAAATAGTATCGGCAGGTGAACATGGTGGAGAGGTAGCGAAGATGCTAGCCGAATCAGAAAGGTCCTCGCTATCACTTTCTGCTCGCGCGGTCAGAACCCCAGAACCGTCATAAATTATAGAGAACTTGTATCGCGAAAAGAACGTTTGGTTATTTCTAACTACATTATTCCGTAATTCCGAGCACATTCAAGAATATTTCGGAATAATTGAAGTTTTATGAGCGAATCCAAGCAAGAAAATAAGAGAATGAAAAGAAGGATCCACGGGTATCCGCATAGATCTATCGGTGAAAACTTTTGGGGGATGTTTTTCGAAGGGTTTTGACGGATCGGATGGAGTTGAGTCTTGGCGCTGGTAAATACATGCTATGGAGTGTCTAGCTGCGATAAATCGGATTTAGTGAAATGCCATACTCGTTCGTTTTCGCTGATGTCACAACTCATTCCGCTCTCCTGTCTTCTTCAAACCCATAAATGTTGCGTGATCATTTTCAGTTCCGAATTCAGTGCCTGGACTCACCAAGCAGTCCTCTAAGTCCACTAACAGTATGAATGACTATATATCACGGCTGAACGGCGTAGTAATTGAAAAGATAGACGTTGTGAACTTTAAAAATGCTGGTTGATCTTTCCTTATGTGCATACTTTTGAACGAAAACAAAAAAGGGTAAACTTCATAACTCACTAAAAAAACAAAGTAGTCAGGACCAGCTGCGCAACCGTGGTTACTGATGACTGGCTTTGGAATGATGTTTTTCTTTCTTTCCCTCTCTCTCTTCCATTGGAACTAAACATCTTATATTCAACAGCTGGCAGCTTCATTGTAATCACATTATTTTAGTATTCGCAGAATTAACTATTTGAATAACTGATTTGCGCCAAAAATCGTGACGTTTAGCACGGCCCTGTTTACCCAACACAACACCTAGGCTGTAGGCTGTATCTCTCCCAAAAATGTTTGCGTCAAACATTAACTTTCATAGTAACTGCAAAATACGAAAAGATTTGACAGTTATAAGGTATTAAACCTACTTGTTTATATATATCTAGTATATCTGATAAGATTATTTTGACATTGCTAGACGATGCAAATAGTATCGGCAGGTGAACATGGTGGAGAGGTAGCGAAGATGCTAGCCAATCAGAAAGGTCCTCGCTATCACTTTCCGCTCGCGCGGTCAGAACCCCAGAACCGTCATAAATTATAGAGAACTTGTATCGCGAAAAGAACGTTTGGTTATTTCTAACTACATTATTCCGTAATTCCGAGCACATTCAAGAATATTTCGGAATAATTGAAGTTTTATGAGTGTCTTTTAAACGCTTAATCCTTGCGATTTGACCACTGACAACCACTGAGTGTTTGATGATCTAAAGCGATTCAAGCAACTTCAAGTTCAAGGCAGATTTCAACTCTCGAACGGCCGTTACACTCGATCTTATTTCTTTTCTATATATCAAACCACAGATTTGGAAATGGCCAGCGAAAGTTCGTGGATACTACTCTGCTTAATCATTTGTTCTGTTGGAGTTACGACAAGGTCTCTAGAAGATTATGATGGCTACGACTATGAATCACTTTATCAACGATCAAACACGCAAGTACAAGACGAACCTGCAAGCATAAATATCGCAATGCCAAATATTCACCCTGTGAAGGTAAGTGCTTCGATCACTCTAGCATTACCATCATGGTACTATTCAAAGAGTACCTTTACTCATGTAAAACTTGGTGGGATAAACGCGAGTACTTTGTAAGCGATTATTGTAAATCAGGAGTCATGGGAGGAAGACCATGGGAAGAAGCCAGAACTCAGAAGGGTCAAAGGATGGCATTTCTCGACTGACCACAATAAACAACAAACAGAACGTTATTTTTTTGCTCGATTAATGATCAAAGAACACCAGATATTCTACTATGAATATTTGAAGAATTTCAGTGTCAAGGCAGATCTTTTGTGTTTATATATAATGATCCATAAATCGGGATTCCAAAGAACCAGTCTAACAACAACGGATCGAATGTCTCTAAATGGTTGTGTTGAGAGATCGAACTACGTGAAACTGACAATCTTCCAAGCGTGAAATATATTCGCTATAGTTTATTTTTTGGCTGTGAAATTTGAGCGAAATATTTGATGTTTTCCCCCCACGATTGAGACAATGTAAGTTTCTATAATATATATTATTCAAGTTTAATCTGACGAACATCTTTCAAATCGTTATGAAATCTAGCTTGGAGCGTCAAAAAGCCAAAGCCATAGTTCTCAAAAACAAGGCAGTAGCTAGACTCTTAAAGAAAAGTTTAAACAATATTTTCGTTTTGTTGGTATTTCTTCAGCATAAAGAGAATTAGTGTAGGCGTTGATGTAGAGGATTTAGAAGTATTTATATGTAAATTTTTCATGCATTTTTCGCCGCCCATGGCCGCACTGCGAGCAGGTGTTGATCGACGCAATTTGTGTAGGAGGGAAAACTTTCTTAAATCACTAATGAGAGCAAATCATCAAAGGCAAATTTAATTTCTGAATACAATCCCAAAATTTGTAAATCGTATTCAGCGAAAGTTTTTCTTCCTAACTATGCTTAATAATTTGTTATTAATTAATTAATACAACGGTCTCTTGAAGTCGAATGGTTTTTCTTCCTATGAACAATATTGATGAATAAAAATACTATAAATAACGTTCTGTTTATAATTGGCAACATAAATATACATTGTACGTGTACCACCCTTGCAAATAATTCGCTTGTAGATAATTGGATATTATTATGTTGATGCTGATATTTCGTAGCGGGTGGGAATTACTTGAATACATAATAATATATATATAATGATGCCCTACCATCCATTGTATTACATAATAATATATTATAATGATGCCCTACCATCCATTGTATTACATAATAATATATTATAATGATGCCCTACCATCCATTGTATTACATAATAATATATTATAATGATGCCCTACCATCCATTGTATTACATAATAATATATTATAAATGATGCCCTACCATCCATTGTACTATGACATAATAATATATTATAAGTGATGCCCTACCATCCATTGTTTTCTTATATATAATAATCATTATATATAAATAATGATGCCCTACCATCCACCAGTATACATAATAATATATTATAATGATGCCCTAAATGGTTGTATTTGAGAGCATGAACTCTTAAAATCTGTACCTCAATAAAAGTGGATGATCCAGAAACATATATAAGTAAGTTATTCTTTAAAGTTATTTTATGAATTTATTTGTAAATCATTATATTAAAAAAAACTGTTTAATGTGTCTAGCATTACTGCTCATTGGGGACACGACTCTCACATCATATAAAGTGATGATGGTGTTGTTGTTGATAATAATAATAATATGATGATGATACAAAGAGACAGTGATTGAAGTGATTGAACACAATTTAATATATTGAATTCAATGGGTTTATTTCTCAGGCGAAGTTCAGACATCGTGCTAATCATGAGCCATTCTCATTTCAACAATAGATAATGAGGTGGCTTCTTTTGAAGTAATTAAGAATGGCTCTTGCAAAGTACGGCGTTTGAACTAGGCCTTAGAAATAATACTTGCAAGTTTTAAAATGAGAACAGGAATAGTCTTATTGGTTTTGTTTGTTCATTCAAAAAGGTTATGTTGATAGAGTTGTGGTTGTGTAAGCGCAACAAGTAATATTTTGTAGTCTTTGTAGGCTTTCTTCCTTCCTTCCTTTCCATTCTTTCTTTCTTTCATTTTTCCTTCTCTCATTTATTTATTCCTTTAACTATTTTCAGTTGGTTTTGAACCTCATGCTGAGATGCACACTGCTCATCATATGTTGTTATATGGATGTCAAACACCAGGAAATGAAAAGAAAAGTTGGTAAGAATGTCATACTCCAGCCCCTCTAGTAGAACAGTATAAATATACCACCCCACCCTCTAGATGGTGTATCTACCCTATATCACTCCCACCCTATAACTAAGGAGGAGTATCTACCCTACCCACCACCCATCCTATAGCTAGAAGGGGTACATGTATCTACCCTACCCCACCACCCATCCTATAGTTAGGAGGGGTACATGTATCTACCCAACCCCACCACCCATCCTATAGCTAGAAGGGGTACATGTATCTACCCTACCCCACCACCCATCCTATAGCTAGAAGGGATACATGTATCTACCCTACCCCACCACCCATCCTATAGCTAGAAGGGATGCATGTATCTACCTGATGCCCTACATCCATCCTATAGCTAGCAGCATGATGCATGTATCTGTACCCTACCCCCACCCATCCTATAACTATATCAAGGGGTTTTCATTTATAGTTATTTTATGAATTATTTGTGTAATCCTATAGCTAGAAAAAATACATGTTTAATGTGTACAATCGATCTAGCATTACTATAGCTAGAAGGGTTATCATGTATTTCAAAACTCATAGGACAAAAAATAGTTATCATAGCTGGAAAGAGCTCCTTGAAATTAGTAAAATCCTGTGAAGTTTGGAAAAGATCGCTGTATCAAATTGCGAAGATATGAATTTTCATAAATCGAAATTTTATATGAAAACCTTTGGAAATTACGGCTTGGTGGCAACTCTTGCCTCCAACAAAGGTTTTCATACAAAATTTCGATTTTAGAAAATATATCTTCGTAATTTGCGGAGCGATCTTTTCCAACGGACACATTTTTACTAATTTCAACGACCTCTTTCCAGTTATGATATGTTTTTTTCCCTATGAATTTTGAACTCAAACATAAACCCTATTGGGGACACGACTCTCACATCATATTACGGACACCCGGTTTGTAAGTTGATGACACTGCGTCTAATATGATGATGATGTCCAAAGAGACAGTGATTCCAAGTGTATTGAACACAATTTAACATATCCCTTTCAATGGGTTTATTTCTCAGGCGAAGTTCAGACATCGTGCTAATCCATGAGCCATTCTCATTTCAACAGATACGATTCATGAGGTGTTCTTCTTTTGAAGTAATTAAGAATTGCTCTTGCAAAGATACGCGTTTGAAAATTAGAAAGCGTAAATTGCAAGTTTTCTTGAGAACAGGAAATAGTCATTTGGTTTTGTTTGTAGATTCAAAATTTTATGTTGATAGAGTTGTGCCCCCATACCCCAACAAGTAATATCTTGTAGTCTATGTAGCTCGCTAGGCGTTTCCCCCACCGCTTTCTTTCTTTCATTTTACGGCCCTGGTTTACTTATTGTTTTACCATTTTCAAAAAAAAAGATCTCAGCTACGATCCACACTGCTCATCAATAAACACCAATTATCCACCCACCAGGAAATGAAAAGAACCCCCCTTTGTAAAAATGTCCTGGATCCCAGCCCTGGGGTACATATAAATCTACCCAACCCACCCTCCCACCCTATAACTAGGAGGGGTACATGTACATATATCTACCCTACCCCATCACCCATCCTATAACTAGAAGGGGTACATGTATCTACCCTACCCCACCACCCATCCTATAACCATGTCGGGCACAAAAGGGCCTGAAATTGGCAGCAGCCATTAAACTTCCACAGTTTTCATCCAATCAAAATAAAACCTGACAACATGACAGTACATGGCAAGGCAACAAATCGTATATTTTTTTGTTTTTTTATTTTTATTTTTTTTTGGCGGGAACGTCATGAACAAACCCATCGGCAGAAATTCAAAACTATACTAATTTGATCATTGTATTCGAAAGAACATGTAAAATGACAGACATAACTGAAATAATATCTCAGTTATCGTTATTCAATTTTTTTTTTTTTTATTTTATTTTTGGCAGAAAATGACGTCATGAACAAACCCCACCAGATATTGAATAGGTCTTGGCACTATACCATACTGATCATTGCATACTCTGAAAGTCCCACATGTAAAATGAGTTCTTTTGATTCCAGGAACTGTGGTGACATGGGTTCTGGTGTTTGTGGTAGAGATTCAAGGGAGAAAATTATGTATGCCTGGGGGAAAAATGCACCAGTTTTAAAACTCCCACAAGGTAACGATACTAACTTTGTATCAAACGTTACAGTCTTTGATCACCTGTACATATATGTATGTCTACTAGTCTATGCCATCCTGCTGTTGCTGTAATCTGAATTGAAAAGTGTAGCTCCTGGACATGATTGTAATGTAATGACAATGTACAGGGTGATCATAATTAAATTGCAGGATTACCGTAAGTTAAAAAGCAGGCAGCTCAGTTGCAGTGGAACCCCTATTACTGTGCTGCGCGTCGTACCGTTGCCACTTAGATAAAGTTTTAGATAAGTTTTGACATCTTTTTGACAACTTTGATTTGTACTTTTGCCGTTCACCAATCAGCTTTTAGCGGCTTACGTTGATACAGCAATGGGCAGAGTTCGTAATAACACGCTAATTAGAAACTGTGCCTATCACTACATCAAAGGAAGCCGCTAAAATCTGATTGGTGAACGGTAAAAAGTACAATTCAAAGTTGTCAAAAACTTATCTAAAACTTTATCTAAGTGGCAACGGTACAGCACAGTAAGTGGCCACCCTCAAGGAATTGGCAAGTGGCCACTAAATAGAGGTTGGCCATGTAAAACAATCAGCTAAAGCACTCTTTCGGATATTGACCACTTGCCGCTAAATAGAGGTTGACCACAAGGCACAATGCTCCTTAGCACCCAGATTAGTTGGTGCAGTGTGAGGAATCAATGGTGAAAATGGACCTGTTTAGATCTTATTTTCACAACCCCAAATTTCTGTCAACATGCAAGCGCAAAGTTGTGTGAGACTGTAAGCTACTTGAAGAAGATGACTCTCCATGCTTCTATACAAAAATAATGCATGCTGAGGTCTTGAAAGCTGTTAGTGGATGCACAAGCGGAACGTGAGTGCATTCAGCAGCTTTCAAGACTTCAGAAGAGTGCATTATTTTTGTATAGAAGCACGGGAGAGTCATCTTCTATTCATTTATAATATAAATCTAGTTTTAAACAGGCTTTCTGCTTTGTTTTCGCTGCTCTGTGCTTCTATTTTGGTACACATAGTTTATATTATAATACTCCATAAATTTCTGTTTGTTTTAGATGTGGCATTTCAAATTGGTGATTCTGCTTCTAAATATCTCGTCCTGCAAGTACATTATGGTATTGTTGATAAATTTAAGAGTAAGTATCACATGCATATCATTGAGAGTATAAAGGCATAGAGTTCCTGGTATGTGTGGTCTGGTCCCAACAATGAGGTTTGCTTGGCATTGATGTCATGGTTATATACAGCTTTATTATATAGTCAAGTCAATCTGTGTGCTCTGATTGGCTGAAAACTGCTTTATCAGAGAACGGAGCACGGTTTGATGACACTATTTTTCGAAAAGACCAAAATTCTGAAGAAAACAAACCCAGCGCACGCTCGATGGCATAACTTGCGCCAGTAGCGCGTGCACTTCACTTTCCTATGGCTCGTGTTTCTCCCTACACTTCTTTTGTGCTATTGTCACTAGTCCTGTACCATGTTTCACGTCACGGCCTTGCAACGGACCTGGCGGAAGTCGTGCGAAGTTGTGACGATCAGAACAGATCCTGCCGAAGATGGTGGGCCAACCAATGTCAATTTGTCGGAACTGTCGGACGCTGAGGGGAAGATGATTGATTTACTTAACCCGCAGTGGACGTTTTGTGGAGCATGGTTGAAGCTGTTCTATTTGTTAAATAGTAACACAATAGACTTTGCCGAGTGCTGGATCATACAGATACAGATTAGAGCAGATTTCCTATGACTGTGTGTTTTTGGATTTCAAATCAACCTGTGCTGTGCCGTGTGCTGTCATTTTTCACAGTCATGAAAAAACTCATACAAAGTGAAATGAAAGACAGTTGAACCTCCGGTTGCGACCACTCTCGTAAGCGACCACCTCTCCTAAGCGACCAGTTTTCCAAAATACCAAAAGTTCAGTTCCAAGTCAAATCACTATAGTTGGGACCTCTGGTAAGCGACCGCCTCTCGTAAGCGACCACAAAGCTTTACATTTTGGGTGGTGGCTTGCGGGAGGTTCGACTCTATT
This sequence comes from Actinostola sp. cb2023, assembly GCA_033675265.1. NCBI lineage: Eukaryota > Metazoa > Cnidaria > Anthozoa > Actiniaria > Actinostolidae > Actinostola > Actinostola sp. cb2023. The sequence continues at coordinate 147,672 of JAUJYZ010001026.1, read as the reverse complement.
TATTATAATAATTTATTATGATCATTTATAATCATTCAGATAACCCTAAGCTTACTGATCAATCTGGAGTGACTCTGAGGATTACTAAGCAAAGGTATTGACACTACAGGAAGTACATCATGGTTGTCATGGAGATAGTTGTCATGGAGATTGAATGATGATGTCATTGTTGCCATACTAACACTTCATTTGACAGTTTGGTCCCAAAGCCACGTTATTGACTTGTTTTTGAGTGCGCAGTATTCTGACTGCATTTTCTGTTGGTACTGCCGCCCATAGACCTTTTTCCGATACGGTGGCCATGTTGAATGATGGGATGCCCAGGGTGGAAGCTAGTAACCATTTGGCCATGAAAAACTACGAAAACTTATTTTAAAGCAATGGATTTGTACAAAATCATACAACAATACACAACACATGTAGATAGTAAGTCATACAACACTATGGCTAGAGTGACATAGAAAAATAATATATTGACGCGATCCGCACGACTCCACACTGTACAGTTTTTGGGTCATTTGCACCCTGAGCATCCCATAATGTTTTAGCCAAAGCAATAGAATCCAAAATGGCTGTTGTATCGGTAAAAAGGTCTATTGGTATTGTTATTATTATTTGTCTGTTGTTATTATTGTTGTGCCAATTCTTATGATTCTTGTATTTGCTCGTTGTTTATTTTATTGTGTTTTGTTGTATACCACCAACTGAATAAAACTGTTGAATTTTTTTTTTCAAACAAACAGACAGAAATATCTCGCCGGCATTCAACTTGAAGCTAATGGCTATGCATTAATCCCTCCAGCACACGAAGGTTAACAAATGAAAATTATAAAAATAAAATAAAGTAGCGATAAAATAGTAATTAGAACTAAAATTAGCAGTTTAATTAAATATTCCCTAAGGATCTAAACTAGGTACATTTAACTCTAAACATAATAAGTTGTCATTACTTTTAAAATGTAATAATAAATTATTAGATACAATTATTATTGTCGTCTACTGTTAATTAGATTAATAATGAGTTTTTAGTTTAAATGAGTTAAATGAGTTTTTGCTATGAAATAGCAATAATTATTATTAGTTACTACACCATGTCAGTGCTATAAAATATATTAAGCCATCTCTTAACATATAAAGCCATCTCAGTGTCATAAAGCCACCTCAGTGCCATAAAGCCATCTCAGTGCTATAAAGCCATCTCAGTACTACAAAGCTATCTCAGTGCTATAAAGCCATCTCAGTGCTATAAAGCCACCTCAGTGCCATAAAGCCATCTCAGGGCCATAAAGCCATCTCAGTCATAAAGCCACCTCAGTGTCATAAAGCCATCTCAGTGCTATAAAGCCATCTCATTGCTATAAAGCCATCTCACTGCTATAAAACCATCTCACTATAAAGCCATCTCAGTGCCATAAAGCCATCTCAGTGTCATAAAGCCATCTCAGTGCTATAAAGCTATCTCATTGCTATAAAGACACCTCACTGCTATAAAGCCATCTCACTATAAAGCCATCTCAGTGCCATAAAGCCATCTCACTGCTATAAAGCCATCTCACTGCTATAAAGCCACTTCAGTGCTATAAAGCCATATCACTGCTATAAAGCTATGTCAATGTAAAATAAATTGTTGTAATCACAACTAAACCTTCACCTAACAAACCTTCACGAAACTAAACCTTCACCTAGGACACGTTCATATAAACATAATTAAACTGAAATAAATTTTGTTAATTGAATAACATTTAAAAAAAAACTCAGTTGGTGGACTGCACACACTTTGTGTTTTATTTGTTTTTGTTTTGACTTTATATTGTGCACAAAACATGATTATTTTTGTTTATATACAGACCTCGTCATTCTGCTGCTATTTTAGTGTTAGCATCTGACGGTCAAATTCCAGCTCAGAAAAAAGGTTGAACTTTCATTTTTTAATTCCGCTCATCTTCTATCTTTCTTTCTTTCTTTCTCATTTCCTTCATCTGCAGGCCGCCATTTATTGCGGGTATTAAACTTCTAGCTGTTGGTGAACCTAGTCCTATTCCTGCTGGACACACAGGTCTTTTAATAAATTGATAATTAATAATGAATATAATAATAATAATTGATTAAATAGATAAATAGTTATTGTGTTTGGCTAAAACTGAATTAATGTAGCTGTACTAGTACGTTACTGTAAAATAATTTAAACTAGTAGTGTATAACATGGGTGTGACTTTTCATTCATTCATTCCCTCTTTCATTCATTGTTCATTCGTTTGTTCATTCATTCATTCATCAAGCATGCATTTTTTATTCATCCATACATTTATTCCACTATTCCTTCTATTTTATTGTTTCATTCATCTATTCATCTACTATCAGTTTAAAAGTAAAATCATCAAAATCGAATCTCAATAGCAAAACAATCTATCTGAGTAAATAAAAGTTTTATTTTAATTTAATTTAAATTATTTTATTTAAAAAAATAAGCCAACAACAAGAATAACATAATCACATCGATTTATATGTATTGTTGATGTCTTGTAACCATGGTAATATTGTTTTAAAAATATCTGAAATTTCCTAATATACTGAAACCATAGCAAACATAATATTTAAAACTAATTAGTACTAAATAGCACTAATGAAACAATAGAAAACAATGGAGATAACACTATTTAGTACTATTTACTATTTAGTAATGGTACTATTTCACGGATAGAGTGCAAACCATATGTTCGTGAAATAGTGCTAACTAATTAGTACTAAATAGCACTGATGAAACAATAGAAAACAATAGAGATAACACTATTTAGTACTATTTACTATTTAGTAATGGTACTATTTCACGGATAGAGTGCAAACCATATGTCCGTGAAACAGTACTAACTAATTAGTACTAAATAGCACTGATGAAACAATAGAAAATAATAGAGATAACACTATTTAGTACTATTTACTATTTAGTAATGGTACTATTTCATGGATAGAGTGCAAACCATATGTCCGTGAAACAGTACTAACTAATTAGTACTAATTAGCATCGTTGAAAACAATAGAAAACAATGGAGATAACACTATTTAGTACTATTTACTATTTAGTAATGGTACTATTTCACGGATAGAGTGCAAACCATATGTCCGTGAAACAGTACTAACTAATTAGTACTAAATAGCACTGATGAAACAATAGAAAATAATAGAGATATTAAACACTATTTAGTACTATTTACTATTTAGTAATGGTACTATTTCATGGATAGAGTGCAAACCATATGTCCGTGAAACAGTACTAACTAATTAGTACTAATTAGCATCGTTGAAACAATAGAAAACAATGGAGATAACACTATTTAGTACTATTTACTATTTAGTAATGGTACTATTTCACGGATAGAGTGCAAACCATATGTCCGTGAAACAGTACTAACTAATTAGTACTAAATAGCACTGATGAAACAATAGAAAACAATGGAGATAACACTATTTAGTACTATTTAGTAATAGTACTATTTCACGGACATATGGTTTGCACTCTCTATTGCATGCACTCTATAGTATGTCCTTGTTATTGCTTGTCCCTAAAGCAACTTGTCCTCGATTTTCACTACAATTCAGTCAGTGCCTCATTTAAATGGCAGGTATTTAATCCCAAACTGAGTGTTCTATTTCAATACATGCTCTGCTCTATCCTTACTGCACTGCATTGGTATGAAAAAGAAATGAAGCATTTAAACCTAAATGCTCCAATGTCACCTGTAACACCTATATACTGCTTTAATCAGTGAGAGGAGAGGAAGGAGGAATCTTTATGCAATTAAAACAAAGTGGAGGGGAACCATTTGTCAATGAGACCATAGTAAAAGAGTGGATGGGGGTAATGAACGACTGTTATGGAAGGATGGCTAACACTATTGTCGTTTAAACGAGGCATGTGCAGTTTCTTATATTGGCTTCTAATCTATCAGTTCCTTCAATAGTCCCTTTTCGCGTTCACAGATACTGCTGTACTTATTGACAACAGATGCATTTGTACAGGGTTAGCCTCGAGTCAGTGTAAATTATTCACAAATATCAACAAGAACACACAAAAATGTTGACATGAAACAATAGAAACATTTTTGATTTGAACGGACTGCTGTAGTAAATGCATCTTTTGTCAAGGACAGTGGTCATCTCTAAACAACGCGAAACTGTATTATTGCTAACAAGTATTTGGTTTGCCTCCTACAGTTTATAGTCTTAATCTGGCTTGCAAGTATCAAAACCCAGCTGTCATTCATCCTTTCGCTTTCAGAGTTCACGCACACTCACTCGGTAAGCAAAGCTTGTGTATTATGTAATAATAATAATATTAATAATAATAATAATAAAGGTTATGTGCTTCGATTATTAAAGAAACATCATCTACACGTGTAATCTCATTGATATTGTTGATCGATAGGCTCCGTGATTACTGGTTACAGGGTACGTGGTAATCAATGGACCTTGATTGGCAAGGGAGATCCTCAGCGACCACAGGTATGATGATGATGATAATAATGCTGATGATTGAATCATTGAACTCGCTTGGTTACTTGACAGTGAAGAATCCTCCCATTCACTGTTCCTATTTATGATTTCTTTTATTTATTTATTTTCCTTACATTCTCTCTCCCACCACCCACCCAACCGCCCCGCCCCCCTCCCCGCCCTTTCCTGCCTCTATTTTGAATTCATTCACAAATTAAATTTAGTTTTTCGTTCTTTCATTCATTCATCCCTTTGTTCCATCCAACAATCCATAACTAGCTGTGTTAATATTTGTATTTCACAGGCATTTTACCCTATTAACAAAGATGTTACTATCAAGAAAGGTGATGTATTGGTAAGTGTAAAGTTGATTATATTCATATTTTATACAAGTACCCAACCCTTAGTTTAGTTGTATTGTAAAAAGACACTTATGTAGCTGCATATTAAACTATTATTAATATTATTATTATTATTATTGTAGGCTGCTCGGTGTACATACAATTCAATGAAGAGACACAGGACTACATACATAGGGTATGTTGTATACAGTGTACAGTACTGCATGTGATAAAAGGACTACATACATATGTACTACAGCGAGTGGGTTACCTGTGGTCAGGGTTTCTATGGCAAGTGGGTTACCTGTGGTCAGGGTTTCTACAGTGAGTGGGTTACCTGTGGTCAGGGTTTCTACAGTGAGTGGGTTACCTGTGGTCAGGGTTTCTACAGTGAGTGGGTTACCTGTGTCCTGGGTTTCTATGGCGAGTGGGTTACCTGTGTGCAGGGTTTCTACAGCGAGTGGGTTACCTGTGGTCAGGGTTTCTACAGCGAGTGGGTTACCTGTGGTCGGTTTCTATGGCAAGTGGGTTGTCTGTGTCCTGAGTTTCTATGGCGAGTGGGTTACCTGTGTGCAGGGTTTCTACAGCGAGTGGGTTACCTGTGGTCGGTTTCTATGGCAAGTGGGTTGTCTGTGTCCTGAGTTTCTATGGCGAGTGGGTTACCTGTGTGCAGGGTTTCTACAGCGAGTGGGTTACCTGTGGTCAGGGTTTCTATGTTGAGTGGGTTACCTGTGGTCAGGGTTTCTACGGCGAGTGGGTTACCTGTGGTCAGGGTTTCTACAGTGAGTTGGTTACCTGTGTTCAGGGTTTCTACAGTGAGTGGGTTACCTGTGGTCAGGGTTTCTACAGTGAGTGGGTTACCTGTGGTAGGGTTTCTACAGTGAGTGGGTTACCTGTGGTAGGGTTTCAGTGAGTGGGTTACCTGTGGTCAGGGTTTCTACGGTGAGTGGGTTACCTGTGGTCAGGGTTTCTACAGTGAGTGGGTTACCTGTGTGCAGGGTTTCTACAGCGAGTGGGTTACCTGTGGTCAGGGTTTCTACAGCGAGTGGGTTACCTGTGGTCAGGGTTTCTATGGCAAGTGGGTTGTCTGTCCTGAGTTTCTATGGCGAGTGGGTTACCTGTGTGCAGGGTTTTTCTTCAGCGAGTGGGTTACCTGTGGTCAGGGTTTCTACAGTGAGTGGGTTACCTGTGGTCAGGGTTTCTACAGTGAGTGGGTTACCTGTGGTCAGGGTTTCTACAGTGAGTGGGTTACCTGTGGTCAGGGTTTCTACAGTGAGTGGGTTACCTGTGGTCAGGGTTTCTACGGCGAGTGGGTTACCTGTGTTCAGGGTTTCTACAGTGAGTGGGTTACCTGTGGTCAGGGTTTCTACGGCGAGTGGGTTACCTGTGTTCAGGGTTTCTACAGTGAGTGGATTTCTACCTGTGGTCAGGGTTTCTACCTGTGGTCAGGGTTTCTACAGCGAGTGGGTTACCTGTGGTCAGGGTTTCTACAGTGAGTGGGTTACCTGTGGTCAGGGTTTCTACAGTGAGTGGGTTACCTGTGGTCAGGGTTTCTACAGTGAGTGGGTTACCTGTGGTAGGGTTTCTACAGTGAGTGGGTTACCTGTGGTAGGGTTTCTACAGTGAGTGGGTTACCTGTGGTCAGGGTTTCTACAGTGAGTGGGTTACCTGTGGTCAGGGTTTCTACAGTGAGTGGGTTACTTGTGGTAGGGTTTCTACAGTGAGTGGGTTACCTGTGGTCAGGGTTTCTACAGTGAGTGGGTTACCTGTGGTAGGGTTTCTACAGTGAGTGGGTTACCTGTGGTAGGGTTTCTACAGTGAGTGGGTTACCTGTGGTCAGGGTTTCTACAGTGAGTGGGTTACCTGTGGTCAGGGTTTCTACAGTGAGTGGGTTACCTGTGGTCAGGGTTTCTACAGTGAGTGGGTTACCTGTGGTCAGGGTTTCTACAGTGAGTGGGTTACCTGTGGTAGGGTTTCTACAGTGAGTGGGTTACCTGTGGTAGGGTTTCTACAGTGAGTAGGTTACCTGTGGTAGGGTTTCTACAGTGAGTGGGTTACCTGTGGTCAGGGTTTCTACAGTGAGTGGGTTACCTGTGGTCAGGGTTTCTACAGTGAGTGGGTTACCTGTGGTCAGGGTTTCTACAGTGAGTGGGTTACCTGTGGTCAGGGTTTCTACAGTGAGTGGGTTACCTGTGGTCAGGGTTTCTACAGTGAGTGGGTTACCTGTGTTAACTAACCTTTAATGTGATATTCCAGAGCAACAATGAAGGATGAAATGTGCAACTTTTACATGATGTTTTACTACGATCCCAAGAATTCACAAGGTTCTCCTGAAGACTCTTGTGGCTACGCAAATGTCAACCCTGCAGCATACCCAGCAGATTCAGAGGTACCCCTCCCTGGCAGTGGACAGAAGATGGAAATGAAAAGAGATGAAGGTTAGTAGTGGTATTCCTGTGGTTCATGTGTTTGCAAGAGACTGGGTACATTATTGAAACAGTTGTGTCTTGTTTTCTTTTTATCTAAGCTGCTCACCTTTATCGAGACGAAATGCCATTTGCTTTTCACGCTTTCTGTCTCCTGTTGAACTATTCTCATGGTACTATTCAGTATACAGTGCCAATACACGCCTTAGACTTGCAACTAACTGCAGTTCACTTTGTTCGTAGGCTCAGAAAGCTTGTGAGAAGCTAATGGCAATGGACTCAAAGCGCGCATGAGCAGAACAATCAGAATTTATGTGGAAACCATGACAACAAGGAAAAATAATTTTTGTTGGGAATTCAAAAGATGAAACGAAAACTATTTTTCTCTAGATGGGAATCAAAATCCAGTCATTTGTATGAATATTTATTTCATGAGACGATATCTAAACTAATCAGATATGCTAAGGATGTAGTAATAATATTGCCCTGTATCATTATAACGTCACGGCTTGTTTATGACAGGTGCAGAATACTCCAGTTTCGAGTTGTTATGCGATGACCACTGTCCTTGACAAAAGACGCGTTTGCTCAGGCTTAGCCTCAATTCAGTGTAAATTATTCACAAATACCAACGAGAACACGAAAAAGTGTTGACATTCAACAATAGAAACCATTTTTAATTGCCCTATACCACTATGACGTCACATCAAAACAATCTATTGTTTAAACGCTAAGGATCATGGTCGCTAGAGGGGGACAAAACAGCAACAACACAAAGGATTTCCCAAATAAATGTATTTTACAGACGGTCTGAAAGCGATAAAAGTCACCAAACACAGTAAATATTGTGGGAAAAGTATCGATGAATATAATATCTGGAAACTAGCCAATTTGAAATCGAGCGAACCTCAGCAGAGCAGATTTAGTTCAAAATTCTATTGTTCTTCACGATTCTGTCCCCCTCATAAATAAGCCGTTACGTCATAGTGGTATAGGGCAATTGCACTGGTTATTCTCAGGATTGAGGCTAAGCCTGAGCAAATGCGTCTTTTGTCAAGAAGTACAGCAGTGTCTAAACAAACTCGAAACGGGAGTATTGTCAAGAATAATAGAAATTGAAACAAAATCTGCTGCTGAGAAAACTTTAGTTTCCAATCTTCAAATATCAGGTCATCCATGATCAGGTGTATAGACGTCTATCCTACAGTGTTTACTGTATTTCAATGGTGCCTGTTATTTTACCGTATTTCTACTTCTATAAAATTACATTTAATTGCAAATGTCTTTTGTTTTGTTGCTGTTTTGTCTCCCTCCCACAACCATGATCCTTAGTCAGTTTAAGCAATGGATTATTATTATGATTATTTTGATGTGACATCATAGTGTTATAGGGCAATAATTATAAATTATGACCTATAAGGGTGTAATAACATGAGAATTAATAGTTAAATTTTTTGTTAATAGATAATGTTCATTTGGTAGTAATTATTGGACTGATTAAAGTATGGTATGACAGTAATTAACATGGTTTTCTCATTCCTTCTTACATCCTATTAAAAGTCAATGATACTTGTCTGCAATAAAGTAACATGAGATCCAGGGAAAGTGACCCTAATTACATCAAACAAGACCACTGTTTCTAAATACAATTGGTACATTGTTGGTACATTAAGTTAATGTACAGTACCACTTAAATGTAACTCCCCCTCCAAGCATGCAAACAGCATGTAACAAGCACATAAACAGTGTAAACGTCTTAGGTTTTGACATCTTCAGCTCGTCCCTTCCTTTTTGTGCCTTTTTCAATCCTCTCTTATTCTCTCATTTCTTTCTTTAGATTAAACACATTGTTTTTAACGACGTAAAAACATTAACTAATCCACATGGATCTATCGGTCAATTGTGAGGATAAATGTATGAATAGTCCCCTTCACAGTTCCCTGCACCATCCTGAAAGGTAGCCGTGCCTTTGCATCAAAGCGAGACCAACGGTGACCTTGCAATGATAGAGACGTGAGTAATTGTCCAAGGTGTTAAAAAAGGTCTCTTTCATTGCAAAGTCACCGTTGGTCTCGCTTCGATTGCAAAGGCATGGCTACCTTTCAAGATGGCGCAGGGAACTGTGATGGGGACAATTGGATGAATGAAATGAGGGTGTACGGAAGCATGGATAAAGTAAACAATGGATAAACTGAATCAATTTGCAAAAAATGGTCTGAAGGAGTTGAGATTCAACTTGGAGTGAAAATGACTGAAGCATTACATAGAGGCATCAATATGATGGACCCCAGACAACTCAGACTATTGTCAAAAGTAAAAAGATATTATGTGTAGCATCCCACAGACATTACAGTGCGACTACACACCAACCAAGGCCACCCAAACAAATTTTGAATCAAATTTTCTAATCACATTTGTGACGCTGAATAACAGAATGATGTCGAATTCTACAATTTAAACTGTTTCTTGTTCACTCTTGATCATATACATACACATATAAAGTAAAATATATGCTTTTAAAGTGAAAATTTGTGCAGATTCTATTGTTTAAATACTCAATTGTGATTGGATAATTTGTATGAAAATTTGTTTGGGTGGCCTTGGTTGGTGTAGTCACACTGTAATCATACTTTTCATTTCATTCAGATGAGTGTCCTGAGCCTCTCTGTAATACCAAAAGAACTCGTAATTCTCTTGTGGAGAAACAGAACTGGCCAGAAGGTGGGAAACACAATGGTGAGCTGCCATTCAATGTTGGACAAATTTCGGGAGTTTCCATGGATACACATGGTAATGTTGTCATTTTCCATCGTTCGTCAAGAGCTTGGGAAGGAGAGTAAGTATCCTCTTATTGTATTGCCATTGTGACTGTAGATGGTAGGGCAAACATATGGATATAAGCAGTCAGACAGAATTAGAAAGTCACATTAATATGGACAGACAGACAGATATACGCATGTACCTTCTAAGTACATATCTGTTATGTATCTTTCAGCACCTTTGATGATATGAACAGTTTGACCAAGAAATACAGGACACCCATCCCTGAACACACTGTTCACTGGTTGGATGCGAAGACTGGAAAAGTGGTGAAGAAAGCATGGGGAAATGGAATGTAAGGATGACTCAGTCTGGAAGCTACATGTATAGCTCTCTTTTCCTTGATCACGTCATGTTATAATAATAATAATAATATATTATTTATATAGCGCACTCTCCAGAAATGCCCAAATGCGCTTTACATATATACAATTCAAAAAAATCTAAAACTAAGTATGAGAAAGAAAAAAATCTTCATCATATAATAATTCTAATCCTTCAATTTTCCATCTTATTGCCCATCTATCCCCTTCTCCACCCCTTCATCCCATCCTTCCTTTCAGCTTTTTATATAATCTAGTTGCCAATCCACTAGTGTACAGAAAAAGATATGGCAGAGCTCACTGTACAGTTTACATCCTTTACAAATGTAAATCAGTTCTATAATAGCCCACTTTTGATAATATGCTCTAGTACTTGTCACGCACAAAGGTTTCAGTGCGAGGCTCCGGGGAATAATTAAATTTATTATTTTATCTTTTCACGAATCAGTGAGCATTAGACCCTGGAGCCTCGCTCTGAAACTATTGTATGTAACTAGCGAAGCATATATCGAAAGTCGGCTATTAGATTGACAAATATTCTGCCCAACTTCACATAAATATAGCAGGTAATTATGAGGGTTTATCATGTAATTTCAAAACTCATAGGACAAAAAAATGATTATCATAGCTGGAAAGAGCTCGTTGAGATGAGTAAAAATGTGAAGTTTGTAAAATATCGCTTCACAATTGCGAAAATATAAATGTTCAAAAATCGAAATTTTGTATGAAAACCTTTGTTGGTAGGCAAGAGTTGCCTACCAGCATAAACTTCCAAAGGTTTTCATATAAAATTTCGATTTTTGTAAATTCATATCTTCGCAATTTGTGAAGCGATATTTTCCAAACTTCACATTTTTACTAATTTCAACGAGCTCTTTCCAGCTATGATAATCATTTTTTGTCCTATATGAGTTTTGAAATTACACGATAAACCCTCATTAAAAAAGGTACATGTACTAGCTCTGTTGTAAAGTGTCTAATAATAATAATAAGTATAGGTAATAGGACTACATGCTGTCCAATTTGGAAATAATTGGATGAAAAAATGCCGAGTCCAATTTGGACAGGCATGTAGTCCTGTTACTTGTTATCAATTATATCATATGTATTTTCTTAAGAAAAGTCCATACGAAAACTATTTTCTTAAGAAACGTCCATACGAAAACTATCCAATTTGAAAAATATGAAAATAATACTATAGGTGCTTGTATGGGATTATAGATAGATGATACAATAATAATAATAATAATAATAATAATAATAATAATAATAATAATAATAATAATAATAAGAGGTACAAGGGTTTATATAGGGAAAGGATTGTGGTAACTTAGAGAATGGTAACTAATTAAGAATAAAATTTAATGTGATTATTATTATTATTATTATTTTTATTTTTAACTGTAACACGGAGTAGTAATTACTGTATTATCTAATAGGTTCTACCTCCCACATGGATTGACGGTTGACAAAGAAGATAACCTGTGGCTAACTGATGTTGGATCACATCAGGTATCTGAGTGAAGTGTTACCTCGTTAATACAGACACCTTCGAGATCACAGAAAGTGTCCATATTAATGGGGTGTCCGTGTTAAGCAAGTTCATTTAAAAGATAACGTATGTGTGTAAGGACCGAAATATTGTCCACAATAACGAGGTGTACGTAAAGTGGCCTTCCACTAGTATTTCATAAGTGAAATACAGTAAAAGCTCTCCTTACAACCACTCTCGTAAGTTACCAGCTACTTCCTGAGGTAGTCGTATATGGGAGCTTCGACTGTACATCTAGAGAGCATTTACTGCAGGCCTATAACACACGCTTCCCAACCTCTAGATTTACCAATACAATGCTTGTATTAAATCATATACTTTTCAATCATAATTTAGGTATTCAAGTTCCCCCCAAACGCAAATTCCGCCAGCATTACTCTAGGCACAAAACTAGAGCCAGGTTCTGACCAAAAACATTTTTGTAAACCAACCGGTGTAGCATTGGATTCGGATGGAAACTTTTTTGTCTCGGATGGGTAAGACACTTTAGATTACAGTGGCCTATCCTATGAGAAGTATGCCTTCTTGTAGTCTCCGATGGGTAAGACACTTTAGATTACAGTGGCCTATCCTATGAGAAGTATGCCTTAATTCTTGTAGTCTCCGATGGGTAAGACACTTTAGATTACAGTGGCCTATCCTATGAGAAGTATGCCTTCTTGTAGTCTCCGATGGGCAAGACACTTTAGATTACAGTGACCTATCCTATGAGAAGTATGCCTTCTTGTAGTCTCCGATGGGTAAGACACTTTAGATTACAGTGGCCTATCCTATGAGAAGTATGCCTTCTTGTATAGTCTCCGATGGGTAAGACACTTTAGATTACAGTGGCCTATCCTATGAGAAGTATGCCTTCTTGTAGTCTCCGATGGGTAAGACACTTTAGATTACAGTGGCCTATCCTATGAGAAGTATGCCTTCTTGTAGTCTCCGATGGGTAAGACACTTTAGATTACAGTGACCTATCCTATGAGAAGTATGCCTTCTTGTAGTCTCCGATGGGTAAGAAGACACTTTAGATTACAGTGGCCTATCCTATGAGAAGTATGCCTTCTTGTAGTCTCCGATGGGTAAGACACTTTAGATTACAGTGGCCTATCCTATGAGAAGTATGCCTTCTTGTAGTGTAGTTGATAATATATTGGGTAAGACGGCTTTAGATTACAGTGGCCTATCCTATGAGAAGTATGCCTTCTTGTAGTCTCCGATGGGTAAGACACTTTAGATTACAGTGGCCTATCCTATGAGAAGTATGCCTTCTTGTAGTGTAGTTGATAATATATTTAGGAGCACCAATATAATGATGATGATGATTGTTAATGAAGATATGTTTTGATGATGGTTAATTGTATTAATGATAATGATAATCAGGTATGACCCTACTATACACCACTACAATAACCATAACAATTCATTGATATATGGATTCATCTATCCACTAATCCAGTAGTCAAAGAGTTTAGATATCTTTAGAACTTAGAACAAAGTGATTGATACACGCAGTGAAGAGACAAATCAGTTACAACAATTATTATTGTGAGGTTCTGAGGTAAACCCGATAATAAGGATGATGATGATGGTGGCAATGTTGAACAGTTGACCCAGGAATGTTTTGTCCTGGCCTCCAGCCAGCCCCTAATTATGGTGACTGTTGTGGAGTCTGAGGCTTTCAACATAAAACGTTTCTCTTCATCAAGGTATTGCAACCAACGTGTACTGAAGTTCTCACCATCAGGAAGCCTACTTCTGGAAATAACAAACAAAGATCTTTCTCAAGGTACCTCCTTTTCATTATACCTTACCAAAATGAGCTGCTATGACATGTTGAGATTTTCTCAATTATACAGTGTATCCAAAAGTGTATTGAAAGGAGATGAGTGACACTATCTGAGCAGCCACTCCAGTCTCATTTGGAGATGACTGCCTCAGTCAATCAAAGAAACTATTTAGCTCTTGTTTGAGAACACTTTTCCTTATGACATACCAGTAGTTGCTAGCTACAATTCACTGATTTTTCCGCCAATATTTTGATTCTTCAAAATTGATTCTGTATTATTTCCCTTTCACAGGTCCTGCTCCACATAACTTCATGGTTCCTCACAGTGTCTCCATTGACAAGTCCAAAAATCGACTGTATGTCGCTGATCGTGAGAATGGGCGGGTATTAGTCTTTGATACAAGAACTGGAAAACTTGATAAGGATAAGGACGTTATCACTGGTTTTGGAGGTCGTGTCTTTGCAGCTCATTATTCTTCTGCTAATGGTAAGGAGAGAGAATATCCCTCTTTACTCTTGACATTACTTACTACAGAAGAGAGCCAGGAAGCATGGCAACATCATTCCCTCTTACACATTCGCTATGCTAAAGTAGCCCAATAATGCAGAACCAAAAATTAACAGAAAATACCTCTCTTATGAAGATATGAGAAGGATTCATTATAGGTGTTGGAGTAATTATCTTTACACTGAGTGAAAGCAATTAATTAATTTTGGGTGAATTTATAGTAAAATAGTTGCAGCAGATAACAAAGGTACCCAGCCTGGCGTAGAGAGGTGTCTGATGTAGAGGTGTCTGGTTTAGAGAAGTGTCTGGTTTAGAGAGGTGTCTGGCATAGAGAGAGATGCCTGGCTTAGAGAGGTGCCTGTCATAGAAAGGTGCCTCGTGTAAAGAGGTGTGCCTGGCTTAGAGAGGTGTGCATGGCTTAGAGAGGTGTGCCTGGCATAGAGAGGTGCCTGGCTTAGAGAGGTGTGCCTGGCATAGTGAGGTGCCTGGCTTAGAGAGGTGCCTGGATTGGTGAGATGTCTGTCTTAGAGAGGTTCCTGGCTTAGAGAAGTGTCTGGCTTAGAGAGGTGCCTGGCTTAGAGAAGTGTCTGGCTTAGAGAGGTGTCTGGCTTAGAGAGGTGTCTGGCTTAGTGAGGTGTCTGGTTTAGTGAGGTGCCTGGTTCAATGAGGTGCCTGGCTTAGAGAGGTGCCTGGCATAGAGAGGTGCCTGGCATAGAGAGGTGCCTGGCTTAGAGAGGTGCCTGGCGTAGAGAGGTGTCTGCTTCAGAGAGGTGTCTGGATTAGAGAGGTGCCTGGCATAGAGAGGTGCCTGGTTTAGTGAGGTGCCTGGTTTAGTGAGGTGCCTGGCTTAGAGAGGTGCCTGGCATAGAGAGGTGCCTGGCATAGAGAGGTGCCTGGTTTAGTGAGGTGCCTGGTTTAGTGAGGTGCCTGGCTTAGAGAGGTGCCTGGCATAGAGAGGTGCCTGGCATAGAGAGGTGCCTGGCGTAGAGAGGTGTCTGGCGTAGAGAGGTGCTTCAGAGAGGTGTCTGGATTAGAGAGGTGCCTGGCATAGAGAGGTGCCTGGTTTAGTGAGGTGCCTGGTTTAGTGAGGTGCCTGGCTTAGAGAGGTGCCTGGCATAGAGAGGTGCCTGGCATAGAGAGGTGCCTGGCTTAGAGAGGTGTCTGGCTTAGAGGGGTGCCTGGTTTAGAGAGGTGTGCCTGGCTTAGAGAGGTGTGCCTGGCTTAGAGAGGTGTCTGATGTAGAGGTGTCTGGTTTAGAGAGGTGTCTGGTTTAGAGAGGTGTGCATGGCTTAGAGAGGTGTGCCTGGCATAGAGAGGTGCCTGGCTTAGAGAGGTGTGCCTGGCATAGAGAGGTGCCTGGCTTAGAGAGGTGTGCCCTGGCATAGAGAGGTGTCTGGCTTAGAGAGGTGTGCCTGGCTTAGAGAGGTGTCTGGCTTAGTGAGGTGTCTGGCTTAGTGAGGTATCTGGCTTAGAGAGGTGTCTGGCTTAGTGAGGTGTCTGCTTCAGAGAGAGGTGTCTGGATTAGAGAGGTGCCTGGCGTAGAGAGGTGTCTGCTTCAGAGAGGTGTCTGGATTAGAGAGGTGCCTGGCATAGAGAGGTGCCTGGTTTAGTGAGGTGCCTGGTTTAGAGAGGTGTCTGGATTAGAGAGGTGCCTGGCATAGAGAGGTGCCTGGTTTAGAGAGGTGCCTGGCTTAGAGAGGTGCCTGGCGTAGAGAGGTGTCTGCTTCAGAGAGGTGTCTGGCTTAGTGAGGTGTCTGCTTCAGAGAGGTGTCTGGATTAGAGAGGTGCCTGGTTTAGTGAGGTGCCTGGTTTAGAGAGGTGTCTGGATTAGAGAGGTGCCTGGCATAGAGAGGTGCCTGGCTTAGTGAGGTGCCTGGCTTAGAGAGGTGCCTGGCTTAGTGAGGTGCCTGGCTTAGAGAGGTGCCTGGCTTAGAGAGGTGCCTGGCTTAGAGATGTGCCTGGCTTAGAGAGGTGCCTGGCTTAGAGAGGTGCCTGGCTTAGAGATGTGCTGTCTGGCTTAGAGAGGTGCCTGGCATAGAGAGGTGCCTGGCTTAGAGAGGTGTGCCTGGCATAGAGAGGTGTCTGGCTTAGAGAGGTGTGCCTGGCTTAGAGAGGTGTCTGGCTTAGTGAGGTGTCTGGCTTAGTGAGGTATCTGGCTTAGAGAGGTGTCTGGCTTAGTGAGGTGTCTGCTTCAGAGAGGTGTCTGGATTAGAGAGGTGCCTGGCGTAGAGAGGTGTCTGCTTCAGAGAGGTGTCTGGATTAGAGAGGTGCCTGGCATAGAGAGGTGCCTGGTTTAGTGAGGTGCCTGGTTTAGAGAGGTGTCTGGATTAGAGAGGTGCCTGGCATAGAGAGGTGCCTGGTTTAGAGAGGTGCCTGGCTTAGAGAGGTGCCTGGCGTAGAGAGGTGTCTGCTTCAGAGAGGTGTCTGGATTAGAGAGGTGCCTGGCATAGAGAGGTGCCTGGTTTAGTGAGGTGCCTGGTTTAGAGAGGTGTCTGGATTAGAGAGGTGCCTGGCATAGAGAGGTGCCTGGCTTAGTGAGGTGCCTGGCTTAGAGAGGTGCCTGGCTTAGTGAGGTGCCTGGCTTAGAGAGGTGCCTGGCTTAGAGAGGTGCCTGGCTTAGAGATGTGCCTGGCTTAGAGAGGTGCCTGGCTTAGAGAGGTGCCTGGCTTAGAGATGTGCCTGGCTTAGAGAGGTGCCTGGCATAGAGAGGTGCCTGGCTTAGAGAGGTGTGCCTGGCTTAGAGAGGTGTGCCTGGCATAGAGAGGTGCCTGGCTTAGAGAGGTGTGCCTGGCATAGAGAGGTGCCTGGCTTAGAGAGATGTGCCTGGCATAGAGAAGTGCCTGGCATAGAGGGCTGCATGCATGGTGACCACCTAGAGAGAGTTGACTGTAAACCAGTTATGAGCCCCTTCTTCTTGCATAACATGACATACATGTAACATGTCCTTGTTGTAACTTGTCTGTTTGATTTTCCAAGGAGGAGTACTCCATGTTGTAAATGGCGAGGAGTTCTACAAGTCAAGTGACAAGTCAAAAATCAAAGGATTCACATACAGCTTAATAAGCAATACCATCACACAGACCTGGAGACCAGAAGAGGTTTGTCACATGTGTCATGATGCAATAATATAACCTGTCAAGTGGTTTTAGGTTTTAAATTGTCACGACGTTAAACATACCACAGGGTTTAATATGACGTGAATGGGGCTGACGAAAGACAGATGTACATCATGATATCAGTAAATTATAATTATAAATAATTACACAATGTCGACTTTGCCTTTTATATAATTAATCCATGTCGACTTCTTTGATTGTCTCCAAGTGCTTTATTATTATTATTAGCTAGTATAGTATCATCACTGTATATGTATTATATAAATGTATATTTGTTTACTTTCAGAATTTTGAAATGCCTCACGATATAGCATCTGACAGTGCTGGTGCAGTGTATGTCGCTGAAATTAAACACCCAGGAGGTCGAATCTGGAAATTTGACTAAACATGCAGTATGTGTTTCAACCAGCTGGCTGGTACTTCACTCATGTAAATATCATAACAGCAAAAAATGAGCAGATGCAAGCATGTATAAGCACAAGCACAAAAAATGGGAACATTTCTTAGACAGTGACATGTAAGACATCTTGTGCTTGTGCGTTTATATGCTTATATTTGTAGCTACTGAAACCAGGCCTTAGAAGTTCGTACATACATAGTTATTTGTCTTAGATTTTAACAATCAGCAAATTTCATGTATTACAAATAATTTACAAATAATGCCAGGTAGTGATGTCGTACGTGAAGCCTTTCTAACCGACTTTCAATAATATCATAAATTAAGGGCAATGAATATCCTGATAAATCATAACTTAGGGGAAATTGGCAATATAAGAATTTAAAAAATGTACAAACGTTCACCGTTCAATATATGCATATAAATTATGCACAGAAATCACAATACACCACTTCACGCACGAACAATGGTATCAAGTCCAGGTTGTCCTTGTGCTTTCATTCAATTATTATATTTGCACAAGGCCAACCTGGACTTGGTACCATTGTTCATGGGTACTGAACAGAACCGGGTCTTTCTGCATGTACCACAAACCTATTGTTCTTTGTTAGCTTCGTATATTTTGTATAACTTGGAGTTTTTTGTTGTTTTCTATTGAATTACGTACACTGTGACCAGTACCTGCAGAACCTACCACAGAACCGTGAAGTGGTGTATTATAGATTTGTATTATCATGGGCTCACATTGCAGGCTCAACGAGTCATACATATCAGATTATTCAGGGAAATAACTAACTTGTCGGAAAATATATCAATTTGGTGATGAACAAAATGGCATCCAAAGAAATTATTTTTTGAATTATTTTTCAACAGCTAGTATGCATTAACTGACCAAGCATCCTTTCCAAGTTTAAATTGTCATTAAAATCCCCCCCCCCCCCCCCCCCCCCCCCCAAAATGTTTTTATTAACTATAAGTTTTATGAATTTGTTATTATATTGTTATGTCAAATTTTTTAAGCAGATTTTAAATTTTGGTCACCAAAGCTGGATGCTAAGGATAGGCAGGCATGCAGGCATACAGCGACATTCATTATATATGCAGTCATGTTTCTCGATCAAAGCTGGACACCCTCGGGCCCAACTGTCTGCCCAGGCAAGATGTCTGTGTTAGAGAGAAATAGGCTCTGTCTTCATGTGCCAGAATCTATTGTTTTATAATACAATAGCAGAGTGTAGAGTTAATGATTTGTTTTGAACATTGTTCTATTGTGAACACCATTGTTTGTTAACTGGTACATGCGGCACTACCGAGAAATAATTTTATTACTGCTACAGTTCAGCAGGCACAAAGCTATAGTGCCCAGAGATTTGTTTAGGTATAATCAATATGTGGTTTCAAGTGCAATTTGATATTAATTTGAACAAGTGTATTTGTGAAAACACATGGAGTTCAAGGCAAATTAATGCATGTGCTCTAGCTTGGCCAATTAATAATTGAGAAATTTGTTCATGAATATTTAATATTACCAAAACAGTGCAGCAGGGACCAGACAAAGGTGTCTATAGTAATATTTATATATGATATAAATAATTAGTGGGAGTTAAGTGTTAGAGTAGAGTGCAAATTAACCATATGTCCGTGAAATAGTACTATTTAACAATAATATTAGTCACCAAAGGCGAGGTGAATATCGGTGAATAATAACCGGACAAAGTCGAGTTATTATCACTGTATTCACTGAGCCTGAGGTGCTAATTGTTTTAGTAGAATTACACAGGTGATGTCCGTGAAAAAATAAAAATAAATAAGCATTTTAAAGAAAATATTCTTTATTTCATATTTCCATTTTGTCAATTAAAATGCTGTAGGTAGCTATCGAGAAATAGTCCGAAGTTCTCGACCAATCAGCGCGCTTGATTTTCTATAATCACCTGTGTAATTCATAAATAGTACAAATAGTGTTATCTCCATTGTTTTCTATATATTGTTTCATCAGTGCTATTTAGTACTAATTAGTTAGTACTGTTTCACGGACATAGAGTGCAATTTAGAAAAGCTTGAAAACTAAATAACTAATTAGTACTAAATAGCACTAATGAAACAATAGAAAACAATAAAAATAGCACTATTTATTAGTACTATTGAACACTAGTACTATTAACACTTCACTCTTGCACTCTATGGTTTGCACTCTATAAATGGGATAATATATATAATACTTAAGTGGAAAATATTTGGTTCCATCAGAAACTCACAAGGGGGTTATGAGTTTCTGGTTCCATTATTATTATTAAATAAGAAAATAATTTTGCCAAAGTTTTTTTTAAATCAAGTAATTTGTAACATATGGTATGCTCCTTATTTAGTTCTAAAAAATAAAGATAGCAAGGGAAACTAATGATGTAGTAAAATTCCTTTCCTTCCCTCCCACAGCCCTCCCTCCAGAGTCTAATTTCTCCCTTTCACTCCAGAGTCCAGGCATTTACCTTGTATCCATAATATCTCAACAAAACATTTCAAACTCACCCTGACCGGGATACCTGTGCTCTATACCACAGGGATCCCAAAAAATCACTCGGGGAAAAAATGGCTTTAGCAGGGTTTTTATTCGAATCCCTACTCTTCTTCGCAAATAAGCATAATTTCAAACTATATTCAAAGATTATCGTGAGTATTGTTTGATTTTCGAATAGAGTTCCTTAAAATAGGAGGAAAAAAACCTCGAAAACTCCGACCATGATAATTTGGGATTCCTGTGGTGCACGTGAATATTTGATGCCAGAAAATCAGCTTAAAAAATCAACAAAACGGCAGCAAATAAAATTATTCTGTAGTCCGTAGTTCTTTTTTAATTATTTTTTACGTGTTTTCGTTTCAAAATATATGTATAAAATTATCGATTTTTTTATCTCAAGATTTTGGGCTCCCTGTGGCGAGCATACCACAGGCAACCCAAAACTTCGCAAAATAATCGAAAAAGTCGAAGATTTTACAGTAAAATGTCAAATTTGAGAGAAAAAAAATACTGCGGCAATTCACAAGATCCACCAAAGATCATACAAACGTTACATTTGAGGCGGTTGTATGGTTTTGCGGTGGGGATCGTTTTTGCCGCGATATTCCCCCGAGATTTAAAACTGTCTAAATTCCACAAGACGCTAATAATGTTTTCCTTTTTGTTTATTATCCATTCGACATAAAATGTTGTCACGTCTACCATCTTATATAAGAGATATTTGAAAAATTATTGAGGTTGAAAATGTCTCAAAACGGACATAATTGAAATGGTCCACGCAAGAACAGAATAAGTGCCTTGTGATTGAAGTCCAAATTCTCCTTTGGAATTCAAAGAATCTCAAGGAGAATTTAGATTTTTATCAGAAATCACTTGCATGCTCTTGCACTGATCCAGTTGTTGCATGTTGAACCATTCCACCTAACAATAAGGGCTTACGAGACGTTCAACTCGCTGCACTCAGTTGGTAAATACTAGACTCGGTGCTAACACAGGTAGCCCAAGTAATCAACCTCATTAGATGCATTCAGAGAGAGTTCTTTGATGCCTGCTCAGCTGAGACGTCGTAGAAAACATTTTACTACACTTACTGCATATATATGGCTTCTCTCCGGTATGCGTCCGTACATGATTCTTAAGTGTAGTCGGTCCAGCAAAAGAGCGCGAACAATACCCACACTTAAATGACTTCTCATTGGTGTGTTTGACGACATGTGTTCGTAGATCATTGGGCTGCGCAAACGAGTCTGCGCAGTGGCCACATTTGTATGGTCGGTTTGGCATCCCTTGGCAGACGTGAATTTGCAACAATGCTCTTTGTGTGAACGACCGCTGACACTGCCCGCATTGCCACATGCTCCGGTCTGAGTTGTCAGACATCTCCAATTTATCATCCACGTAATCATCAGAGAAATCTATATCTAACCCAGGAATCGTCTCATGTGGGATTATAGTTGCATCACTATTTGTATGGCCTTTGTGCGCATGCGTATCCGCGGCCGTCTTAAAATGTTTCACTTCCTGTGGCAAAATATGTTGATCGTGTAACTTCTTCCGTTTTGATGGCGAAATGGGGATGACTGGGGGGAAAGATTGCGTTACCGTCACGGAAGAGGAGTGCGTGACACTAATGGGTATTTTACGGATCGTGGCTCCATTGATGTATTTTTGAGAACCGATTTCCATGACGGATGTGCTAATTGGTGCTGTTACTACCACTGGATGCTTTGTTGTACAGCTAACGAGAACTGGACGAGTGACGTCATTAGCAGATTGATATTGCGTTACTTTGTCCGGAAGTTGCGTGACAGGGTTTGTCCTTTGTAGTGACTGACCTACAGGATGATGATGAGAAGCGTTTGCTGTCACGTGACGATGATGAGCATGTACTGGTGTTTCAGGCACAACGTCAGTCGGTGGGTGTTTCGTGACGGGCACGGATTGTGTGACAGGGGGAGTGTAGGTGTGATGATGCTGTTCGCTGACTGGTGGTTTTACATTACAGGCCATGAGGTCAAACAGTAACTTGTTGCCTGTTGGAAGAAAGCATCATTGCAGCCAAAGCTACGAAAAAAAGGAAAGCAAGCACACACAATTACAATTAGAGGACTATTAGAATAGAGACCACAGACAGACAGACAGTCTGAACGATGACGGCAAAATCAGCAATATACATCCCCAGGGGAGGTACAAGTAAAGTGACAGGTGCAAAAACTACACACAAAAAAGTCAGGAGCGCAAAAAGACCCCATCCATGTCCAACGGCCCAAATCTGTCACGGCGTCAAATAAAACAAGTTTGGATATTTTTTATCACCCCAAAAAAGTCCAATCATTTTTATTAAATTACTTTTTGATAACCCAAAAAAAGTCCCAAGCCGCGAAGTCTTCGCAGCAAAAATGATAAATAAAACGGTATACATCTACAAAACAAAACAGCAACAAAACAAACAAAAACGAGAGCCCATAAAATAAAATACATGTAGCATTACAAATCTGTCACGAGTTTGCTACAAATAAAACGATTTTTAGCACGAAATTGAAAATAAAACGAGTTGCTGCAAATAAAACGGAAGTGCACAGTGCTGGTCAAATTTCGAGAAATCGTGTGCAAAAAAAACGAACTTGCTGCAAATAAAATAGAGTTGCTAGCATGGATGCTCCTACTTATGGAGTTGACATGTATACAAAAAAACAAAACATTCGAGTTGCTCTCAGAATAAAACGAGTTGAGTAATTAATAATTCGCATGTACCCATTTAACACCTGAGGGTTGGGGGTGCAAATGATCCCTGACTTGCTGCTGAAATATAGCTAAATGAATCCCTGAGGTAAAACGGAGCTGGGCTGCAAATAAAAGTTTCTATTTGCAGCAACATAAAACAGAACGTCTAAACAAAACATTGCGGTGAAGCAAATGCATGCAAATTCAAAATGAGTATCTGTTTTTGCAAATAAAACGAGTTGGAAATAAAACGAGAGTAACTCCAAATCCTCTCGAGTTCTCTGTCAAATAGAGACTAATTTCAAGTACATACAGCAAATAAACTAACGATTTGCTGCAAATAAATATTAACCTATGTACATACAACACAAAAAACGAGTTGCTATCAACGAAAACGAGTTGCTGCAAATAAAACCGGAAGTGCACAGTGATTGGTCAATTTCGAGAAATCGTGTTCTAAAAATAGCCAAACTTGTTCAAAGGCCGTGACATAGACCACATAATATGTAGCATGGATGCTCCTACTTATGGGCACTCCTGACATGTATACATACAAAAAATAAACCAAACATTCTAATTCTCTCAGAATAGAACTGAATACCAGATGGATAATTAATAATTCGCATGTACCCATTTATACACCTGGGGGTGGGGGGGGGGGTGCACAATGATCCCTGGGCCACTGTTTTTTTTGAAATATAGCTATATGTAATCCCATAAAGGTGGTCACTCGGATGGTCGGACCTGAAGGATCATGGGAGTTTCTATTTGCAGTCATGCTGCACATTCTTCATAAAGGCGTTGACTGAAACAGAAAGAAAATGGTGAAGTTTTTGGTCAAAAACGTCTGGGAATACTGGACGAGAGTAACTCCCATGATCCTCTCGGGCCGGTCTCTGTCACTCAAGAGAGACTAATTTCAAGTACAGTGGAACCTAATCCAGTCGCTGGACAACTCCTTTCTCTCCTCTTTTTTTTTAGAGCCCAGATAAAAAAGAGGAGCGGAATGGAGAGTCCAGCCCCTGGATTTCGTGGAACCCCGTTATAACAACACAACGCCCCAACACAAGTGTCCGTTATAACGGGGTGTCCGTTATAACGGGTACATACAATGTACATAATAAACTAACCATTGGGATCTACGACAGCCATGTCTGTATATTTAGCTTACGTTTGTGCTGTCTACTGTAAAACGAACTAGATTCTACTCAGACTGTCCGTTATAAATGCACGGTTTGTATTAAATTTTGCTGTTCGAAAGGCTGTAAAAAAGTCCCGTCCGCACATCGTTATAATCGGGGTCTTTTTAACAGATGTGTTCTCATCACCTTTCGCCGGGAATAGCAAAACTGTCGACCATACTTGAAATGTCCGTTAGAAAAGTTAAAATAGTTAAAAATCGCACTGTACACTATTTTAATACCAATATAATTAACCATTTCCCCCTACGACAGCCATCATCTTGTCATATTTTCACGTCACACATAATACATACAACACACAATCATCATTATAATTTTCATTGGAAAATACGACAGCCATAGTCTTGTATATTAACATCGTGTACATCACAACATCATAATAATCATAATCATTGGGATCTACGACAGCCATGTCATGGTATTATTATCAATATTGTATCATCCTCACATCATTACAATTACCATCATCATCATAAGCAATATTAATACCTCCCACATATAACTCGATCACCTCTTCGACGGGTCGCCATCTACCTTCGTATATTAACCTATGTACATATGCTGCTTGGCGCTAACACATAATAAACTAACCATTGAACTTCATCTAAACGACAAATAGCGTAACTTAGTTGGATTCCTTTGGTTTATTTTTCCTTGTACATGATAAACACAAATGATCTACTGAGCAGCCATGTCTTTGGTTTATTAAGATTACAAGACATGTCAGTTAAAAACACATAATACGTTTAGACTAACCATTGGGATCTACGACAGCCATGTCTTGTATATTAAGGGGTAAGCCCATGTGCTGTTGATACTTGTCATCGTACCAAACTAGTAATTCTTCACCAACTGATATGTTTCTAAATGCACGGTAGTAGATGTTACCACAGTATTGAAAGGCGTACAGGTTTTGTTCGTCCCGGTGGCGCGCACATCGTATGAATCGCATCCAACTGGATGTGTTCTCATCACTGGCGTCTAAATAGCAAACCAATCGACCATCTTGAAATATCTGGCATTGAAAAGTTAAAATAGTTAAAATAGTTAAAATAGTTAAAATCGCACTGCATGATAAACTATTAATACCATTAGATAATTGATAGATAGATAGATAGATAGATAGATCATCATTATAATTTAGATCGTAGATAATAGATTTAGATAGATCAGTCATTATTATCAACATCGTGTCATCATCATCATTATTATCATCATCATCATCATTATCATCGATAGATAGATAGATAGATAGATATTTAGATCGACACATCATCACCCCATAATACATCATTATACAGATAGATAGATAGATTCATCGTAGAATAGATAGATATCATGGCATGATCATAGATAGATATTATCTACATCGTGTCATCAGATTATTAGATATCATCAGATACAGACATCATAGACAGATAGATAGATCGATAGATAGATAGATAGATAGATCATCATGGTTCCTTCTGGATTAGATAGATAGATAGAAAGATAATTAGATATAGATAGATAGATAGATAGATATTATTATCAATACCGTGTCATCATCATCATCACCATTATTATCATAGATAGATCAGATTACAATTACCATAGATAGATAGATAATAGATAATATGATATGATAGATCGCTATCTTAGATAGTACGCAGATAGATAGATAAGATAGATAGATAGATAGATAGATAGATGAAATAGATAGATACCTCCCACATATAACTCGTGTCCATCTCAATCGTACCTCTTCGGGTCGCGTTCGTCTAGCCTTCGTAAGGTGACCGATCCAAGTTCCGATTGGAATATGCTGCTTGGCGCTAACACCGATATCCCGCACCAGGAATACTCGACCAGCACAGCTGAACTTCATCGGGTAAAGCGATAAAATAGCGTATACTTAGTTGGATGTCCTTTCCGCGAGGTTTCCTTGTTGACAGTTTATAAATAAAGGGCCATGTTCTGAGCACTCTGCTTTGGGTTGACCCCGACAGAGCTTTCACAAGACGCTGTCAGTCTAAAAGACAGTTGAACGAATGGACTTTATGAAAATGCACTGCAACGGGAAAACAGGGAAATAATTGCTATCTATACACTGTCAAATGTGGGGAAATAATCTTAAAGTTCTACGTCGACAATTAATGTTCTCTTATAGTTCTCTGTCTGCATGGTTCCTTCGGACAGCTTGATTAAATACTGATATTCGTTCTATCTTACACGAAAGTTCTCGCGAATGGCTAGTACTTCCAATAGGGGCACGCACCTCAGTATCAGGTGTTATGTACTCACAGGGTGGCATCTTGGATGTCTGCAAGCATTTGAAACAGCTTGCGATAGATAGATAGATAGATAGATAGATAGATAGATAGATAGATAGATAGATAGATAGATAGATAGATAGATAGATAGATAGATAGATAGATAGATAGATAGATAGATAGATAGATAGATATTAGATAGATAGATAGAGAGATAGAGAGATAGAGAGATAGATAGAGAGATAGATAGATAGATGTACATGTAGATAGATAGATAGATAGATAGAAAGATAGATAGATAGATAGATAGATTATAGATAGATAGATATTTTAGATAGATAGATAGATAGATAGATAGATAGATAGATAGATAGATAGATAGATAGATAGATAGATAGATAGATAGATAGATAGAGATAGATAGATAGATAGATAGATAGATAGATGTAGAGAGATAGATAGATAGATAGATAGAGATAGATAGAGAGAGATAGATAGAGATAGATAGATAGATAGATAGATAGATAGATAGATAGATAGATAGATAGATAGATAGATAGATAGATAGATAGATAGATAGCACCTTTATTTAAAAACGATAATTCCATAAGTATAAAACTTCTTTACATGAAAGTCGTTAAAATATGATTAATTAAGTAAGTAAGAATTTTAGAGAATTTTAGTGAAATAGGGAAATAGAGAAATAGGGAAATAGAGAAATAGAGAAATAAGGAGAGAGGAGAGAGGAGAGAGGAGAGAGGAGAGAGGAGAGAGGAGAGAGAGAGGAGAGAGAGAGGAGAGAGGAGAGAGATGAGAGAGGAGAGAGGAGATTTATTGATGATGTCTCGCTCGGGTGGCTTAGAGAGTTGATTATAGTTTTAACTGAACTGTTATCTATCAGAGTCTTTTGAGACATAATATTGAACATAAAATGTTGAGTTAGAGATACCACCCATCTGCGACCTTTAGCACAAGAAGATATCAGAAGGATACGAAGCAGTGTTAATTATTGATTATACAAAGTCTGACTGTTGAACCAAAATAAATCCACCAACAATACTAGCGAACTAATACTATCTATTACTGCAATCAGAACATATATGGGTATATACTACGTACATGTATATCAACGGGACAAGCACTGACAGAGAATTCTCTTCTGTTGATTCATTGTTCTATCTGTAACTACAGCGCGTGAATCGAACAAGCAATAATTAACGAAGAAAAGTACCATTATATACTGCCAGAGAACTACCACAATAGACGCCGTATCGATTTACGTAGAGAACTAAGATTTCCGCCACAATTACGCTATTCAGTGACACATCAAGGCGGCGGCGAGAGGGAGGACGAACAGTTGCCCGAGGCTGATCACTGTTGAAATTTATTGTCATCTCATGGGATTTATCGATAGAGGCGGATTGATGAAAGAGCTATTGGTCGCTCGACGCTCAAGGTCCCAATGAGGCAATAGTTCCGTTCGTGATGTCCTTTTATTGTTATTTAACTTCATTTCCGTATTTTTCTTTTATCTTTTAAAAACTAAAGAGTTTTATCTCTCAAAGAACATACGCTGCCTCTAAAAGTAGATTGTAAGACGATACTGCACAAAGGATAGAGACTTTAAATCACCGACAACAACACCGGAAAAGAGAAAAAGATAATTCAACGATTAACTAAAAATACAGGTTTTATTTATCAAGCGAGTGCCGCAATTTGTTTAAAGATATTCCATACATTAGCTCGTGCGATAATTACAGTATCGCGTGTGCTTATCAGCTTCAATTAGGGAAATCAATTATAAACAATTATTATGCTTCGACGTCTAATGCATAGTTTTTGCGGTAATTATTGGAACAAACGATCACTCACATATTTTACGTTCATGAGTAGATTTTACTAGCGATGCGAGTTTGTGTCACGTGAAAACGGGTTCGACGCAAGCGCAAGCACAAGAGGCCTTATGTCACTGTGGAAATAGGCCTGACGCTAACATGAGCGCAAGCACAAGAGGCTTTAACGGGCATGACGCAAGCATAAGCGCAAGCACAAGAGATGGTAAAAGTTTGATCCATGCGCTTCTGCTTGCGTCATACCCGTTAAGGCCTCTTGTGCTTGATTGCGCTTATGCTTGCGTCAGGCCCATTTTCACAGTGATCATGACATAAGGCCTCTTGTACTTGCGCTTATGCTTGCGTCAGCTCCGTTTTCACAGTGACATAAGGCCTCTTGTGCTTGCGCTTATGCTTGCGTCAGGCCCATTTTCACAGTGACATAATGCCTCTTGTGCTTGCGCTTATGCTTGCGTCAGGCCCATTTTCACAGTGACATAAGGCCTCTTGTGCTTGCGCTTATGCTTGCGTCAGGCCCATTTTCACAGTGACATAATGCCTCTTGTGCTTGCCCTAATGCTTGCATCGCTAGTGAAAACCACGCAAGCTTGACGATTGTGGTTATTAAAGGTATCAGTTTCAAACAGAACGACGACCCCTGTGGTACACCAGACGCGACCCGCGTCGCCGTGAATACTGCTACCATAATTTACCAAGCCTTCCTCTCGAGATTAACCCTCGATCGTTGACCACCATTTAGAATATCATATCCCCGAGGGGGGGGGGGGGGGGGGGGGACGTGGGACGTCTGTGGCGGGCCCTTTGAAGGTAGTTTATTATCCGATATTTATTTCCTGTGTGTGATGACCCTGAGTTGAACTCATCGTGAAAACTCGATATTTCTAACGGATGACTGCACGGACAACCAAAATGCATTGTAGTACGCATGCGTGGAATCAACCTGCTAGAAAGTTCGTTCCATCCCGTTCCCCCTGTGTACACTGACACAGTATATTTAGGGGGAGAGGAGGGGGGTGGGGGTGGAGTTTGACATTGTTAAATTGTGGCTCCCATAAAAAAAACGATCAGACGAAGCGTTGTTTTTTTCGTTATTTTGGGGAATAGTGAAGTCATTTTTTTAATATTCCAAGATCTTTTAAAACGTGATTCCCTCCTTTTAGAATAACATGCAAAACTACGACCTCGTTCTGCGGGTTCCTGGTTTTCGCATAGTAGATTTTCGAGTCCCTGAATCCTCAATAAGGTATCAAAGTTTGTACTTTCACTCTGAAGAAAATATCCGATTCTTAGATAGATTATTGGCGATTGCTATGGATTCCAAGGCTGCCCGGTCCTGAAATATGGTAGTGATTATAAGTTTTATCCTTAAACGCGGGATCGGGGTTTTGACATGATGGTGGCACACCCCTAGGCCTATCCTATATGTCTGGCAGTACCTCTCCCCCCCGGATATCGGGATCATTTTGGTCACTAGCGTGTCGTAACATGTATTGAGGTAACAAGTGACGAGGTACAGTATACCCTCTCTCTAAGTCAGACGCGCTGGGTCTCTTACATTCCCTTAGTCTGCATTACCGGTGTTAATTATTGGGGGAATAGGATGGGTTGTTTTGAACAAGGAAAGCCTGTATTGCAGGACAACTTCCCCTACGCCAAGATGTATATCCGGAAGAAGAATTATGACCGTAGTTTGTATACATATGTATTTAGATTTTAGAGCGTTTTATAATATTTATAGGTTTAGCGCTGTTCGTGAGGAAGCAGTGTTGCGAGTAGCAGACAAAGGAACCCGTGATATACACAAAACTGACTGTCATTCCCAATCTGAATTCACTCTTCTAAGAATTTGAAAAACTCTGTGTTAGAAACAAGAGAAACTACAAGGAATCCACAACCGCGTCTCCAACCCCACTCCCCCCGGGGAAATATCGACATCAATGACTCAGCTTCTGGATCGTGATTTTTTGATAAGTTTCGTATCTTTGTGATCTATCACCACATGCACACAGAGAGATAACAGGGAAAATCTTTGCGCAATTAAGGCCAGAACTACATACAGGAAAGGATACCAGCGTCTTATCGTGAAAGTGCTACAACTATGAACTGATAACGTGAACGCTTCTACGGACTGTAAGAGGTCTCGAACAACCGAACAACGTGATTCGAATTCAAGGTTCTTCGGTTGGCAAGCGCGATGGAGACTCGAAAATTCACTCGGGCTTCCCATAGGAGCTCTATGTACACAATGGTTACAACATATCCTCGGGCTACCTGCCACGTATGTTGTATTTTTACACATAAATATTCAGCGCGTTTGAAATACGTACCACTTATGCGTATCTGTCTCCAGAATCTACCAACAAACCGCGACACAATCATTCAAGGGCGAGCATAGATTAACTAGGGTCAAAGTTCAATCAAATATAATATGATCGGTGTGCAGCTTTTCCCTACGCCATCTTGGACACTTCAGACTTTCGTTGTACTCGACAACACAAAAGATAATTGTAAGCTTCGTCAAAATTATGGCCAGGTCTTCGTGTAGCTGCACAAAAGTCCTGGCTATTGTTCTATTGTCGTTCTATGTATTGTTTTTACATTAAAAAAACAATAGCCAGGACTTTTGTGCAGCTACACGAAGACCTTGTCAAAATTATTAAAATGCAGTTCGTTTTACTTAACAATAGAACTACATTTCTCATGCAGACAGTTTAAGTGGCTGCTCATGAATATGATTTTCGATCGTTGAAAGACGAAGCAGTGTATAGTATAATTTAATAAGTGAAGAAGAGCTAAAATTGTCGTACGCTGTTCTCCGTCATCCACTCTCTTTCAGGAAGACCGTCAGGAACATATCAATCTCAAATCACTGACTATTTTGACTCCGACTAACTTTTCGACCATCGCTATTTCCAGTTTTCCGTGGCTACATTTTTTCGAGACTTTCAGACAATCGTTGGTGGGGAACGTTTCGCTTAAAACTAACGTTCTTCCTCAGCAAAACTATCGGTAAAAAACTACTGATATATAATTACATGAAAAACTAGATTGTACAACCAGTTGATTGACCGAGTGGTTACCGCTGTTTTATTTGCAATGTTTGTGTTGTTTTTATAATCGTTATTCTTGATCTTTTCACTTCTTGTAAGACTCAATTGCAAGTTTGTACGTGCCTACTACTGACGGCCAAGCCGGTGAAACCCTGAACTCATCACAATTTGTTTGCCTACTTTAGAAGATAATACGTTCTTGACAGGATAAAAATTACTTTAATTACCCTGATGAGAAACTTAAATGGTTTTCCTGAGATCATAAAAGTCAAAGATGAAACTCCACGAATAGAGAGTCTGCTGCTGAGTTATCGCCGGCCCGAGGAGAAAGCGCATATAGTCTACGTGCAAGAATTGTTTTTGTACATCGGCTCCGCAGTCTCGCGTTTCGGCTTTCAGGGATCGATCTGAAATGTTGAAAACTAATGGATTCGCTACAGATTTACGGATTATAGTTTCGTTCTGAACTGGAAACAAGAACCGAGTCTGACTGAGACTCATATGATATTACACTGCAGCCGGATGTTGTACACGCTATATTTAAGTATAACAATCCAGTCCCTGCTGTATATTTGGGCGAACTTTGTGCTCTCACACCCGGTATACGCCTGTTTCTTAGTGTGCAAAGAACATTTGCGACGGAGGAGGGTTCCAGGGCAGGCACTAGTTTGTGTGTTCGCGGTAGTAGAAGGGCGTTTTGGAGCCAGTAATTTTTTTTTTTTTCAGATAGAAAATCAAATGAAGGATTGCCGCGCGCGCAACTAAGGTTGTATTTGTCAGAATGCACACACCTGATCTACACGTACCATGGAGCAAAGTCACCCTGGTCGCACAATTTGCTCCCTTTTTTTCTCTCATTAGAAATTAATAAAATGTTAACGAAACTTCACGATGGACTAAACAATTGTAAGTTTTAATTGTATGAGGACAGTTGCGTGGTTTACCCTCACAGTGCTCCATAAAGGGCCACCTGAAAATTATCTTATAGGTAATGGTGTCATACTCTTCCTAAATAAAATTTTTATCATTATTAGTAGTAGTAGTAAATAAAGTTGGTTAGAGTGATTTTCCTCAGACCGTGAAATAGATACTAAACTAATAGACACTAGGAGACCCTAATTCCATTGTTTTCTTTTGTGTGTATTTGACTATTATACACTAACTATTAGAAACTGTTTCACTGTCTGAGGGAAATCACTCTATTACTATTATTATTATTAGTCATTTTCTCACCTAATGTGTCTTTATTTTTCAGCACAGGTTTTTTATCAGGGCTGTTTGGTTGAGTGGCTTGCGATTGGATGTCTTCGAGTTTTACATTCTCAACTTCGCGCTGAAGGTACAGAACTTGGTGCAGTTCACTGTAGGAAAATGAATACCTTGTGGGGGAGGGTTGGGGGATTCTTGGTGCCACTGTAGTTCGCTGAGTTGGTGGTAAAAGTCTTGGATGAGCAACTGAACTGTTTGGCTAAAACAAACGATATTAGAAAACGTCTACTTGTATCATATTCATCTCTCAGGAAACTAGGAAAACGCATTGAGACGTCAGTTTAATGCGTTAAACAAGAACTTATTATTATTATTATTATTATAAACTTGAAATTGTTGAGAATATTAGTAATAATAATAATAATAATAATGTTTATTTATTGGTACTTTGGTACAAATATAGTGTACATGAGTATACTCCAATAATATTTTACAAAAGTTCATATTAATTATATGAGTGAAACTGTAATAGTAAGTGAATAAATTTCATTATGTAGAAATTTTATCTAAAGTAACTTTTATGTGTTCATAATTAATTCGTAAAATAATTGCTCGAGGATATTTAGAATCTAGTGACTCGAGTAAAGAACGATTTTTGCACAATTTGTAATAATACTGGAAGTTCTTATATAGCGCATTTCACATTGTCTCAATGCTCTTTACAACTGAACCCATGGCAGCCGAGCAGCTTTCAATCATGAGGAGTTAATTTTAGTGAATATTCCTTTATTCCTTAGGTTTTTGCGGTGTCTTTGGAATGGCAAACATGAACAATTGGAAAAACAAACAAACAAACAAATTGTTATTTTAATTTCGCACTGAAAGTACAATGATTTATACAAAGACGCTTGTAGATTCTCCCTGAGTCTGGTAGGTAGGTATTCGAGATATTTTAGCTTGAATGAGCTTGTGTCACCTGTCACGTGACTTTTTAAATTTTCACTGAAGACAAACGAAAATACCATACCTGGAAAGAGCATACTAAAGTTAGTAAAAGTGGAAAGTTTGAAGGGAAGTAAGTAAATAGGGCAAGAGTTACAGACATAAAAACCCATACAAATCCTTGTCAAAGCGGGAAACTTTGAAAGCCTTTAACTTTTGTCTTATTTGCTTGATTCCTTTGAAATTTTCAACTTTGACTAATTTTAGTATGCTCTTTCAAGTTGTGATATTTTTGTTTGCCTTCGGTGAAAATTTAAAAAGTCACGTGACAGGTGACACAAGCCCATTGTCTGAGCAAAGTTGAGGGAATGCTACGCGTCTGCGCATGCGTTGTATCCGGACCTTCAAAACTCCAGAATCATTTGGATTTATCATCCCGAGAAGACGAAAGAATAAATACTAAAAACAATAAGAAAGGAACAACATAGAAACAAGTGAAAATAAATTAACCAATGGAAAATACAGTCTAGAATTTATAAGTAAAATCACCATAAAAAAGTTTTCAAAAATTCTGCGTGATTGAAATACATAGCGTATCTTTATGACACTGAAATTAGATAAAGCTGTTCCAGACAGGCTCAGATATGAATCACACAGTCAAACATCGACTATATGGTATCGCAAAGCTGTACATCACAAAATAACACGTATATCATTTGCAAAGAGTAGATTGACCGGAATCGTATATTTGCAAAACAAACTCCAGACATAGATAAATACTGTGAATGATAAAATAAACAGCAATTGCTCATTACTCGATCAGGAAGATCCGGAAACAGTACTAACACGAACAGACTTGTTCTCAGTGCTCAAGCAAATTCGATTTAAAACTGGAACTAAGGACTCTGGACCATCTCTACTTCCAGTTCAAAAACCTGGTAGAATGTCCTTGGTTAATGCGTTATTCTATGGCCATGTCGTTAGTATGGTTATCATATACACTATCTCCTTCAAACAGTATTAGTTGCACACCCAACGATCGAGATTTAATTCATATACTAATTGATTAATTTGGCTTAATGTAAACCAAAAGAACATTGAACATAAAATCTCAAGTTTGTGTTCCTTTATCGACGAATTTCACATTACAATTTAGGGTGAAATTTGGCCATGCACTAGCGATAAAATCTCTAAGTTCTTACCGTACAATCGACATTCATTTTGAGCGATAATTCTTCTGTTTGGATAGACTCAAATGAAGTGCTCCGCAATACAGGCGTGTAGCGTATTGGCTGGGTTTTCTGTAGTATCGATGAGAATCACATGGAACTCCTCGAGAACCAACTATACCGTAGTGATACTTATTCTAAAGATTGTTGATAACAGTGGCTGCTTGGGTGTGTTTTTATAGCCCTGTATCTCACCCGCTCGCAAATAAGAATTAATCTTTCTGAACGTCACTCAACGACAACTGTGATGTCAAAACTCGGATAGACTCGGGTTTTGTTTCAGGCGATTTGCCAAAAGAACACCGACTTTTTGACAATCTCAGACATGTTTGTGTGTTGTATTTCTGCACGCTGTTCGTGTGTGGCTGTCCCCAAAGGGGGAACATATCGTGTATCGTTATTATCAAAGACAGGAAATTGAAAAATACGGTCTTTTCTTTGACTAGCATGGAATTGTTTTACCACGATCTGATAAGGTATAACACATATTTCAGGGAGAGTTAAGACACTACGTGAACAAAAAACGTTCTCACAATCACTCTCAAACATCGCAGATTTCTAATAACTACATGTGTGATAGAAACTGATACAAACGCGCAGTACTGAACTAAGGGTTGAGTTGAGTCTAAAAGTTGAGTTCTAAACTGCGTCGTTTTTCTCTATCCAAGTTTATGAGCGAGTAATACGACTTAACTATCACTTGAAGGGGTATTCCAGACGTCGCGTCCACCCCGTCGAAGTAAAAAACGTTTTCAATCAGTCAGTTGACGTATCACATGTCTGGAATAGGCCTCTTGACTGGGGTCACGACTCGTTGAGAATGACAGATTCCTGTGTGTTATGTATTCCGGGTAGCAGATAACCATCTCTCCACCAGATAAATATCACCGTTATCGTGGCCACGTCCGCCAAAAGTTTGTATCAATAGAAAACACAAGTCACTGCAGCATTTTTGGAGCATATTTCGCCGTATTACAGCTGATACATTGATCTATCTATAGACATTTTATAGAGAAGACGGGATCAGACAACTGGGATCTATCATTCTTAGACTATTTGTGTCCCTGACCTTTTACGAGCTGTATATATTTGGGATTTTGATGGCATCTTTTATGGGGTTCCATCTGCTTAGTGAAAAATGGCTACAAGCTTCGAAAGGTCTCCCAAACAGGCGATGTTTTACACAGTGTACATCAGTGACATTGCTGTGTAAGAATCACTTCTTTCTGGGCAACATTTTACACACAGTTTTTTCTAATATTCTTTCTGGTCGATCGAAGGCCGATAAGGTAGAATAGGGCAACTGATGAGAGCGCCAGGGGGGAACTGAAGTCTATACTGAACAGAGATGTGTTGATGATAAGCTCCTGAAAAAATAGTTGATCACGAATTCTGTCGTGCATGAAGTTCTGTGCGGCTGCATGTCGCGCGTAGTTTCAGAATTGGAATCGAGTCTTTTGTCCAACAAAGTCGGTTGTCATTTTCCGTGACCGTTTAATTGCTGCGAGCGTAGCGAGCAGCGAAACTAATCTTGACGGAGTTCCTGTGTCATGTGTGGTCGTGTGGGATCTGGGCACTTATGTGGATGCAACGAGAATCTCGACTGCATTTCACGGAGTTTGGATGATTTGTGAGCCACGGTACTTTTGATCAGCGCACACTCACAACACGACTCGTTGGATCGGAGTATCGTTTATTTTTCGCTGATTCAAGCCAGGAAAGTGTTCGTTTTCTACAAATCCATGATGTCAAATGCAACTTTATTCATTGTTGGAAGCATTCGTCAGGGCCATGAACAATTTAGTGACATTTCAAGGGGAAGACAATGTTGTTTTATGAGTTTTCAGCGCTGTTGACTGTTGTGTGTCAGTCGCATCCAGTTCCACAATGGAGTACTTCTACAGCCTTCTTTCAGATGCTTTTGAAAGACACAGATACAGAGACGCTGTCGCTGACCTATGTACCTGATCGAGTTTGTTGGTCTTCGTCAAACCAATCCGGCCCATGCCATTGGCATGGAAGCAACTACTGAATCAAATTATACGATCCATCCTGATGTACTTTTATCTTCTACAAGTGTGCTATGAGGCTTCGACATCTTTCCTGATATCTGGCCAGTAACATTGTATATAATATACACCAAACACAATTCTCTATTTCATTGAATCCATATTTGTATTAATTACTGCATATCAGTAGAGTACAAACTATTAAAAGCGTGCAACATATGATAAATAGTGCAAAGTATTGCATGCTTTTAGTGCTTGTACATGTCTATAGCTGTCTGTCTATGACCAGATTATTATAGTGTTAGTATTTGTATTTTAAAAGCAACACCATACACCATTTATTGGTGTATATAGAAACTCGGGTGGGAATGAGAATAAATAGAGACATGGAAGGGGACAATGTGACCGGGACAGGAATGAGAATCAATGGAGATGTGGGATGGGAACAATGGGGACAAGGGTGGAAATGAGAATCAGTAGAGATATGGGAGGGGGAGGGGATTTTAGTGGGTATAGATAGGTGTCTCTAATTAGTTTCTTGTAAGTTAGAACACATGACACTACGTAATAAAGTTATTATTATTATTATACTGCATTTTATTATTTTATTTTACCACAAATGTGCCTTGCTGACAAGGGACAGCCACATGTATGCATTGAAAGCTACATGTACGGCAGTGCACAACTCGCAGCACTACACTTTCTACCAGAAACGACTAGTTATAAGCTATTATACAAAATAGGAAACAACTTTTAATCAACCCAGATTTCTTTTTCTGTGCGCGTTTCTACAGACAGAGCGACAAATAAAGGTGCTGGTCCAGTTCTAGATTATAAACGGTATGCTGGCATTTCGACAATTCACCATCACCGGCATAATACACTTTTTTGCCCCCCAAATTGCGCATAAACTTTGAACCTTTGAACCAGTGCCATCTGATAATCAAGCTACACGCTGCAATCACATAACCGGTATACGTGTAAGTACCAGTCTCCTTCGCAAACGTTTTTAGTCTCCTTCGCGTGTCCAGGGGACTGGAACCAGACTAAAAACGGTGCCGTAAGACATTGGGTAAGAGGCATAAGACATTGGGTAAGAGGCAGGCACCAAACGGCATAAATTAGAGTTTAAATACACTCATTCAAAATGCGAATGAGGAGAGATTTGGATAAACATTTAATAAGAAAACATTGCGACAGTAAAACTCTAAAATGCATACTAAAGATATAGTATAATAAAGCGACGACGTTTCGACGTTTAGCTCACGTCATTATCAAGTCAAAAAATGCATTTGTTTTATCCTAAACATTCACCAAACCTTCAGGAGATATTAATAGGTCCATTTTGATCCATCAACCCGGCGTCTCGGTGTGCGTTTTCTTTTGCTGTCTGGAGAGGAGGAGAGCATATTGCGCGCAAAATTTCTGAAACAACTGCTGAAAGTTGATATGCTAGAATTTGTAGTCATCAAATAATATTATACATTGTTAATAGTTGGATTTCTATTGCTACAGTTTGTATGTACAATAATGATTTCTTTTTCAAATTGGATTTCATCAGGACTCTGATTTTGCCTCCATTTGTTCGCACTCTCCTGGAGTACGTTGGTGTCGAGCGAGTTGTCCTGCTTGAGCGAAAGACTTTCCGCACTCGCAACTGAACGGTCTCTTCCCCATATGGGTACGAATGTGATTGTTAAGGGTTGTGGCGCCCGCAAAAGAGCGCGAACAAAATCCACACTTGAATGGCTTCTCGCTGGAATGTGTGTCCACGTGACTTCGAAGTTCTAGCCCAGTGTCAAAGGAACGTTCGCACTGGCCGCAGCGGTAGGGTTTGAAGGGTTCATGTGGACACACGTGTACCTGTAACAGAACTCTTTGCGTAAAGGTCTTCTGACACTGTCGACAACGCCACATACTTATCTCATCACTGATGGCCAAACAGGCAACACCGTCGTCCTTTACGTTACTGCTAGTAGCACTGCCGGTACTGTTCGAGTCACTTTCGAGTGCCGAGGCTTCTTCAAACATCGGGCATTCGTCGAGTGGTGGTTTATGGTCTAAAAACTCATCTTCGTCCTTCCAAATGTAGACACCCATCCTAGAGGGGGAGGTTCTTCTTCTTGTTGATCGAGGACGCTGTGAGTTACCACTGACTGGATAGCCACGCTCCCTTAACGCTTCATCGCTGACTGACTGGGACTGACTACGTCTCGACCTACTGAATTCCTCCGAGGTGGTCTTTACCTCATTGTTAACGCTGACCGTTGTTACATTCTGCCTAGACCCTGTAACTCCGCTGACCATAGTTGATTGGTGGCTCTTATCTGGACTTCTTCTTCTCATATCTATCGGTTGATTTGATTGTCGCGAATGGGGCTGTGGTGTTAAGTGCGCATGCGCTGATGAACGTGGTTGGCTGGTCTGGTGAAGCATTTCAACCTCAGAAATCCAGTCTGAAAAAAAAGAGACGAATTTTGATTTTCCAAATCCCGATAAATCACGTGATTTCTGATGCTAGGATGCTGGGTTCTATATTCTATACACCCAACACTCATCTCGCTACTTCGTTTTTACTGAGGGAGGAAAACCGGAGTACCCACAGGAAAACCCTCGAAGCAATGGAGAGAACGAACTGACAAACTCACATGAAGCGCCCGGTCCAGGAATTGAACCAGGCACCACAGCGACGAGAGGCGAGTGCTCTCGCCACTCAACCACCCTTGCTTCCCAATCTACAGCTCGCCGTACAGCACACACTATGCGGCCAAATAAATCAAGAAGCCCAGAAAATATTTCCTGACATTGTCGGGTGTTTTTTATATATATAACCAGAAGTAGATACAATAACAAAATCATTATTAAAACAAAACATGTAGAAACTTGTCATCTGAATAGTTGTCGTTTAAAATGGTACATTGTAGAGTTGAATTTCATGACTGTACAATATATCGGTACTTCGATATTGGTTCTGTGAAATGATTGGTGGTCGGCAAAAAGGAAATACTTGGTCCACGCGTCCAGCTCTGTTTCCTGAATTTTGAGACCGAAAATGTCGAAAATGTGCGCCTTTGCAACAAACTCATTGTGATGTTACCATGGTGATTTTTACTTTCTTCAGTGCACTGCGCATGCGTCATTCACACTTACTTGTGTTTGTTGACGTCATTACACTGTTGTCGTGGTTATAGGGCAACATTACTCTCCCGTATGTTGAAACAATCACCGGCCCTTCCTCCAACACCTTCTCGTGTACCAATGGAATATGGGCCCCTGTAATACCCGTATGAGCCCTTCCGGACACTCGACCCATCACACTTTGCGAAGGGATTCCTGCCGATATGTTTACAGGTACGGGGCTATAATTCTTCCCATGAGCCCCAGAGGGCATGTGGGTCAAAGCTGGACCAAGCAGGGGTCCCATGGGGTGAGCGTAGTTAGTGCGTAAGGGGGGTGCTTCCATCATCTCCCGCGGAGACATCCTTCTAGTGTCTTCAGTATTTGCTTGAGATGAAATAGTGGATTGACTTGACAGAGCGGGAGAATGGCTGGGTGGAGTGGAGCGAAGACTGGGAGGGACGCTATGTACATTGCGGTAACCTTGGTAACCATGCTGTCGCGGTTTGTAAAGGGTTTGAAGTCGCTGCTTGACAAAGAAACAAGAATCGGAATTTATTATTTTCCTCTTATTGTACTTCCTCATAATTTTACTTTAATAATAATAATAATAATAATACTATTACTACTACTACTACTACTACTACTACTACTACTACTACTACTACTACTACTACTACTACTACTACTACTACTACTACTACTCCTACTACTACTACTACTACTACTACTACTACTACTACTACTACTACTACTACTACTACTACTACTACTACTACTACTACTACTACTACTACTACTACTACTACTACTACTAATAATAATAATAATAAATAAAGTATTGGGAGCATCCCACAAGGTCTCGCTGCTCTTACATCACTATGTTCCTTATATAATTGTTCACCTCTTTGTCATATTTCTGCTCG
The DNA here is from genome assembly GCA_033675265.1 of Actinostola sp. cb2023. NCBI lineage: Eukaryota > Metazoa > Cnidaria > Anthozoa > Actiniaria > Actinostolidae > Actinostola > Actinostola sp. cb2023. The sequence goes on along the minus strand of JAUJYZ010001026.1, from coordinate 106,890 downwards.
GTACTCGTAGACTGTTTGAACTGTTCTGCGAGTGACTTTTTGTCGTGTTCAGCTCTTGGACTTTCAATATCTTGAAATGAAAATGAATAACACAATCATCTACCGAAAAGAGACGGTTAGAAATGGCAAGAAAAGTGGACAACGGGATAGTTCTCGTATCTTCCTTGTCATGCCACAGGTAGCCCGACTCAAAATCGACAACTAAGGCCTAGTTCAAACGCCGTACTTTCCAAGAGCCGTTCTTAATTACTTCAAACGACGCCGTCTCATTAGAGTATCGTACAAATTCTAATTTCTGTGGGGCATGGGGGAATAGGTGCATAGTTCATCCACCTACGTACCTAATGCATTGATGAACTCAATTTCTTGCAGTCCAGTAGGAATGCCCATGTACTGTGGATATTTGTCATCGTACCAAACCAACATCTCGGTCCCTTTAGAGATATCTTTAAATGATCGATAGAACACGTTGCCTAGATACTGGAAGGCGTACAGGTTCTGCTCTTCTTTGTGACGTGCGCAGCGAATAAAACGCATCCAACTTGAAGAACCTTCGTCGCTGCCATCAATGTAGCAGGACGCCTGGCCATTCTCGTAGATCTACAGAATCGTATAGAAAGACTCATTAATTACGGTGGACTACAAAATATTCCTCCCCAGGCCCTAAATATTTGGTTTTCGTATCGGCGCAGCATGGTCGTGAGGGACTCAGTAAACTCACCTCCCAAATGTACGAATTGTCAAGATTTGAAGGAAGTTCCTCGGGTTTGACTCGTTTGCCTTCGTAAGGCCCGATCCAGGTCCCCTCTGGTATAACCCTCTTTGCGCATACTCCAAAGTGCGCGCCAGGAATACTCGACGTGCAAAGCTGGACTTCCTGTGGAAATGACTTGATGGCGTATGAGAGAGAGCAGTCCTCTTGGTCAGCGGCTTGAGACGAAGAGGGTTCGTGGAAAGGACAACCGTTAGGAGGTCGATCGACTCGACAAACATGACAAACTAGAGAAGTAAAACAGGATTGAAACCTCAGCGAACAACAGCACTACAATATCTTTACAGACATGCCGCTGTACTGCTTGACCGCAGACACACAGGGTGGGGGTTTACCCTTGATTCTGGAGATAAACATTAGCATTGTCGACCTTCGTTCGTTCTTCACTACATAGTCAGATCTGTGATATAACCTGTTTTACGTACCAGTTAAATTCTAAGTTTATTCTCCTAAATTATCTAACACTGCAAAAAACGTAGATGCAAACTGTCCTTTATGCTTACACAGTATAAATTATCTACAAACACTATACATAACCTTGGTGTAAAACTGGATGCAAACTGTCCTTTATCTTACACAGTATAAATTATCTACAAACGCTGCAGAACCTTTGGTACAAAACTGGAGTGTAAACTGTCCTTTATCTTACACAGTATAAATTATCTACAAACGCTACATAACCTTGGTGCAAAACTAGATGTAAACTGTCCTTTATCTTACACAGTATAAATTATCTACAAACGCTGCATAACCTTGGTGCAAAACTAGATGTAAACTGTCCTATATCTTACACAGTATAAATTATCTACAAACACTACATAACGGTGCAAAACTAGATGTAAACTGTCCTTTATCTTACACAGTATAAATTATCTACAAACACTACATAACCTTGGTGCAAAACTGGATGTAAACTGTCCTTTATCTTACACAGTATAAATTATCTACAAACACTACATAACCTTGGTGCAAAACTGGATGTAAACTGTCCTTTATCTTACACAGTATAAATTATCTACAAACGCTGCAGAACCTTGGTGCAAAACAGGTGTAAACTTTACACAGTATAAATTATTAGATTGGGAATAGGTAGTTTGACTAATAATTAATAATAAAAATAACTACGTATTAACTTTCTATGTAGTACATCATACAAACGTAATAGAGTAGATGATAAGCTTAGATCATTGAAACCTTTGATAGGTGTAGAGTGTAGAGCGTTGCGACTTGGTTATAAGTGACTCGATTGAACAATATAAATACGTACATTCGTTTCAAGTTCCTAGATAATACCGCTATTTCTCGCGACTTCGTCGCTCGCTATCAGGAGAAATAGATTCTCGCGACTTCGTCGCTCGCTATCAGAATAAAAATTGTGGTCGACTTGTGACAAGGCTAATGTATTTGTTTATCATAGACCGATACTGTTCAATGTCATTCGAACTGTCATGTTCGAGCACCACAGGGATCCCGCATTTCACGTAATCACTGTGTATTGTGTCACATAAATACGTAACTGTTTCGAAAGCAGTTCTTTATGCGTTTGTTAAGTCGCCTACTAACATACTACATACAGTGCTTGTGTTGTTGTCATAGATAATCAAATCGTGTACAATTTTAAGGCTCATTGCATTACTACATGTAGGTGTGGATGTTTTGTTATCTTTGGCAATAAGTCACGCAAACGCTCAACGCTTAACCAAACAGATATAAGAATTATGTTTATCTTTCTTTATTAATGACATGGTAGAGCGTCGCTCTGATGAAAGGAAACGTTCCCACAATCCATTTCGGCATAGGAATGTATGACAATGTACCACAGGGATCCCGCATTTCACGTAGTAATCACTTGAAGGGTTGCCCATGAAAACTGCATAAGTGACTATTGTGATGATTTTTTTAATGTATTGCCATTGCTTCAAAAACACACCTACTGGCTTGTAGATACCTAAACAAACATGATTTGGTGATTATTACACTAGATGAAGAGCTTAGATCGAGATTACGTTAACCACCAAGGTGCGCTCCTTCATTTTGGCATATAATTCACATATTATAGCTCTCAGACAATCGTTTGCAAAATACCTTGACACACTTTGAGAAATTCGGACACTTTTTGGCGCGCACGAATTTGGGTTTTCGTCCCCCCCCCCTCCCCCTTTCAATGTTGATTGAGAGCGATGTCGATCTACTGCGTCGTGTTCACCACTCAACATTGTACTGGGGGAACAGGGGTTGAGAGTTCTAAGAATATTATTTCAGGCGCAGCGTCACGTACTGGGGGAACAGGGGTTGAGAGTTCTAAGAATATTATTTCAGGCGCAGCTTCACATTTCTGAAATATCGGTATAAAAAAATACTATTTGTGTCAACTATTTTGCAAACGACTGTAGATGCGTTTTATTACAGAACCAAGAAAAACTCCGTTTCACTAAACTCATTTAGGTGTGAACGGGACATTAGTTTTCTCTAGATGACTTTGCTTTCAAGTCCAAGGTGACAGGCTCACAAGCGTGAAGCACATTCAGTGATCACGTGGCAAAATAGATGGTGTGTACCTTCCTTCATTTATTCGACCATCAAAAGCATCGGGCTGCATTCAGTTAACAGGTATCGGTCACGTGTACATGGCGTGCGAACTCTGAACCAATCCCACTCGGTGTATTTTTGTGTGTCGAATCTTTGACTCGTTTTCACAAAAGGTCATATAAACGTTGTATTGCACTAAAGCAAGAGAAAATGAAGTAATGACACTTTTTGCAAGAATTAATCTGCACGGTACATCATTCATAACCTCTTGAGAAAAAGCGTCCAAATTTCAATAGATAAAATACACGTGAATAAGCGAGACGCCCACCAGTCTACACTAACAGTTTACAGTCGAAAGGTCGCGGTCAACAGAATTTTTATTTTTATTTTTTTCTTCTTTTCAACATTCTTTACATGGAAGTTTCACGGCACAATTCACTACAATATATTGACGTATTTGTCACGATAGCTAACTTAGTATCAATCAAATGTTGCTAGGAATGTCCATCGTATTGAACGTCACTACTGACAAAACCCTGACTCATTCCAAGCTATTATTATTTTTTTGTTCATTTTCTTGCATGATTGCCTACCAGTGCCACCGATGCATTGCGCAAATAATAATAACGATACTGACATCCCGGATACATGCACTCCGCTTGATCGAGCCAAATACAAGCAGCCTCTATATGGCTAGCGAATTACAAAAGTGGGTGTATCAAGGGGTCGCCGCTGGTAGCACGGATGTGGGAGTGGTTTGACCGAGTTCACTATGCGAGCAATACATTTGGAATGTCAAAACAACTCTATTGACAGCGAGCGTATATTTTGGGGGTGAATATAGTCAGATGCAGAAACTTTAGAAAATCATTCAGCCATACTGTCGCCACTCTGTGAGGTATATTCACAGTCGTCTATGAGTTTCACTGGTAAAAGAAAGCTGCTCTGTATGATAGTAGTCGAGTTAGCGAAATATACTGTGAAGAAGTCATGTGGAATCCCGTGAAGTTTAGTCAGGTTTCTGAAGTTTGTTTTTGGGGTTTATGTGAATAATAACTGTCTCGACATACAGTGACAACTGTAAGTCACATTTTAGATATGGTGGCGTTGTGCTGTATTGCGCTCGAAATACGAACATCAAAACTGAGAAATAAATCCGATAGAAAGTAAACCCCCACAAAACTGACAAGAACTCGTGATTCACTTGAGTTTTTAAGTAGTAATGACGTCACAGCGTAGGTTCAGTGACTTTTTGCTCACTCACTCTCTTTTCAACTCTTATGCTCGCTGCTTCGTTACGCTCTGATTTCTTCGTCAAAACAAAGTGCAATGGCATCGAACACAGCACCATTGAATCATCATGTAAAATATATAAAGCAAAATAAAGACTGTCAATCTTCTTCTGTTGACAGCCACTGGCAACCTTTGGTTTTAATCAGTTGTTTTAACGGACAAATTTCTACCGATGAAACATGCACAACCTAAAGCCATCGATAAACTCGCCAAACAATATATAAAATTCCTGATTTTGATTGCATGTCATGCTTTCCGGCTTGAACGTATAGTAAGCAAGTATCGGATTGTTACTTAGGTTAGAAGACGTGCTCTTACGAGGGATTAAAGAAGCTCAGCCTTCAGAGTCGTTCTTAGCACAAAAACTATTTCATCAAACTTTCTCAGCTCTATAGATCTCAAATTCACCGATTTTTCTCGGTACTCTTTCAGACGCTGTTCATTCTCAACACTGGCGTTAGTTTTGAGCGGTTTTCAAACGAGTACGTGCAGTGTAGCTGATTAAAGTCTAAACCTTGGTGTATCTTATAATCCTGAAACTATTGTTTCTAACATTGAAATCATACTCGTGCACGTGGATTTCAAGATTGCAGTTTTCGATTCGCTCACGGAACGCCTAGGCAAACGATAACTTGTATTAAAGCATGGGGCACGGACTTACTCCAACGAAAATACATCACTGATATAACAAAGTGGCATGATACGCATGGTTTGGCCATTCCCCACAGGAATGTAAAGCATCTAAAGGAAAACCTCCCAAAACCAACTGACATTGAACGACTGGACTGAGCATATTTTCCTTAATTTTAATGAAATTGAATTATTTAACCGACACACTTTCCATATCATTATTGGGGAATGGGTGTTGGATGGATCCTTTCGTTTAGCTCAGACTAGAGCCTGCGGTAGGCTATCACTGTCACCCACAGTTCCAAGAACATTTTGCTACTGTGCCCGTTTACTGATCTAATTTACTCACAAGTTTTTGATCTTTCTGCTTGTCGTTTTTTCTGTAGCTTCGCCAAGTCTATAGTTTCGTTTGCTTTCCTCCCAAACAGCAAGTGTTGAAGAGTTTCAAACGTGAATGTGTTTTGCTGAGGATTTTGTGCGGCATTACTGCTCAAAGTCGTTTCTGTAGCTACTGATAGTGGCTTGTGTCTCTTTGGGTTCGGCCCTGGACTCGCCATCAGTTTATGTGGCTGAAAAGTGAGCAAAAATAAATAAAAAACTTTGTTAATTCCTTCAACTTTAAAGTTAACGCTTACTCGTGTTGTAGAATGCAAATAGAATAGTGGAGTTAAATTGGAGTTCTTTGTTATGCCATGCAGTACCAAATCACTGTGATTATAGTTATAGTTGATATGCCCAGGCGTACGTACTACTAGTTGAGTAAACTAGCTATAATTTTCTCAAAGAAATTACCGTAATATACAATGCTCTTATTAGCGAGTTGGATGAATGTTATTAAAGGTGGCAGTATTAAAGGGTTGACATTTTGACGTGCACGTTTTCATATTGTAATCAAACACTGGCATAGAAATGAAACAATGACGCGTTAATGATTTAAGTAAGCTTCCTTCTACAAGGTAAAACTCTATTCACACCTATAAACACGTTTGGTTAAACTGAGTTTTTCTCGATTCTACAACTAAACGCGTCTAATTTTAAAAGAGTCAAACTACCTGGAATTTATACAGTGTGAGAAAAAGGACAGTTTACATGCAGTTTTGCACCAAAAGTTATGCAGCGTTTGTAGTAATTTCTGTTTAATTAAACCATGTTTAGTAAATATGTTTTTTCACGTTTTTGACAACTTTTTTTGCGTTGCTTTCGTAGAACACGGCGTCAGACGTGGAGAGAGTTGTATTAACGATGTCTGATGATTTTCCATTCACATGAAATGGTTCTTAAGTTCAAAAATAATCAAACTAGTACCGTTTGTCCGTGTGAGTTGGTTAAAATGCTGCCAAAAGCAGGTTTCCCTGAAAGTATGTCGTATGGCTAAACACATCAGTCGCGCTTCGTTGTCAAATCTTTTTCATTCTCAATAATTACGCAAAAACATTTTCTGAACTGAAAAAAAAAATTTAACTGACAATATTTACAAACGATGTAGTATAGATATACACCACTTGTACGTGCTATATACGGCGATGTTTACGGGGTAAAATCTGCCATGCTATAAGCTGTACAAATTAGATGAGCATTTAAAGTATGAATAACAGTCATAATTGAAGCCATGTAGTAGTTTGAATCGGTGGAATTTAAATGCTTGGTGTTCTGTTTTTCTATTTTCTTCACCTTTTTCGTGATAACTATTACCTCAATGTCTTTTTATATTATTAAGTTTCTGTTTTTACAATTCCTAAAGACTAACTCCAACGATAACTGATATAAGGTACTGTACCAAGTTCACAAGGCAAGTGTTGAACCGATCGAAGTGCAAGTGTATATGTTACCATCGTTGCATTTTCGCGGCAAAAAAACCTGAGTGATTTAATAATAGCATATATAGTAGAGTAATTTTAGAACCAGATAGCTTGAGCACTTCACTATCAATAGATTGTTCAATGTCATCTTAACATCAATCAGAGGCTAACATTCTCTTTCCATCGCCGTTTTATAGAGAAATGAGAAACATATATTTTAACGAAGAACGATTGATACATTAAGTTTCGCAGTACAAAATAAAAATTCAAAGTACGGAATAGAAATTCAAGTTATTTGTAATATAGTAACATATCTAGTTCACAAATCTAACCAAGCTATAGTAAAGCAACGATTGGCTCCGAGTGAACTCCTTTGAGGAAATTAGCCGGAATTTGTAACATAAATATATACGCTATCTTTCTCCCGCAGTTAGATTCGAGTTCAATGAAGTATCTAATATCATCTATTCATTACCTAATTGAATTTTACTAAACAGAAAAATAGTTTTCTAAAGCAGGAAGAATTAAATACAGGCTAGAGATTCGATTCAATTGATTTTTCCACTTCGAGGAAAAGTTATACTAACGGTCAACAGCTGTTATACTTGTAGTTTTGGATTCTGTTTTACCGAAATGCAGTGAATTGGAGAATTTGAGTCTTCACTGAAGCACTCCAAAACCACAAGCAATGACGTATTTCCTACTTGACATCGAAATCAGAACATCAGTCGTCAACGTTTTCAGCTTTTCATGATACGAAACTATTTCTTCATTTTCAGTACAAAAATCTAATTCTTGCCAAGTTTTCTGAGCATATTATTTATTGTTGGTGATTGACGATCAATGTAAGTATCGAGCTTAATATGTTTTTAAAGTGATTAAAAGTTGACTAACTTTTGATCAAATTTTACTTTCGACTGATCAAACATCTGACGTACAATCTTCAACAGAACTATACAACGCTGTGGATAGGAGCAATCATTAATGAAATTAAACTCTCATTATGCGTTAAGTTCAATTCTATGGTTTACTATGCATAAAGTTGAATACTAATACAAATATGTATTGAAAATTGTACAAAGGCATACTAGATATAGCGAGAAAGCTTACTTGTATGGAATCTCAAAAATCATACCTTTTGGACGATACAATAGCGGGCCAAATAAATACGAACCGACTAGATCCTTCTACTTGTAATACACGAGGAATATCATTTGAACTTCTACGGGAGTATTTTGTTTACTAGCCGATTCGACTACAGTTTCGAATTCCTAAAGTTAAATTTGAAACTTTGAGCCATTTTCCAGTAATTTAACCATGCGAGCAGTTGTACGTCTTTACGGCATCACAGCTTACCTTGATGGACGTTGGACGTGTAGATTCAAAAACACAGACGTAGAGGCTGGTAGCGTTCAATAAAAGTGCTTTTGCATGAGGGCAAGTTTTCATTGAAGCATACAGTTTTAGTACAATTTGTTTTCGCTTTTTTCCTCTTGAATGACACATGTCAATCACCACCAGCACGCACGCTGCTTCGTTGTTTTTCCTATTGGCTGCAGCAAGCGACATAATCATTCATTGCGTCTTGGGTCAATGCTCATCACGTGACAGCTTCTCTTAATTCGCCAAAACGGGCGATGATTTTTGCCTCTGGAAAGTCCATAAATACCTACGCTCGTGGTTGCTTCTTAATCTAGATTTCGAACGCTCTATGACCAATTTTAAACCAGTAAAACTCTCGCTCTGAAGCACTCACTGAAGCGTAGTGTTTCTGAATAAGTTTTAAATTCTCATTAATATGCAAACATGACATTAAAAATTAGTATGTGAATCGGAGTGTAACCACATGTCAAAATGAGTGGGTTCTTGATGAATGAAGCAAGCAAACCATGCCATTTAAAGTAGAAAAACTTACCATCAATAGTTGGGATTGGTCTATTTTAGTGGCAACTATTAATACAATCGACGACATCACAGATTATGCGACTGAACCACAGATATTGAAGACTCATGATATTATTTCTGCGGCGATGCGAACGAGACTGCACTTTGTTATGTTATGAAATGCAATGCGATTTCTTGGTTAACATCTTGATTACAAATGTTTTGATTTGACGGTATTAGCAAAAATGAGAAGTTGGAAGGATGGGAAGACAAAGGAAGAAAGGATGGGAGAAAAGATGGAAGGGAAAGAAAGATCAGTTTAATAATACAGCACAGCTAATCCTGGTCAGCGGTATAATACAATAATTAATAAAGTTTACCTACAGTTTAGGGTCATGGTTATACTAGCTGGAGAGTAGTAGCAAACTTTAAAGAGAAGAGGCCACTATTCCATGCTGGTATTGTCCTTATGAAGTACTTATGAGAATCAGTGAAGAATGAAAGGGAAAAAGAAACGGGAAGAGAAAAGTATTCTTAACTATTCCTAGGTCTCAGTACCCTTAAGAATGCCTGTCATGTAATCCATGTAGTGAAGGCACATACTATGTAACGATCCTTCTAGAATCACATGCATGATTGGACTGACGCATAAACCTGAAGCCAGATCCAATATACCGTCATGGCCATCATAATAACATTGGTTATTCCGAGAACACTGTAGTCATATCAGGAAGAAATTTGTGTGTTTCGTAACTTAGTTTAGCATCTCAAGTTTTCAATAAACTCAGTTTATGGCCGAACAACACGAAGAAAACTTTCAATTGTGCCGACACGCATCATTAGAAACGCATACTACGTCACGAGTTAATGAAAAAATTATAACGACTAAAAAGTGAGTTTTTCTGGTGTCTTTTGATGCCATATTTAGTCTGTGGCCGGGACCACTGCTAGTGGCAATTGTTCATATTGATACTAAAACGAGACGAACAACTCGCTAGACCAGCTGACTCCTTTTGCCTCAGTTTCTGCTTAAATTAAGCCATGACGTCAATTTTAAAACCTGTTGTTTTAGAGTTTTATAACTTTCGTATACTTATTAGATAAAGAAACGACACAAAGATATAGCGCACAGTCATTTGTAATTCAGTCTTGATTCCCGTTCATTTGTTAAAGTTTGTTTCAGTTGGAAAAGTTCATCTACATGACAACAAGTATTTGACAGCATGTGGTAACCCGTAGCCTGAGGGCCGTCGACTACTCAGAGCACCGGCGCTGTTTGACTGTTTGAATGAAGGTAATAACGACTTTTTCACAAACACTCTCAACTGTATACTTCCTGAAAGACCTGAAAACATCAAACATTACAATTCAACTTTTGCAACTGAGAAAGCAGCGACTTAGAGGCAAAAGAAGGCGCATCAAGCAAACATGACGCTATCAGTTAATCCACCACTGACTGCGAAGTTTTATTGGACAACGACAGTTAACATGAATACCTGACACGCTGTAGAGGACTATGGAGATGACGTAATGTTGGCATGGTAACCGAGATTCCGTCTATTGTTGCAGCTAGTACCACATACGCCGAATTCATGATGGCGTATTTTTAGTTTGGCGATACGATACGTTTCTGATACAAATGATCACTGTCATCTAAAACAGTACCTAGAAATAAACATATTTGGAAAACTTCTTTGTTGTAGACAAAATATCATCGGAGTTATGACAGATCATGAATAGAGAGTTTTGTATGTATTTTTCAAGAGAGTCCTAAAAAGCCTCGTTTTGGTGCAATTTCACAATTTAAGATGTTCATATCTTCTCAAGGATTTATTATTTGGTTTCAAAACACACACACAGTATTTAGATAATCACATTCTATCATATCAAATATTTCCTTTTCCCAAAATGATATTTTTTGGCTTTTATGCAAATTAGAAGCAGCCATTATGAATTCGGTCTATACTGTGATCATTTGGATCCATTTTGAAAGGATAGAGTTTCCATGGAACTTTCAATGATATTGACTAAATGACGACTGAACAAAAGTAATGACGTAACGTTGTCATGGTAACTGCAGCTTGGATCTATATTTGGATGACAGCTGTATAGATTGGATATTCAAACGAGCGAATCTATTTATAAAACAAAATTTTGAGAGTCATGGGTGAGGAAAGGACACTAGATAGAAGTTGCATCAGTTTCTTCTATTTATCAACAATTTTTATTTTATCGAACATTGGATCGAAACAAACTGAAAAAGTCCTTTTCAAAATCCAGTTCTGCAATATTTGTAACTAAAATTATCCACACTCATCAGCAAGCCATTAATATTGGTTGTAAGTTCCCCTCATCTCCGCATGTGTCGATACGGGATATCCGCTGTGTCGAGAATCAGTTGTTGAAAAGCCCCAGGGGGAAAATGTACCGTCATTTGCAAAAATTCTGGCCGCCACGAAATATCAATATCCTGGTGCATTATTATATGTTAGAAAACTCAAAATAGTATTATTTAATTACCCACTATAATGCACCCGATATATTGATATATTGATATTTCGTGGCGGCCAGAATTTTTGCAAATGACTGTAATAAAGTATGTTAGTCTCCGTATGTATGTATGTTACAATAATTTAGAATTTCGAGTTACAGTAATGACTGTGGCGGGTCAGCGGTTGTTTATGTGAGACTGAACGCACGTTGTATTAAAATAGGGGGACAGCGCTCCTTATGTTAAAGTAATACCATGATCGCCTCGGTTTCCTTTGTCCTTCCAGGGACATACAAACTACTAAATCTCCCTTCTCCAATTTTCCGACCGGGAAATTTAGTAAGACAATGCAGAAATCCATTGTCTAATTTTCCCGGCGGGAAAATTAGACAATATGGATATCTGCATTGTCTCACTAATTTTCCCGGCGGTAAAATTAGAGAATGGAGACTCGGATCGTCCCCAGTGTGCCCCTCATACATATAACAATCACTGGGACCTTGGACAGAGTAGTCTGAGTAGTCTGTCCGAATTGCCCATTACAAAAAAGAGCAGGGGACTGGGAACGAGTTTATTAGAATTAATGTAATTACGAAATTACGTTTATGACATGAAACAACATGTTGAAATTAGCATATGTGCAAAGTTTGGTGTGATTTGAGTGAATTCTGTCGGAATTATAAACTTTTGAAATTTTGAAATTTTACAGTGAATGTATGGTTTGGGTAGACAACGTAAAGAAATAAAGAGTTTGTATGGGAAAATGTACATCTTTGATGCCCTCTAGCATCGTCAATATAAGCCAAAGTTCACCAAACTTTCCAGATTAGCTAAGTTTGATCTGCTCTGTCAGAAAATAATGCCCATTTTTGCTAGTTTCTTATTGAATTAGTTTTACGGACTTGGTCCCAGTCCCCTGCTCTTTTTTGTAATGGCCAATTACGTTTAACCTGAAAGCTGGCTCTACTCCAAGTTACTCAAGCGTCTAACACATGTGGGATGCTATGTCCTCGACTCTGCGCATGAGCAGCGCATATGCAAAGACCGGAATTCTTTCTTTTCTGGACTAAAATCTTGGAACTCTTTATTTCTTGCCTTTTCCCGTTGCTTACTAAACGTTAGCACACCATGAAGTTTTTTTCCGCATTTTCGGGCACTTTCCCTTGATTGGTCAACTTCAGCGTCTTTTACAAAGGCAAAACAACTCTCCGCCATGATTTTTGACCAAATGACGATTAAATATTCCTAACTGACTAATAAAAATACTCGATCATTGTACAAATGAAACAAAGCATCACAATTTCTAAATTCTCCAGAGTGTGGTGTAATCAACGCTCTTTGAGAAAAATATTGTAGTTCGTACTGCTCTAAGTTATGCAAAGTGAACTGTAATTGTAGGAATAAAGTAATAGTAGTTTTTATGACCAGTGAAAATAAAATGAATAATAATATTATAATATTATAATAATAACGGTAATAATAAAATAATAATAATCTAATCTAATAATAATAATAATAATAATCTAATAATAATATTACTAATAATAATCTAATAATAATGATAATTTATAAGAAAAATTAGTGATATGAACTGGACGTTTCGACGACCGTATGTCATCATTATCAACAGAGAATGAAGTAATGATAATCTAATAATAATAATAATAATAATAATAATAATAATAATAATAATAATATAATAATAGATCTAATATTATGAATTGTAAATTTATGCCTTTTATAATTATATATTTTTTTTATTTTTAAATAATGATTTAATTTGTAAATTGAATCTGAAAACCCCTTATGTAATTTTAATAATAATAATGTATGTAATAATAATAATAATAATCTAATAAATAATAATAATAATAATCTAATAATAATAATAATAATAATAATAATAATAATAATAATAATAATAATAAATAAAATAAAAAATAAATAAAAAATCTACTACTACTACTACTAATAATAATCTAATAATAATAATAATAATAATACAACTTCTATAAAAGCGTTTAAGTATAGTTAGGTAGTCATTGATGGTTTTATTAACTCGTTAAGATGTTACTAACATTCACTTGCTTACATTCAGTCGATATACGTTGATGACGACTCAACTGCGCGCCTTGTGAAAACGTTTTCCCGCATTTTTCGCAGTTAAATGGCTTCTCACCGGTATGTGCACGAATGTGGTTATTCAACGTTGTCGCGCCAGAGAACGAGCGGGAACAATAGCCGCACTTGAATGGCTTCTCGTTACAGTGAGACGCTGAGTGCGCGCGAAGATCGTTCGGATTTGCAAACGCGTTCCCACAAAAACCGCACTCGTAGGGTTTATTTGGCGCGCGCGTGCAGATGTGTAGCTGAAGAGTTGATTTTTGAGGAAAAGCTTTGTCGCACTGACCACATCGAAACAAAGCCATCCCTGTATCGTCTTCTCTGCGCATGTCTGACTCCCCATCATCGTCTCCGCCTCCATTCGTTACCTCGTTGCTTTCAAATTCATGACTGTCGTCTTGAGATGGCTTTAAAATGTTTTCGGTAAGTTTAGCGATGGAAAGCTCTAGGGAGGAAGTTGGTGAGGAAAATCTGTCACGTGACTGCCTTGGTGTCAAAACAGTCGTCCTATTGTCACGTGATATAGTCGTAACTGGTGAATGATCTGTAGTCGCTGAGCGGGTAAACAAAACGTCATCCTTGTTTAAACAGCCATCATTTCGATCAATGTATTCTGTACTTGGAGATATGTTCTGATCTGAGGGAATGCTGGCATTGATTTCTATAAGAAAAAAAGAAAAAAAGGAAACCTTTTAACACAATTATTACAAAGTTTCAAATAATTTGAACAAAGTTAAGGAGTGTACGCAATCGTCAATAAAATAACCAAAGAAAAATTACGTGCCGCAAGAAAGGCAGAAATAAAATAAGGTAAGTAGAAACGACAGTGATTTATGCGCCTGCGTTTATTTTGGCTTGCGGTTACACTTACCTTCGGTTTCCATATTTCCCAGGTCGCTCAGCGTGAGTGGGATCCCCATGCTTTGTGGGTAAATTTCATCGTACCACACCAGGAGTTCTGTACCCGGGGATATCTCTTTAAAAGCCCGGTAGTAAATGTTGCCACAGTACTGAAAAGCGTAGAGGTTTTGTTCACTGCTGTTGCGAGCGCAAGCGATGAACCTCATCCAACTTGATGTATCCTCGTTGCTTCCATCGAGAAAGTACGCTAACTGGTTGCCATGGAAGACCTGCGGTTACAGCGATGATAACTGTTATGAACATTGAAAGACGGATTGAGGGCGGTAGGGGCCGTCAGCCACAGAAAGAAAAAATAAAAAATAAATAAAAAAGATCAAGAAAAAGAAGAAGAAAAAGAAGAATAATAATAAAAAATTAAAAAAAGATTAAGAAAAAGAAGAAAATAATAATAAGAAAAAAAAAGAAAAGAATTAAAAACAAAAAAACAAAAAATAAAAATTAATAAATAACATAAAATAGTCATGCATAACGACCGACATCTCGACCAATCAAATCCCCCCATTCTTACCTCCCACATGTAGAAATTCTCCTTCGCAATAAAAGCAGCATTTGGCTGGAATTGTCTTCCTTCATACGGGCCTATCCAAGTACCAACGGGAATATGCCGTCTAGCGCATACACCATAGACCACACACGGTAGACTTGACGTGCATAACTGAACTTCACTCGGGAATGATTCGAGTGCTCGGGATAGTCTCGGATTATCCTCCGGTATGCCGTCGGGTAATTTCGTCCTGATAACATTTGGACCGAGTATTATCTTCTGATGTCTCGGTGAAGTTTGGAATTTTTCTTTTTCTAAAAGTAGAAGAACAAGTGTCATTAACTCAGAAATTCATTTTTACAATGAACTCGGTAATCAGATTGGAGATAACACGATCTGTGGCATATATTGGAGGACTGGGTTCGAGTGTTTTGATTGGCTGAATTAGTTACAACTGTCTAGCTTGAGGTTTTTGCCCCAACAGAAATTTCACTGACTTGCGCATTGATTCAGCGTTCTTTCTCCAGCACATGTACATTGGATAGGCTCCACAGTTTTTAAATTGGAGATAATATTGTCAAAATATAAGAACTGCTATCTGGCTCAATGGTTATAACGGCACTCGTACCCTCGTACCCAGTCTTCTAATATTTGCCGCATGAAATGGAGTAGGGCCTGAGAACTAAAATACGACGACGACGATGATAGTTCCGTACAATTTTGCTAAAATCATCCCATGATGCATCTCGACCACTTACTTTGGCCAATGGACTTGCGGTATTCAATGACCTTTTGTTTCAGTTCCTCGATTCTGATTGGTCGAACGGAAGTCTTGGCGTATAGGTAATGGTGCAAGTCAGTAAAAGAAACCTTGCGTTTATTTTTGATCAGTTTTTCCATCAAATATGACTTTGCCATACTTTGCAGTACGTAACGTTTCCTGGAAACAATAACAAGAGTTATGTTTGTATAATGATTGCGTTGGCAAAGTCATTCCCGCGGGCCCATTGGCCCAAATGGCCGGCAACAGTCCCTTCTAGATTACAACAGTACGGCAACAGTCCCTTCTAGATTACGGCAACAGTCCCTTCTAGATTACGGCAACAGTCCCTTCTAGATTACGGCAACAGTCCCTTCTAGATTACGGCAACAGTCCCTTCTAGATTACGGCAACAGTCCCTTCTAGATTACGGCAACAGTCCCTTCTAGATTACGGCAACAGTCCGTTCTAGATTACGGCAACAGTCCCTTCTAGATTACGGCAACAGTCCGTTCTAGATTACGGCAACAGTCCCTTCTAGATTACGGCAACAGTCCCTTCTAGATTACGGCAACAGTCCGTTCTAGATTACGGCAACAGTCCCTTCTAGATTACGGCAACAGTCCCTTCTAGATTACGGCAACAGTCCGTTCTAGATTACGGCAACAGTCCCTTCTAGATTACGGCAACAGTCCCTTCTAGATTACGGCAACAGTCCCTTCTAGATTACGGCAACAGTCCCTTCTAGATTACGGCAACAGTTGCTTCTTTTTCGCGAAGATGGAAAGACGCAATGGGGTCGTCTCATTCTCTCACTGCCCGGCCGCCGAACAACGATCCGAGAATCGCGAAAAAGTGTTTTTGCAGTCTATGAATGTCATGCACGAGTCAAGCCATCTTCGATGAAACTAAGTCTATTTGCGAGTTAGTTGGTGACTCTTTATAATTTTTTTGTAAGTTATTCTTGAATAAACTTGAAACTTAGCAGGGCCGTACACAGCACAGGGGCAGGGGGGGGGGGGGGGGGGGGGCAGTTGCCCCCCCCCCCCCCTAGCAAGGCGAAAAAGATACCAAAAAGTACTGAGAACCGAACTATTTTTATTTATTTTTTGCTTTTAAATACGTACTGCCCCCCTTGAATTTTGGATTATGTACGGCACTGTTTAGTCTCTTACTCAAAACAAATGCATTTAACGTTTCAATGGGTTGTGTGCGTGCTAGTATGATAAGTCAGTTTAAACTAGGGATTAGTTAGTACAACACACAATTAGACTAAGCGTGGTAGTCCGATGCTGAAGGCCGGTGACCACGCGAACCCTGCAAGACTACGAGGGAATGTATTTCAAAGACATTAAAACTTGATCCAAATTATGACTCGAGTTCAACCCAACAAACTAGTTAATTTGTCTAGCAATATAGTCTCTGAGTAATTGAAAAACCTTACACACGAGAAACTGTTTTAAATGTTAAAACACTCGAGTAGACTTGACTGCAAAGAAAGCTAGAATGTGGACTGAAGTGGACAGAACCTGACCGATACTGAGAGGAAGACAAACTGAAAATGCGACACTGATTTCAGTGTTGACGGAAATTGAAACTGTTTTGTCAGAAAGAAATACTCCGGTCACAACTGAACCATGGTAATCCTCTCACTCACTCAGGATGACTCAATGTTACAGCTTCATGCCGATTCTAGGTTTTAATTCTCTTAAACGTAAGAGTTAAACTCATTCTGAATTCTGAAGAGCTGCGAAAAACGTGCCCTTTTTTTGGCGACGTTAGTTATAAGATTTGATGTTCGTGATTTCGTTGACATGATGAGTGAAGAGATGATTTGCTTTGTTGAAAGTATCGTATGAGTACAGCACGTACTTGAAGCTTTCAACAACACGAAGACTTACAACGTGTATATCCTTGTCTTTGTTGCAAGATTTTTCAGTGCTTTTGATATGGCGCGAGAAACGGCGTGCAAAACACAAACAAACGGACAAGAAAACACAAGAAAATTTGCCTGAATTCTTAATCAGTTTTGTCAGTTTTCTGCCGGTATTGCCAGACAAAATGCTACAATTACAGCACCTCTTTTCAAATAGAAAACTTCTCACTTCAAACGAGCTCCTGCTCACAAGTTAGATGCTACAAGGAATTTGAGAGATAAAACTTTACGCGTTAGCGAACTACAGTCTCATAAATCATGAATGAAAGGTTCCTCCCAGGCGAGAGATAAAATTTAATAAGTCATAAAGAAATAATTAGGTCTCTAGACTTGGCTAAACTAACAGCCTCAGGGCTGGGCTTGCTATCGACGAACCGAGGCATGATGGAAGCAAGCTTAAAAGTCACCAACATACCTTAAGACAGTTTTGGATGAGTTTAAACGCTGGAGAAATGGTAGAGACTTCAATGCATATACTTTTCAGACTTCGAGAAAACAGGTACTCCGCGATGCACAATTGACGTCGTGAGAAGCCTCGCTGCAGACCAACTAACACGGCCTGAATTGAAAGGTTTCACAGTTCAAACTGTGAATGAACAAGACTCTGTGTCGTCCGTAGGGCATCCAATGGGGTTCAACCAATCGACGGTAATTATGATTAGCCTTGTGATACAATAAACGACGGCCGTGACATGGCTGTGTCTTATCGCGATGTCTTATCTCATGTAAGCAGAAAGTCTGAATTATATTCACGGTATTGACCCGTAGAGTTAATTTCATCAATATTTTAAGGTTAACAAAGGGGGCACTTGACACTGATTGTGGTCGTAGAATATTTCTTTTGCATAACAAATGGCTCTATCTTAATAAACTCCGCTTTTGTTTTACACCGACTGTCGACAATGAATAGAAACAGATATATCAGAATTATACGCCTTTTTCATTTTCAAACTCTTTAAACTATCTTGTAAAACGCCTACTTTACAAAGCGAGCATTACAAGAGAGAGTTTTGGAAGTTTGAAGGCCCGATTTCGGCATGAATAGTTCTTTAAACTTCATTGTAAGTTGATAGGACCAACGACCACCCAGCCAGCGTGATTTGACAAAAACTCTCAAAATACACTGAGTAAACTATGCTGTCAATATTTGACAAAAGATATTGTAAAAGAATGTCTTTGACGTTATGATTCCACTCTAAGGGGGGAGTTTTTGATGTTTTACATAAAATTTGCGTGAAAATCTCGGTTTCTGTCTGATCTCAGTGATCAGTCGAAATGAAAGTCTGAAGAAAGAGTTTCATACAGCAAGTAAAATGGTTTACGTAGACTGTTTACTTTTGTCGTGGTTGGTTCATTGTTGCTGCAAACCTTACCACAAAAACGAAAATAAAAAAATCTGAAATTAAAATAACTCAAGCAAACATTTGTGAACAACTAGTCGAGTTCCTTGTAGCTTAGAATTGCCATAGATAAAAAGTATTACACAAAAAAATCAAAGTTTGCCATGCGTTGTGATGCTCGGTTCGATGGTTTTACTTTTTTGTTTATCTTTAAAGATTCGCGCAAGTTTTTTTCGGGTCCCCTGGAGTTCCGCCTATGTGGACAAACAAACCATCAGTTCGCCTGCCCCAGGTGTACGGCTCGTGTTCCTAGCTCGTTCAAACAAGTCCGAGTCATCTCAATGTTTGTAGATTAATACGACGCACTTATGCAGGGATACGAGACAAAAAACTCTTGATTGTCCAACGAAGCAGCCGTAGAATCATTTAATCCAGCCCCAGATCTTTTTTCTATGAGACACAGATAAGAACCACCGTCTAATGGCCACAAGTGGACCTTGCCATTGCCTTTGGATAAAGCCACAGAGGAGAAAAAATGAGCTGTTTGAAGTAATCTGATCACAGGCTTAATCCAAGCAGTATTTGCTGTCCATCAAATTAACACAAAATTTATGCAATAACCACAAACTTTCAAGTTAGCACGAATAGCTCCAGGCGGAAAGACATTTTTCTCCGAGTTTTCCAGCCCCTTTTGAAGGTGTGGCTCTTCTGGACCCCTTAAGAAGCCTACTAACTTAATCGTCTTGTTTTCAAGGCATTTGTACCAAGAGAATGGCATTTTTGCTGCACGATTGTTTAACAAAGAAAGGACGTTCCTTAGATAGCCATATGCACGTGCTTTACTATTGAAAGATTACAAATCAGTTGGCTTTTTTACACCTCATAGAATTATCACTCTAACACCTCCACAACAGAAATTAATAACTACAGTTCAACTTTCTCACAAGCTTGAAAGTACTTCATTTTTAGTCAAAACATCTATACATTCGAAATCCCTAACGATAGGTTTGCACAGTTTGTAGTGAAATTTCTTCATGAGTGGTTGACGGATCTCTTCAGTTTTACTCTTTTTTTGCGTGGCTCTCAAAACCACGTGTGTTCAGTGAACTTTGGGACCAAAGTGGACACAAAAACATTGAAATCTGAAACAAGTTATTTTGGCGTTAATAGCACATTTCCAGAGATAAATGCTTTGCCACGTTTTTTTTGTATTTTCAAAGATATCGCTACGTTGTTTCTAAGACATACATTTGGTTAACACTCAAAAACACTTTTATTTGTCCGTGTCACTTTCTCTCGGATTCAAATCAGACGACATTCTAACACGGCATTTTCTTTCCCTAGATTCTACTCCAAAATGCACTCCAAAGTGATATCCATGATACAACAATAAACAGTTCTTAATAAACACGTGAAAATTAAGTTCTATGGGACTGGATCTCCTGTATTGTCACTGCACATAGCCAAGAATGACAGAACTTCGACTTAAAGTTATCTTAACAACTTCATATTTGGTGTTTTTTTCTCGTGGAGACTCAGCTGCCTTACATGGTGTAATTTTTGCCATTTTTGGGAAGGTTTTCGCGGGCTGGCCGGTAAAATAATGTCCAGAAATCCTTTCTGTCTGAGAGTATTCAACTTCGTCAAGCCATATTACTAGGGCTTGAATTCTGGTTGAGTTAGTTCAATATTATTCCATGAAAATTTTCTAAAAAAGGAGTTTGAATGAGCCCGATAAAAAGAACTTCCGTTGACTTTGAACGGAAGTCGAAGCTGAAGCATGAAGTTTTTCCGCATGGATAGCAGTTGGTAATCCTTTTCTTGAATTAGAAACTATCCGCCTGGGGGACACAAGTCAACCTGTATCGTTTACAATATGTTTTAAGTCTGAAAGACATTTTAATTTTTTGATAACAACTTGTCCTGTTAAGTACCGACGGATTAAAGTTGATTGTTTAACTGAGTCATTTCGTTCTGAAGAACATTTTCCACAACTTTGGGACTTTTTCTCCAGATTATGAAACAAGTTCTGAACTTTATTTAAACTGATTGTTTTGGTTTCCTTAGGGTTTTATAAAACTGATACGTTAATTTATTTACAAGGAAAGTTTGAAGAGCCGGAAGAAGAAGCGAACGAACTTGCGCGATATTATAGACAAGTGAGGAAGACAGAGTGATGTCATCGAGGATGGAAGATGATGGTGATGGTACTGAGGGGACTGGGGCGGATCTAGGATTTTGAGGTGGGGGGTTCACTCCAGAAAGAAATGTTACGCGCACCGATTTTTTTGTATTTAAAAAAATTCGTATTATTGAATTGTTCCTGGGCAGCAAGGGGGGTGCACGGGCACCCAATGAACCCCCCCCCCCTAAATCCGCCACAGGGGGAACACCAGGGCCTGCAATTACGTCAAAGCTAGCTGGAAGATTCTATTGTGTAACTTCGACTAATCACAAGCTAACATGGTTCTGCTTTCTCTTTTCGGCACTGAACAAACGCAACCTGGATTTCATTGTCTGTCCTCAAATGGCCGTCAAACGTTTACATTCAGCCAATCATCAAAGACCGGAAATGACGACATAAACATGAACATCCTATTAAAACTGACAACAACACAAAAACACACAAAAAGAAAAGTATGTTTCTGATACAGTGATAGTGCGAAATATAATATTGACGTTTTGCTGTGTTCCAAAGAGAATTGCAGGATCAAATTGGCGTTGCTACAAGTACAAAGTCTGTTGGGCTGCGTTCGACTGGGTTCGATTGTCGGTGCGAAACTTATCAATTTTTGTAAGTGGAGATGGGGTTTTTCTGCGAGTTTGTGGTCAGGTATCCAAACCCATATCGGATGAACCACCATGAGCGAGGCTACTAGTGGCCCGACGTTTGCTTTAAATGCAGTACAACTTAGTTCGAGTCGCAAGCTCCATAGCTAGCTAGTTGCTCTAGAAATTGGCCAAGAGCATTATTACAGGGCCGTACCTAACCCAAAATTCAAGGGGGGGGGGGGGGGGGGTAACAGCCAAAAAAATATACAGTTCATTATATTTTTGGTATCTTTTTTTTGCTGGGGGGGCAACTGCCCCTGTGCTGTGTACGGCCCTGTACTATATCTATGAATACAAGAATGTCGAGGCTTGAGCGTGCGTAAGTACTATTACATTGTGTTAGCAGAAAAAAGGACGGACATTTTCCGCAACCACGTTTTTTAAAGAAAGATTGATTGCAATATCTCATGTACTCATTAATCTTCTTAATGTGAAACATTATCCACTGCTCGTCTCAGTTAACATTAGATCTAGAAACACAACCGCGTGTAGAACAAATCAGAGCCGAAATCGCTCAGGATTTCTAAGCCGTCTCTCGCTGAGAAGTTGCTCAGGTTGCTTAGCGGAGGTAGTGGAAAGCAATTCTACACGTTGATGTCGCTTAATTGTTTAGTCTCGGTTCTCACTCGTTTCGTTTATAAATCAGTGCGTTTTGCCTGCTTTACCACATTAGTGTACCGAGGCCTTGAGTCACTCACTGGACGGTCTGATTCTAGTTATCTGATCATGAAGTGAAATAAAATTGAACTTGAGCTTAATTCAAGTCGTCGACTGATCTTGTATGCTGTATTGGCATCGTATCAAACTGCTTCAATCGAGACTTGCAGCCGGTCGTGCTATTCAATGCTTCAGCAACTTCGTTGAAAACAACACGCCGTTTTGAGTAAGATTAAGATACGACACGAGAAGATCTGAAACACTAAAGATGTTGCGGCAAAATCCAAGTTGCTGCATATTTGAGTATTCTTCAACGTTGTTGTTCCAAGTTTGAAAGAACTGTAGTAACCGTATTCTTGTGGTAGATATAGCTGGTTTCCAGCACAGTTCTATGATGATATGATGCCTTAACGCCTTCATTCAGTGTATCAGTGCTCACGGCTGAGAATAACAATACGCTATAAAGTCAGTACAGAACTGATCAGTTTTGAAGTTCTTGGCTTCTACACTCTTCAAAACGAAGCCAGGATGCTATAGTGTTACTCTCGTGCCGATGAATGGTAATATTGCCCTGCTCCATGTTATTCTTATCAGACAAAAAGATAAAACGTTTTCTCTTTTAATATACTTTATTGTACACCATTGAAAGCAAAGTGCAGCTTTTGTTTAGCTTGTAAACACGATTTAATAACGGTTAGCATTGGCACTGAGCTGGTTCATCCATGAGTGACTGATGGATTGGTACTCTATAAACACGTATCCACCAAAAGACCCGCCCCAAGAACCCGCCACGAGGTTCTCGAAAAGCAAACTATTTCTCAACATTGATATTTCATAGTCTACACAGCAAGTTTAAGACATGATGATTGGATAGGTCCATAAATGGATCACCATGCTTGATTGTGAGACTCGAAGTGTACAATTCATCGATAAATCTTAACTGAGACAAACAACTAGATAGTTATGACATCATCGGTAATTGACAGGCTCAAGAGGGGTGCTGATCAGTCAGGCGGGATAACCAACTCACTCTAAAGCGGACAACACTGACATCCATGAGTCATGTTTTACGGACACTAACGTACTACACAAAACTGCAAAGCGATCACAACCGTTATGGATGCCGTTACAGCGGGGAATGAGGTGAGCGATGAACATCTCACTCCTTGAACACATCTAAATTGAAGACCACTAGCTATTAAGATTTGTGGCAGAGAAATTGGCTGAAACAGACACTGCAGTGATGTTGTTATGTTTTTAAGCCAGGTTACGAGCTTTAATGACAAGATCTATTCAATAAGTGTCTCAAATATTTCACGAAAACGAAGCCAATTTTCACGAAAAATAAGACAATGTTAAAATCTAAACATTTTTCCACAATATTGCATTTGCCTTCACAGATTAGTTCTAAAACCTTCTGGTGGTTTGATAAAGGGAAGTTTCTAAAAACTGATGAAACTAAGAGTCATTCGGTAATTCATTCATTAACCAGTGCGATATTGTGTCTGAATTGGCTGTTTTGGCGCGGTCGCAGCCGTACGATTGACGCATCAGTGTAGCTAGGATTCACGGTTCATTTGTACAAAGCGTGGCTCCAGCCATCCAGAAACTGTTTATTTCAACCAAATAACAACCATCACCAAAGATGCTACCTAAATCGCCTGACAGGACCAAAAGCAATTTCTCAAAGATTGCCTCAAGTTCGTGCGGATTGCTTCTGGTGCGGTTTCAACGATTTTAAAATGTGCTGAAATTTTGGACATTTTTCTACATATTTTTAGGATATTTTTCTCGTTGTAGCGTCCCTGATATTGCTCCACCAATCGAATCTCTAAGTAAGGCAATCATCAGAGCGAATCTCATGACATCCATTCAATTTATTTCGACCTCCAACTGAAAGTGATTGAACAGTCATTACGCCGAGTTAAATGATTCTTTTTGATATACCACCACGTACCACCGTAATTTCCATGTTTAGAATTAGTTGATATTTGCGCTCTCGAGTTGTCCAGCCTCAGGATTAACGATATTAGGTCTAATGGCACTAAGGGAAAAATATCCACAAAGAACAAACCATGCAAAGCATAAATATCTAAATGAACGGCCAATCACTGCACCGCTCAAGCAATATCAACTATGTATTTTGATAGCTACGAGCGTTATTTCGGACTCAACAAGAAAGTATTTCGTTCAGTCATACGAGTGAACTAGTAGCCGATGGGTCCGTGATGCAAGCTTTATAAGCGAAAAGCTCATTGAATTGGACACTTTTGGGCTTTCAAGTATCCGACTGAACGGTCAAGATGTTAAACGATGTATCGAATCCTTAAAAATTGGCTTTAATCATCGCAACGACGTCTTCATGTCAGCTTAAATACTCATTATTTTACTGCAAACTTCAAAAATACTCTAACGTAGGACATTTATAGCCAAGTTGTTGACAACGCTTTTTTGAGTACAATATCGGGTCATTGGGTTTACGAGTAGCTATCAGAAATGGTATCTAGGAGTATCTAGGAGTGGTTCGCTCGTCTCTCGCTTCTTGACCTACTATCGCCCAGGCAAGGAACAACGCATTATAACAAATCAATTTCAGAGATATTTCGATTACATAATCAAATTAATGTTTAGTTTTTTACGTTGAGAGAATGATTAAACAGTACTAACATGAATGCGAGTCAGTTACAAGTGAGAAACCAAGTCATATCGTTCAAGCGCTTCTCAGTGCCACAATATTGGACTTGTTATATTAGACTCCCAGTCGCCGTATTTTCTGCCCACAAGAAAAATATGTAACTCTGGAATCTTCATCAATATCTTTTTATCAATTTCGGGGAGTGATTTGTTGCTATTTTAGCTTGAATAACCTTGCTGTAAATATCGATATGCGGAAACAAAGAAAATGATTCAATCTCTGAAGGCAGATTGCTTGTTACTTGCTCCCCTCCCCCTGGCACGACTGTGTCAGAGTTTTCAGTGATTCCCGAACAATTTGTGGTACGTCCAGCATTTTTGGTCTCAAATAGACTGTTATTGATATCAATAAACTTTGAATCAATGCAGTTTCTGCAATTTTGTTTCAAATTGATTGTAAGCTATCCGATCACACTATAATTCCATGATACGATACTGGGCAGGCGATATTTGCGATCGTAGCCGGGAAGCTTAGTAATAATCCCGGTGCTAGGCCGATGTTGCTTTGAAAGGCTCAATATGTATAAGGGGAAAACTGGTCACAGCGGTGAAGCTGGGCTGAATGGCCCCAGTTACTCAAAAGTTACATTTTCTAAAACCTTTCAGTCAGTTTGACAAGGTATGAATGTCAAACGTAGGCAACAAAAATGTTACTGAGGAGAAAAATAAAAACATATATTTAAGGCTACTTACCACTGATCACCCATCTTGCAATGCTCTAAGGCCGGGGTAAGGTGTACTATAGGGAGATAGATAAATGACATCTCTTTGCACTAAGAGAAAATTCGCCATTTTCGATCAAGCTTACAGGGTTGAACAGAAAGAAATGAAACTTTGCAGCCTCTCAAAGTTGATTATTCATGTGCCGAATAACATTAGTAAACGTGAATTGATTCAAGTCTAAACCTATTTATTCTTAGTGCAATTCTAGAGGTCGGGAAATATATATATTTATATTTATATATAAAACAAGAACTTTTCGATTCAAGTTTTCAAACCGGATTGTTTGAAATTATATCTAAAATTGAGCAAAAAGTTGAATTACACTTGCAGTGACGCTTACATTTGCATATCAATTCAGCTAGTGAGGAATTTGTGGCGCCAAAAAGGTTAGGACTCGTGCAGTTATGTAACATATCATCTGTATTTGCCTCGGATAAATTCGTGTCTTGAAAGTAATTATCGTATTAGTGGTAAAATATTCGCTGATACATTACTAGCCGAAGGGACTGGATTTTAAAAAATGCAAAAGAAAAGAAAAGAAAAAAGAACAGGATTAAAAAAAGAAGCAAAGAAAAGAAAAGAAAAAAAAGAAGAAAAAGCAATGAATGGGTTGGGGGAGGAGGAGGAGGCGTACCGGTCTCGAAACATATAACATATTTACCCCAATAATTTCACTAACTATCTTTCAAAACCAAATTCGCCAAGTAAGAACTTATACAAGACCATTCGTCCAGTAGGTTAAAAATAAGTACGAGTGTAGATGGAGGACATTTATATCGCGACCCCGACCCCTGTAGTTTCCATAACAATCAGATCAAACGCCAATCACCGAATGAAAGCGGATAATTCAATATTTTGAAAGCTATACAGTTTACTTCTCTAGCTATTGTTTTGCATGTAGTTTGGATACGTGGCATAAAAGTATAGTCTGAAACACAACACAACAGAATAATCACGTCTAAGTTAGTTTTATGCATATAGTTCCAATTGTTCCAGTTCTCAATTTTCATAACCATGAATCAGCTCGATATATGTCGGAAAAAACTTTCAGTGTAGCTAGAGTTGTCGGAATTCCCGCCAAATTGCACTGACTTGAGTACGCGCGCGCGTATATTTTTCAGTTCGTACGAGTGTCAAAATCAAAGTTTTCAAAATGCTGATTTTGTTCACATTATTTATGCTGATTTAAACATGATTAAGCACACGTCTTACGAAACCACGTGTTTTCAGACCACAGTTTGGCCAATTTTGAACAAAGTTATAAACATATTTGATTGCTTAGTTTTGCGACTTGTAAATAAACAAGGGAAAGTGTTTTTAATTAAACTTTAAGAAGCAAGAGGCCTTTTGTTTCGGTTGAAATATCACTGAATTCAGTTGCAAGTTGACCGTTAAATGATTGTAAAGATAAAAACATGTTAAGTGAACTAACTCCCTTTAGGCTATAATTTGTAACTAATCGTATGTAAACGAACCTAAAAACTCGTTTTTAAGCGAACTGTTTGTAACCACTGAGGAGATTAGCGAGTATCAAACACGTCAGGTAACTCGCTTGGGGCGACCATCGTTGAATGTTTTTCTAACTTTCCCCAAGTGAAAATATGATTAAAAGTGAATCACCGAAGTAAGGAAAGAAAGAACTGATTTTTAGTTTAATCTTCTTTCAGGAAAAAAGTCAGACAGACAGACAGACACCTGGGCTCACATTGCACAAGCAAATGGCACTAAGTATAACTTCAGCGTTTCCGAAATACTTGCTTATCTCTTCAACCGCTCTGAACTGAAAAGCGTTAGTGTTAGCGAACAACAAGCAGCATCCAAGGCTAAGAATAAAACTATTGATGGTAAGTTTGTATGTCTTAAAAACAATAGACACTTACCAAATATGGGATTTAGTTACCAAATATGGAATTTAGTTTCCAAATATGGGATTTTGTTTCCCAAATATGGAATTTAGTTTCCAAACATGGGATTTAGTTTCCAAACATGGGATTTAGGGGTTTAGTTACCAAATATGGGATTTAGTTTCCAAATATGGAATTTAGTTTCAAAATATGGGATTTTGTTTCCCAAATATGGAATTTAGTTTCCAAACATGGGATTTAGTTTCCAAACATGGGATTTAGGGGTTTAGTTACCAAATATGGGATTTAGTTTCCAAATATGGAATTTAGTTACCAAATATGGAATTTAGTTTCCAAATATGGGGTCTAGTTACCAAATATGGGATTTAGCTACCAAATCTGGAATATAGTTATCAAATATGGGATTTAGCTACCAAATCTGGAATATAGTTATCAAATATGGGATTTAGCTACCAAATCTGGAATATAGTTATCAAATATGGGATTTAGCTACCAAATCTGGAATTTAGTTATCAAATATGGGATTTAGCTACCAAATCTGGAATATAGTTATCAAATATGGGATTTAGCTACCAAATCTGGAATATAGTTATCAAATATGGGATTTAGCTACCAAATCTGGAATGTAGTTATCAAATATGGGATTTAGCTACCAAATCTGGAATATAGTTATCAAATATGGAATTTAGCTACCAAATCTGGAATATAGTTATCAAATATGGGATTTAGCTACCAAATCTGGAATATAGTTATCAAATATGGGATTTAGCTACCAAATCTGGAATGTAGTTATCAAATATGGGATTTAGCTACCAAATCTGGAATATAGTTATCAAATATGGAATTTAGCTACCAAATCTGGAATATAGTTATCAAATATGGAATTTAGCTACCAAATCTGAAATTTAGTTACCAAATATATATGGGATTTAATTTCCAAACAAGACGCTCAATGAGCGTTCACTCGGGCATTCTGAAAAGGAAAATGTCAGTTGTTCGAGGAAGTACTTGAAAATGAATGCCAGTTGGTTGAAGAACAAGGACAATGTCAGCTGCGCGAGGAGAGACCTGACAATGACTGACAGTTGCGTGACGAGGGAGACTATGTATATACATGTATGTGTCGAGTTCATTTGATTTGCCTTTGAGTTCATTTGATTACCTTTTGACTTTGAGTTCAATTGATTTGATTTTGATGAGTTTGTGTAAAGGCCCCCTCTCTAGCTTCAGATCCCGAAACGTCGAGTTTGGAATCGAGTTCGGGTTCGAGTTACGGTTCGAACGTCGAATAAAACAAGGACATCTTCTTCAATACAATATAATTTCTCTGACGTCATGACAATCAGTGACAGTTGAGTGACGAGGGAGACTATTAGTCCGGTGAGTACGAACATGATACGTCTTGAGGTTGCATAGGTCAGATGGTTCCGATAACGGCCTCGCGTTTGTTTAAAAATATATATATTTTAAGCGATCGAGCTTCTAGTCCTTTTACCACTTCTAGTCATTGAACGATGAACTAGAATCCTGACCTTTTAATAGCTTGAAGATCTACAGCTGCTTTCAAAACTAAGATTCATAATCTACTTGAGTCCTGTGTCTCCTTTATCTTTTCAAATCTGCGGAGTAATCTTGAAACTCCGGATACGATTAAATACGTCGCATACTTTCGTCATTCTTTAACCGACTAAAAAAACTACGACTACTACTACCGAAAAACGCATTTTCTAACTCGGGCGGCCTGCGGCCTGGGCCCGAGTAATAAGGAATTAGTCCGAAGTAAAGTCTTTATAATTTGATTATTAGATTGTACATCATGTGAAGACCTTCCTAATGGCAAACTATGCACCAAGCACCAACACCTAGAGACGTTGAGAATTCTACGCAGCCCTAATATCAACGACAAATGTCTCTCACGAGCGATCAGTTCTTTCCCGCCAGAAGTAGAACTCTGCACGTCTAGTGTACCGGGGAAAGGCTACGGCGTACGGGCTGTGCGGGCAATTCCCGAGGGAACGTGGATCGGCCCGTACGAGGGGAATCAAATCAAACCGGAAGACCTGACTTCGGACTCAGAGACTTCGTACATGTGGGAGGTAAGGAATATCACTAGGGAGGGGTGGGTGGTAAAACGTATGCACGCATTTATCTGAAATAAACAGTGTAGAACCCATTACGTTTTCAATGTACCATGGGAGCGTCAAGCCAACTTGTGAAGCAACAAGTCATAAAGATATACAGTCATTCTCAAAAAGGTTGTCCAGATGAAAAAAAATACTACAATAAAGTCACGTGATTTATTATGTTTTCAATTTCTGCGCGCAAAACTGCGAGTTGATACCAGCGGCATTGCATTCATTTCTCACAATACCGTGTACTTTTGCATCTCAAATTGAAGAAATTCCACGCGAGGAAATTGAAAACATAATGAATCACGTGACTTTATTGTATAGTATTGTAGTCTTTTCATCTGGACAACCTTTTTGAGAATGACTGTATAAGTCAAATTCACGTTCTGTTATTAATTTGTGGGCGTACATCGCAAGTTGGTAGCTATAGCCATACAAAAAGCACGTGTTGTGGCCACGCCCCACTGTCACGCATGTTGAAATGGACTCTGTTTTTCTCTCTCTGATAGATATTCCAGGATGGAGTCTTGGCCCACTACTTGGATGGAAGTGACGAGAATCATTCCAGCTGGATGCGCTACATTCGGTGTGCACGCTACAAAGATGAGCAGAACACGTCAGTCATGCAATATTTCGGGAATATTTACTACCGAGTTTTCAACGAAATTCCACCAGGGAGTGAAATTCTTGTCTGGTACGATGACACGTGTCCTCACTATCTTGGAATTCCTTTCAGGATGCAAGACATTGGAACTACTGCGTCACGTGGTAGGTAGTCAGCCAATCAAAGCGTTCGGTAGTTGCTAGGTTACCACAGTAATCAACACAGGAATAGTTTTATCTCAGCGCAAAGCAACCAGAATTATTATGACGCAATAAGCAACTGAAGTAATTTATTAAAATCATTAAGTCCCGTTTTACACTGGCGATTTCTCTGCAAATTTGCCGCCATAAATGATTTAGAAAGTTGATATTTAGACAATAAAATTGATACAGGAGCCCATAAGTAGGAGCCTCCATCTGGGATGTATTCGTGAGACGACCTGTGACCGGATCAGGCTATTTTTAGAACACCAGTTTTGCCGCGAAATTTTAACACCAGGGATTTTTGATTTCGGCTTTGTTACGGAGTTTCTAGCATTTAGCTTGGTAGGTTTACTATTTGATGTTTTTTTAGTTCCTTGAGAAACAGAACACGAACTTGAAGACTCTTGGTCACTTTCTGATAAACTCTGCAAAAGAGTCACTGTAACTATCATTTTCGCTCTCTTCACTTTCAGTTTCTTCAATGTCGCCAATTTTTTCGTCCGCCACTTTGTTCATATATCACAAATAAACACAAATCATCTACCTCATTGATGCTGATTGGCTCTGTTTAATTCCCATGGGGGATTCCTATTGATTGATGATTAGTTCGCGGGAAAAGGAGTTCTAAAAATAGCCTGATCCGGTCACAGGTCGTCTCACAAACCCAGTACGGTAGATGGAGGCTCCTACTTATGATTGATAATAATAACTTTATTAAAGTCTCAAACTTCTAGTTTGGCACAAGTGCCAAGACTAATCGGGGAAACTGCGTAAACTGTTCCCCGCTTGCTCGAAAAAAAAGGGGGAGGGAAGCGCACTGAATGGATTTTGTTTCAACAAGATATCGCGGCACCATTGCACTAAATCTTGAACATATTCAGTGGCAACTCGTCTGCGAAGTCGCCGCTAGTTTCCGTATGCGACTTGCATGATTAGTACTACTTAGAAATTCCCACTGAAATAATTGTTGATATCGGGCTCCACAATCGCCTTACTTCCTGTGAAGGATTGCCATTCAAGATTTGTATTATCGTGTCTGGAAACTCTATCAGTTAATTATTACACAATTTTAAAATAATTTTTATTAATTAATGTTAATAATTAATGTTAATAATTAATTTTAATAATTAATTTTAAAATAATGACATAATTAAAATTATTTTTCTCAACAGAAACCAAAGTGACCAAACCACAACCAGTTCCAGTCCCGTCCAGAATTCCTTTCCAACCACCCACCACAGGCAACCCAACATTACCTAGCGTTGCGCGTCATCCAATGATGCCAGCATTTGTACCTCAAATTGCATACTCACAACATTCGCTACGACCGGTCATCAGACCCCCGCCTCCGTTGCCAAGATACCAAGTCGCCTACCCTATGATGTCACGTGATACGTTGCTGCACAGCTCGTTCGCAAACTCTTCAAAATATAACTTACGAGAGCTAAACGATGCTTACACGGCAGCTGCCATATATGGTAATCGATTTCCGTACTCAAGTGGTAAATCTAAGTCGTCAAGTTCAGTAATGATTCATAATAACGTCAACAGTGCACTCATCTCTCATGCAGTAATGCCATACTCACGTGACCCCCCAATGAACCAATCAAAGACTCCAGAACTGTCTCCAAACCAATTAAAATCAAGGGCTGGATCACGTGATGTACCAATATCCACTGCTGATCCAATGAAAGGAAACTTGGATCAAAATGGGAATGTTCAAATCCAGACCACGGAAAACAACAGACATGCTTACTCGGACAAGATCAAAGAGAAACACATGGGAATGACGTCATCAGACACGACGATCACCAAATTCCTTTCACAAATCGAGGAAGCGAGAATCGAAGAGATGAAAGAACGACAGAGAGATTTACAAGAACGAATGAAGGAAACGTGTGCAGCTCAGGAAGCGGAAGACGCCCTGGAACTCAGCATCTGGAAGTGTGGTCAGTGTGGAAAGTCGTTTGCTCAGCAACAAATCCTTCAGCTTCACATCTGTTCGTCTGTTCCCGAGAAGCCCTACAAATGCACGTATTGTACCGAGGCGTTTGAGCAACCAAGTGACCTGCGCACGCATGCTGTCATACACAGCGGTAAAAAGCCATTCAAGTGCGGATTCTGTTCGAGGCTGTTCGCAGGCTCAACAACCCTGAACAATCACATACGTACGCACACTGGCGAGAGGCCGTTTGGATGTGAAAGGTGCGGGAGGGAGTTCTCGCAGGCGTCCCAGTTAAGCAGACACCGACGAGCCTTGTTTGAATGCAAGTAACCATGGCGACTGTCGCCACAGAAACTAGAAAAATTCAAATGCAAGTAACCAAGGACATGATGAATGACTGAATGAGTAACGAAAGAAACTGATTTGATAAGTAACCATGGAGACTGATTTGATAAGTAACCATGGAGACTGATTTAATAAGTAACCATGGAGATTTGATAAGTAACTATGGAGACTGATTTAATAAGTAACTATGGAGACTGATTTAATAAGTAACCATGGAGACTGATTTAATAAGTAACCATGGAGACTGATTTAATAAGTAACCATGGAGACTGATTTGATAAGTAACCATGGAGACTGATTTAATAAGTAACCATGGAGACTGATTTAATAAGTAACCATGGAGACTGATTTAATAAGTAACCATGGAGACTGATTTGATAAGTAACCATGGAGACTGATTTAATAAGTAACTATGGAGACTGATTTAATAAGTAACCATGGAGACTGATTTGATAAGTAACTATGGAGACTGATTTGATAAGTAACTATGGAGACTGATTTAATATGTAACTATGGAGACTGATTTAATAAGTAACCATGGAGACTGATTTGATAAGTAACTATGGAGACTGATTTGATAAGTAACTATGGAGACTGATTTAATAAGTAACTATGGAGACTGATTTAATAAGTAACCATGGAGACTGATTTGATAAGTAACTATGGAGACTGATTTGATAAGTAACTATGGAGACTGATTTAATAAGTAACTATGGAGACTGATTTAATAAGTAACTATGGAGACTGATTTAATAAGTAACTATGGAGACTGATTTAATAAGTAACTATGGAGACTGATTTATTAAGTAACCATGGAGACTGATTTAATAAGTAACCATGGAGACTGATTTAATAAGTAACCATGGAGACTGATTTATTAAGTAACTATGGAGACTGATTTAATAAGTAACTATGGAGACTGATTTAATAAGTAACCATGGAGACTGATTTAATAAGTAACCATGGAGACTGATTTGATAAGTAACTATGGAGACTGATTTGATAAGTAACTATGGAGACTGATTTAATAAGTAACCATGGAGACTGATTTAATAAGTAACCATGGAGACTGATTTGATAAGTAACCATGGAGACTGATTTGATAAGTAACTATGGAGACTTATTTGATAAGTAACCATGGAGACTGATTTAATAAGTAACCATGGAGACTGATTTAATAAGTAACCATGGAGACTGATTTGATAAGTAACCACGGAAAACAGATTACGCTAGTTACCATGGCAACTACGAATACCAAATCTTAGAGACGAAATGTTGTAACATGTAATGTATAAAATATTATAAGGTAAAACATTTACCAATTAGTAAAATAGCTGCATCAATCCGATCAAACATGGAGCAATTTAAAAAATATAAATGAAAATAATGAAATTCACAGTCGACATTTTAGTACAAAAAAACGGTAAAGGCTGCAAGGTATCATGGGTAAATTGTAAGATCGAAAAGGATGATGGGACGTGTATTGTTGTCTGAATTTGTAAGTTCCTCTAAACAGGGTTAGCTTTCAACAAAGCTAAAGCGAATATTAATTTAACTATTTAAGAGAACAAATATATTAGAGGGAAAATGTGAAGTTTTACGTCGAATAAATATTGAATTAACAACTTCGGATGTATTCTAAATTGTCAAATATAATGTCTAATGTTAAATTAGATTTATTTTTATGAAAATAAAAACGCGTTTTTATTTATGAACATGGTATACCATAACTTATCTAACTGATGACGTTATTCGCCAACATATCAGCTTTCCAAAAAGAAAACTGAGTTCCAATGTTGCAATTCAACTGATACAATGGACAGCATTTAAAAAAAAATATCGTAAACTGTTGCGAAACTTTTCACGATATTTCGATTTTTAGCAACACAGCACACACGTGTTTATCTCTCTGCTCACATTCACTCCAAGTGCGCACATGGCTAAGTCATCACCGTGGCGACGACGATTTCGTACGCATCAGTTCACGACTGTCACACGACATAAGAATAAACTTCACTCCAAGCGTATCTGTCAAACTTCAATAACACTCACATTATGCAAAAAGGTATCAACAACCCTAGATATCTTAAGTATCACGATTAATTGATGGGTGTAGCTGTATAAAGAGAGCATGAGGGGCGGAAGGGCTACAGCCTTGCTTTCCTCTTGGGTGCTCTTTAGCACTATATCCGCGCACTACATGTAGTTTACTGTGTAAGGAATGTTAGGTTATCTTATTAGAGTCATCTAATGATACGTGTATAAAGTACAGGCTGCGCTATTTTAGCACTATATCCGCGCACTACATGTAGTTTACTGTGTAAGGAATGTTAGGTTATCTTATTAGAGTCATCTAATGATACGTGTATAAAGTACAGGCTGCGCTATTTTAGCACTATATCCGCGCACTACATGTAGTTTACTGTGTAAGGACTGTTATGTTATCTTATTAGAGTCATCTAATGATACGTGTATAAAGTACAGGCTGCGCTATTTTAGCACTATATCCGCGCACTACATGTAGTTTACTGTGTAAGGACTGTTATGTTATCTTATTAGAGTCATCTAATGATACGTGTATAAAGTACAGGCTGCGCTATTTTTAGCACTATATCCGCGCAGTACATGTAGTTTACTGTGTAAGGACTGTTAGGTTATCTTATTAGAGTCATCTAATGATACGTGTATAAAGTACAGGCTGCGCTATTTTAGCACTATATCCGCGCACTACATGTAGTTTACTGTGTAAGGACTGTTAGGTTATCTTATTAGAGTCATCTAATGATACGTGTATAAAGTACAGGCTGCGCTATTTTAGCACTATATCCGCGCACTACATGTAGTTTACTGTGCAAGGACTGTTAGGTTATCTTATTAGAGTCATCTAATGATACGTGTATAAAGTACAGGTTGCGCTATTTTAGCACTATATCCGCGCACTACATGTAGTTTACTGTGTAAGGAATGTTAGGTTATCTTATTAGAGTCATCTAATGATACGTGTATAAAGTACAGGCTGCGCTATTTTAGCACTATATCCGCGCACTACATGTAGTTTACTGTGTAAGGACTGTTAGGTTATCTTATTAGAGTCATCTAATGATACGTGTATAAAGTACATATAAGTATAATAGTGTAGTAGTCTCTACATGCCATTAGTGCCGATAATTTCCGTTTCTTCCTTGTGAAACTAATCCACTCGCTGCGTACGTGCGTGATTTTCTCGTCTCGTAATATTATATTTTTACTCACTCACGAGTGTTGCTTCATGGTCTCAATGCCGATTCATGACACAATTTCAAAGGAACTCAAGTGATCACATCCAAGGGATTGTACTAGATCTCTCGCTAAGGTTACGCAGGATTAGTCGCTCACAGTCCGTAGTATTACGTATCACGTCTTGCGGGTCATCCAGCGCAAACATATCCTATTTAAGCGAGCTTTCATTCATTTGGATACGTGTTGCTAGTCTCAGAACAAAATGGTGAGTATACGTCTTTTAAATTTTCCCGCAAAAATCGCTGATATCGTAAACTGGATTTTTTGTTCTACATCTTTCAATGAGACTCAACGTCAATCACATTGAAATTATAATATTTCTGATTGAAGTGAAATAAATATCGGGCTTTTGACCATTCTGGTGCCATAAACACTAATAATAATAATAATAATAATACTACTATTTGAGAATGCTGAATACTGAAGATGGGTAGTGGAGACTACCCGAAATATTTGTCATAAAAAAAATATGTATACACTTCTCGTTATTTTATTTATTCTCAACTTATTCGCCCAAAGAAATACATTAATAATAATAATAATAATAATAGTAATAATATTAATATAATTTTTCATAATTAATAATACCAGCATTACAACCACTACACTGATATCATAAGCCCTCCATCAGTGACACCCTCAACAAGCATCAGCACCCATCTTTACAACCCATCGTACAATGGTCTCGTTGCTATGGTTACAATGACATGCGAACCCTTATATTTTAGTTAGGAGATCAATTAATACTTGAAAAGTTTCGCAATAATTTCATTATTATATCTTAATAATGATTTCTTCCTACCTTGATTAGATTGTTTATATAGAATATGTTCAGCTCTATTGCGCTTGATAGTTCGCTCGTTGAATGAGCCAACTACTACGAGTAGCGCCGGTGTGACATTACTAGGAATATCAGCCATGCTGTATTTGCGCTTGAACCTTCACAATTTCTCGACACAGGAAAAAGATTCTGAACGAAAAACAAATCCATAAAGCGATATTCGAACAGAAACTCTGTTGTTTAATTAATATCCAATCAGTTTAAGTTCCATTTTCGGTATCTACATATTTCTCGTAAATGACTCAGATTCTAGAACGTTAATACCACTAGACAAATAGACAAATCCTCGAAAAGCACTAGTATTGTCTAACTCTCTTTATAAGATCCGGTCATAGGACAGAGAAGAATGGTTTATTAGATATAATTTGAATTCTTTACTATTGAATGGAAACAAAAGATGATTGGTCAAGCGTACTGACGGTCAAAGTCCGTGTGACATGCATTTGAATGGTTTCTTAGCGCGGGACAACCATCAAGATCTACTGGCACCGTCAGGTTAATTGTGCGCGCAGTGGATTGGAACGTTGGAACTTGATTGCACGATACCTTTCAAAAGCCATTTGAATGGCTTCTTTAATAATGAATGGTTTTTTTTCCCCACTACATTCTAAAGTTTGCAATGTTGTTGATGAAACGCAAACATCCAGTTAAGACCTGGAAATAATTTTTGATCAAATGTTCTCGATATCAAATTGATAAATATTAATGACCTTAAACAAACATGTTTACTGTTCGACTGTTTGTTGTTTTCAAAATTGATTTTCGAATGTCATTTTGAGTCTTCAAGATTTAAACTAAACACTTTACAGTTTTGTGCTCTATCGATGAAAAAAAGTCTCGAAAAAGTCTCAAAAATTAGAAGTTTCGTAGAAGACCACTTCACTGACTCACACCAG
This sequence comes from Actinostola sp. cb2023, assembly GCA_033675265.1. NCBI lineage: Eukaryota > Metazoa > Cnidaria > Anthozoa > Actiniaria > Actinostolidae > Actinostola > Actinostola sp. cb2023. Next base: position 68,914 of record JAUJYZ010001026.1, on the reverse strand, counting down.
CTGTCGCTTGGAAGCCGAATAGTGTCGTAATTGTAAAAGTTTTCTAAAATGAATTTTTCTCTTGATTTTATCAGAATGTTTCAATTTCGCTCCTTCTGTGTGGTAGAATTTCACCGAAGAACCATCAATGATTTCAGTGAGTTTCTGTTGAATTAATCATCAATACATATTTATTCTTAGCTACTGAGGTTCTGTGCACAAAGGAGGGGAGTATGGAATGCAAGGTCAACCAGTGATCAAAACATAGAGAAACTTAATTGACTTTGAAAAGTTCCTACTTTTTTATTTAGAGCATTTGAATGGCTTTATGTCATGGATTCAGCATTTGAATGGCTTTATGATATTCAGTATATTTGAATGGTTTTATTCAGTTGTAGGCAGCATTTGAATGGCCTTTTGGTAAATCAATTGCAAAAGCAATCAGGACCTCAAATCCTGTTTTTCATGATTTCACTGTTTGGATAAAAGATAATGTTGGTATTTCACGATGTTTAACTTTCTCTGAGAAAAGAATCAAGTTTGTGCGATAAGTGAATCCATTGATCCAGGACGCTCGATTCTGCCAAAACCATTGAAACTAATTGACTTGTAGCACGTGCACACTAGACTGCAAGAGAATATTAAAGTTCTGCTCCATGGCGCTAAAATTGAATGTCAGTCAGTTCAGAATGCATTAGTGATATTGTCATTGAAATTGGGAAATTTTATTTCACCTGAATTAGAAACTCTGTTTACTCTGAAAAGTTTCCTTTGTGCGTTAAGTGATGTTTGCATGAGTATTATCATACATGAGAAGTCGTTTTTACCATAATATTTACAATATTCTATCTGTATGTTGGTCGGTTGAGCGCGCGCAAAATGCAAACGCATTGTTGCATACGACGTCTTTATTGATGCCGACCTCAAGAAAGGATTTATATTTTACTATGTATTACCAACATCTTCATGATATACGCTAAAACTGTTTTGGCTATGGTTTTAGAAGTTGTTTTCTGCCGAAACTTGCAAACGAGGCCCTCCAAATTACTGCGCAATTTTCAAACGATTTTCGCCAACAATCGTTCGATTCAGAATCGTCGGCTTTACAACTGACTATACTCGTTCATGGCCGGAATGCTGTAGTATTTTTTGTTAGCTGAAGTTTGAAGATCACACTCATAACCCCTGGTACTTATCATAAGGTCCTAGTTCTACTAAACAGTGATATATTTGTCTGAGTTGATAGAAAGCCAATTCAAAGTCTTGTTTCAACATTTTAAAATACTACTTGAATAATTCAGCAAGAATCTCGGAGTCTGAAGAAATTAAACGATTTTGTTAATTCCCAACATGGAACGTGACCACAGATGGATTTTACTAGAATTCTGAATAAACTTTACCAAACTATTAGCAATGCTTCACCTAACAAATCTATTTGATCTTTCACCTTTTAAAACTGACCATTTCAATGGCGATTCTCCCCCAAACAAAAGACCCTTTGTTTACTAAGACACTGTCCTGTTTAGATAACATTTAATTAGCATATCAATAAATCAGAAAAATAACTTCACACAAGACAAAGTTCACTCTCACACGGAAGACCACGGAGTACTCGTTGAGAGCAATTCCAAAGGCACTCTCTTACTTCGAATTACCTCAGGTATTTTCAAACAGCACCATTTCTGCATCCAAAGGCAAAACTAAAATGGACGTCCTAGCTTCCAAGAGAACCCTCGATTTTAAGGTAGGAGCTCGAGAGATAATTTGATGTCAGTTGCAATCACTTCACTTTCTAGGACTGAGATTCGCTGCGAAGGGGCGTGTCAATACTTCGCCTTCAAAGTGGTAGATATTTTCGCAGATTGACATTAAGAAATACTGTCTTTGAATACCAGGTTGAAATTTGCTATTCTAAGCCTTGGATATATTTCTTGTTACGAATCGAAAAATCTGTTTTGAATTCTATTAGACTGAGGCCAGTCACCAGTTTACCATGTCTGTTTAAGTCACACTGTCCAGCAAAATAGAAAACAGTAATACCGTCCGACTGACAGACTTTCTAAGCAAGAAAGCGTAATGTTTGAGCCGAGATTTCTTTCAGAAAAATCTCGATAAATCTTCAATGAATCTTTGAGCTCAGTCAGGAGTTACCGTTTCGTTCCAGCAAGAGAGACTTGCAGTTGTAACTATAGAAAATTGGCTTGGACTTATTGTCAGGATAAATTGAAGTGATTATGTTGATAATAAATCCAATCTAAGAAGGAGTTTCCACATCTAGAGCATGATATTCCATTTATTAATAAGTTTGAATATAATAATAATATGTTGAAGTTACGGTTGTGTGAACATAGAATTATGCAAAATGATACCTTCGAAGTCTTCACCCTCCACATGAACTCAGTTTCGTTAGTGGAAACAAATACATTTAGTTAAGTAATGTTAGATTTTGAGTAATCAAACGGGAATAATTCCGTAGGATTCCTTGCAAATGCATTACTGACATCGGCAATGTTAAGTTAGTCAAGTGTGTCGCTTTACCATGGCACTTCTACTTTATGGAGGGTGCCAGAACAACTGACAAGAGTGCGAGTCAATATGTTTTGAATTTTTAAAATGAAGAATCTATAACTTATATAAAATTAGGATTTACAGAAAGTTTTTTCGCCAGTTTTTTTATTTGCTATTTGGATTAGTATTAATTGTTTTTCAAAGTTTAGCTATGCATATATTACTATCTGCAGACATCCATGCCATCGACCAAGAGAATTCAAATATCTTTAGACGTTGTGCCGGTCAAGAAAAGAAGGCTCATATCGGCCGATTCGTTCTGCTTTTCCCTGGAAGACCTCAACAGTCGTCTGTACAGCAAACATGACATGAACACTGTACGATCTGATCAAGAAGATGATTCTACGGATGAAGACTTCTGTTTCTGTAAGTACTGAACCATATCCACCTCAAATAGATTCTATCCAATCAGAAAACGGTTTGTCACGTGACGTGAGAATGCGTTACTCCAAAATATCATGTATTTTTATATGAACAAATGCTTCCCAACGGCTCAAGAGAGAAAAAACACAGGGTGACCATCAACACAGTTCGCTAGTAAGTATACAACACGTTCAAATCTGGACATATGTTCTTAGGGTGTGACGCAAAGAAATACAACGAAAGCTTCAAATGCCCTTACCATGACAACCAAGCGATGCCAAATAAGGTCAAAGAAGACGAGCGACAGCCATACGCCTATCAGAACATCCCTTCTATGCTTCAGTTCTACAGTACAAACACACTGGATGGAGTGAGGACTGGGATGAGAACTGTAAATCCACTTCCGGCAGGAGCGTGGATTGGTCCTTTTGAAGGGATCCTGTTGACACGTGATGAAGTACCATTAAAGACTAATTACATGTGGGAGGTAAGCTGGTAACTAGGTATATTACCCAGAATTCCTTATGGTCATTATACTGTTATAAAAAAGTCTGCCAATTTTAATTTTTTTTGAGGAAAAATTGTACTGTAATAAAATAATTCTTCCAAATCATATTTTTTTGGGAAAAATTGTACTGTAATAAAAAAAATCTGCCAAATTAATTTTTTTTTTTTTTTGAAAAAAATTGTACAGTATGTTGTTCTAATTGTGAACAGTTCTAATTGTGAACACTTTTCAGTAAAAGTGCCGTTTTTATACCGTAAAGTTAAGATCGACAAAAAATATTTTACCCGATCAATTATTGATTTATTTTCAATCACTCAATGCTATTTTGGGCTTCCTGACATTTATTCCGCGCAAAATGTCAACTTTGACGGCAAGGTAAGCAGCAGACTGTTGTCTACAAATTCGAATTTTAAGCGCGCCTTTAGATTCTCAGTGGCAAAGTTCGCATATTTTCTTTCTAAAAACGCAGAGTTTTGAGCTTGTTTTTATATGAGCTAATAGGTAAATAATAACACTTTTCTTTACAAAACAATATTTAGAAAAGTGTTGAAAATGAACGAGCAGCACCGGAATGAAAATTTGTGCGTGTTTTTGCGATGTGCATCTAATTGTAAACACGCATATTAGTCCAGTCAATCTGTGGTTTGAGATCAAACTAATTGCAATAGAATGTTTTTCACTGTTAAGATATCAAGAGAGGTGACCTAAGTAACATACTAAAAATCCCAAAAAATCCCTTTGGTGGAACATCTCGAAAATTGGAATTAAAGATATTGATGTTTTACCACAGGGTTCCCGCACCATGAAAAAAACAGCCAAGCTGTTGTTTGAGGTCAAACAAATTGCAACAGAAATAATTTTACTTCTATATGACAGAGAGGAGTGACCTAAGTAACATATTGAAAATCCCACAAAATCCCATAGAAGAAACATCCCAAAATTTGAATTAAATATTTTCATGCCACACCACAGGGTTCCCACATCATAAAAATGGAATATCCCACAAAATATATTCTTTCGAAATGATTTTCGAAGTTTTTCAGATTACAAGTGTCTGAGAATGATAAAACAAGTTTGACAACTTTGATATTGGTCAGATCACTGGCTTCAGAGTGAGGAGCTCGAGGCCAGGACATTGGGTGCTGGTGGCAGGTCAGTTCTAATCGGAAGATGCTTTCCATTAGACAGTTTCCAGTCCAAAACTATACCACGGGCGTAGACAGCAATACGCAAAGTGGTACACAAATGCGTACTAAAATTGTTTGAGATTTTCATTTTTTAATTATTATTGTTTATATTTCAATTATTTTCATATCAAATCAATTTGTTATTAAAGTTATTCATTTGTCATCTCCAAAGGCTTTTATTATATGACGCACGCTCTTCGCGTCCAAATAACAGTATTTTTGAGTCCAAATACATCCCGCGTTATTACACGGTTTAGGAGCCGTTAAAGATATGTTATAAACACTGTGTGAACAAACTTGCTTTAAACCTTAAAAATTGCCTGAAACTGAAACTGTCCCTTTGGAAATGTTTACGGCAAAGCAAAACTTCAGTTATGACTCCTGTATGTGAAAATTTCAATCCATTTACAGTTATATTGGGTCGGCATGGGAACGAATCGGGAGGAGATTAGATGAACAGTAACAATTAAGATGGAGGCACCGGTGGATGTTCAGAGGTGATCACTACAGACCCTAGTAGACTGAGACACTAGACTAGCCAATTAATCCAGCCTATACTAACCATGCAGGAATCTATGTAGCCGACCGTTAAAACTCTGCTAACGTGTTTGACACATTAATAAAGTTTATGTATGTAGTGTCTTCATGCACTGCGGAGCGCAGCCCGGGAGTTCCATCCATGAAGCTGTTGAAGACTTCACTGTGCAGCTCCATGGCGGGAGAACAACTTTCTTCATTCGCCATCTTGCACATACACAACCACAAGGATATTAACTTTGATGTTATCGTCAAATTCGCAGAAAAAAAGAAAAGGTGCTTGAGCCTTTGCCTCTAATGTATTTAATCGTCTCTTATATACTATCTGCTACTCGAAATAAACACATTAGCACAGTTACAACTATCACGGCGGCAATGTAACTTGCATAATCCCGTACGTAATATCCTAGAAGTATAATTAAACGTACGTTTTTGTTCCAAACACAGTCCTATTGCTTTTTTGGGTGTGCCGTTATGCGTCAGGACCAGATCAGACCGGTTTACAGCGTTTAACATTTGTCTACTAGCTGTACTCGCCGCCCGGGACTCGCCGACTCACTGAGTCAAAAACCCATGGCAATGGCACCGTTTAGAGAGTGTATTTATCCTCAGTCATTATACATGCATGAATTATTGTAGTTAGTTAAGCATAACAATGAATGGCCAGCATTTTGCTATATGTATTTATGTAGCGAGAAAGTCCGCTGGAAAAGGAAGAAAATGGTATTTCCAAGGCTCTATATTTCAAAATTTCCAGGGGGCTACCCCTGACCCCCTAGAAGCTCGAGGTGCTCTCGATCTGCGTTCTTGGGAAAAGTAGCACGACTGACTACAGCACTGATTGGTGACGTCACGGATCTCCTCATTCTGCGGTGTTACCGCACTTAACTTGATGCACAAATTGCTAATCATGTGGTGTGTCCTTACATCAAGCAAGCAAAGTGCGCCTTGGGAACGGAAACTGTATGCACAAACATTTTGCATGCAGTGCTCAGTGTGACAACATCATGTGTGCATGGAATACGCAAATCAGCTGCGCTCTGAAGAAGTTTCAGTGTGTTTTTTTTTTTCTGACAAGCTGCCGATTTTACGAGTCCACACAAAAGAATGCCATAAATGCGATAGAAAATGCACTTGTTTCTCTTTATGGTGGAACATCTGAAGATAGATTAGATTCCTTGAGGTACACACACTTCTGTCAGAATGTAACCTGAGTATCAGGCCCTACCTCTCTCCTTCCCGCGCCTCTTCATTCCCTTTTCCACCTTCTCTCCCCCCGAAAAGCCTGAAACTGAGAATGCGGTTAGTTTACTGCAGGCCCGTCATCCTTTTTACAGCAAAACAAATCCTTCCCTGCATACATCATCAGTGGCAGCGTACCACAACAAGAAGGTGTACTATCAGGTTCAGTAGTGGAAGGGTAATCAAGAACTAACATCAGTGCGAGTGTCCAGGGTGGGAATGGTAACTGTCTAATGAAAATTAAGCTTCTTCCGATTAGAACTAACCCGCCACCAGCACCCAAGTCCAGGCCTTGGAGATGAGGTCAAATGCGATTGCATGCAGAACCCTGAGATGTACATGTACTAGATTGTTCTCCTGCATGTGGAATGTGGCAGGGGTATAAAGTTACCTGAACTCGTTGGCGCCCGACTTGATCGCTGAAGATGACATTCAATTGCGCGATATTTTAATAATAATCCATGAATGTGCAAGCTGAGGGCAGATGCCAATTTGCATGATTCGGCGTTCTAAATTTGATATATGCTAACACTGAACTACCCCAAATGAGTAGTATTTCAAATTTCGAATAAAACGACCAGAAACATGATTTCAAAAGCCAATTTGTGGTTATTTATAAGAGTTTACCAGTTAATTTCCTACCCCTCCCCCCTAAAACTCCTGTTTCTTTTTACTCAAAAAGACCAATATCAAAGTTGTCAAACTAGTTTTATCATTCTCAGACACTTGTATTCTGAAAAACTTCGAAAATCATTTCGAAAGAATATATTTTGTGGGATATTCCATTTTTATGATGTGGGAACCCTGTGGTGTGGCATGAAAATATTTAATTCAAATTTTGGGATGTTTCTTCCATGGGATTTTGTGGGATTTTCAATATGTCACTCCTCTCTATCATATGGAAGTAAAATTATTTCTGTTGCAATTTGTTTGACCTCAAACAACAGCTTGGCTGGGTTTTTCATGGTGCGGGAACCCTGTGGTAAAACATCAATATCTTTAATTCCAATTTTCGAGATGTTCCACCAAAGGGATTTTTTGGGATTTTTAGTATGTTACTTAGGTCACCTCTCTTGATATCTTAACAGTGAAAAACATTCTATTGCAATTAGTTTGATCTGGACCCCAAAAAATCCGTAGATTGACTGGACTATATGCTCACGCATAACTTGGCACTTCATAACATATGTAGTTCTTGAGATATAGAGTAAAATTGCCGCTAATGTACCTGCACTGGTACAATAGCAAATATTGAGAAGGAAATATGTATAAGAAGTCCGCGTTTGTGATACAAATTTGCGCCATCGCGTTGTTAGCAATTACACGAACGTGATGAACGGCATGCATCAATGAACATGCGAACACGTCAGCAATTTAGCGTTGCCGTCTGACTTCACTTCGTTTTAACATTTTTCTAGCATTCGTATCAAAATAACACGAACATTAATATTGTTTTAAGACAACTTGGAACTTGTACATCGAATTGCAAGGCTAGAAATCGAGAATAATACACAGTATTAAGCCATTAAAAAGCAAGCCAAAAGTGTTCACAATTACAAACACCTGTTCACCATTAGAACCACCAACAGACATGATATAATAAAATATATTTAGAAAAGTTCAATAATAAATACAACGAAACTTAATCACATGTTAGCTGAAGTGTTGAGCTAACTTATAGCAAAGGTTCAGGATAATCGTACCATATGTTGACGAGAAATATCATCAAGTGCAAAAAGTGTTCACAATTAGAACCACATACTGTAGTTTTTTTTTTGTTGAAAAAATTACTCTAATAAAAAAAAATCTGCCAAATAAATTTTTATGTTGGAAAAATTGTACTGTAATTTTAAAAAATGTTTCTATTTTTGTTTTGAAAAATTGTACTATAATAAAAAAAAGTCTGCCAAATAAATTTTTATGTTGGAAAAATTGTACTGTAATTTAAAAAAAATGCTTCTAAATTTTTTTTGAAAAATTGTACTATAATAAAAAAAAGTCTGCCAAATAAATTTTTATGTTGGAAAAATTGTACTGTAATTTAAAAAAAAATGCTTCTTCTAATTTTTTTTTGAAAAATTGTACTATAATAAAAAAAAGGTCTGCCAAATAAATTTTTATGTTGGAAAAATTGTACTGTAATTTAAAAAAATGTTTCTATTTTTTTTTTGAAAAATTGTACTCTAAAGTTTTTTTTTGAAAATTTGTACTGTAATAAAAAAAGTCTGCCAAATTAATGTTTGCAATAAGATAACCCGCAAACGTCTTCATCCAACAAGTCTAATTAATTCACTGACTATTCCTTCTCAGATTTTCAAGGATAGAAAGCTCTATGGCTACATCGATGCAAGCGACGAGAACAAGTCTAGTTGGATGAGGTTTATTCGACGTGCACGGCACCAAGAAGAGCAAAACCTGTGGGCCTTTCAGTATCAGGACAAGATTTATTACCGCGCATACAAAACCATTCGCCCTGGCCAGGAATTGCTGGTTTGGTATGATAAACAGTATAGGCAATATTCTGGAATACCTGGAAAAGATGAACTGAAGGGCAAGGAAGGTGTGTGTTATTTATTTGTTTTTCGTTCTTCAAATTAAAATTCAATTCTTATCCCAATCTTCGTTTGTTTTAAAGGAGAATATCCAGACATCCTTCCATCTTTGCCCTCAGCCAAGGCAGTCAGCGAACAGAGAGACAACACTTCTGCAGCAAATGGTGACGCCATTCAAATGGAAACAACGTTCACAAGGATCGGTGCTTTGCTCCCATCTCCAACAAAACTCATAAGCCAAGCAGAAATTGCCCGCCCCCGCATTGACGTCACACAACCAATTCCAGACAGGCCACTTCCTCGTGTATCGACTGGTTTTTCCCTGAAGATAGAGAATGGTAACTTCACAAGACCCACACATGCTGAAAGTGACAGGCAATCGCCAACCACTCCCACAGTTCCAAGCCCCAAGAGCCCGTCCACTCCAAACTCTAGTGACAGCGATTGTTCCTTAGAGAGTGGGTCAGCGGAAAGTCCAACCAAAACTGAGGCCAATGAAATTAGTGTTTGGCGATGTGGCCAGTGCAAGAAATCATTCGCCCAGCGTACCATGTTGCAGATCCACGTGTGTTCTCAAGTTCCTTTCCGACCGTACAAGTGCGGCCACTGCGACAGGAGCTTTTGTTCTGCAGGGGTGATGCGCGCGCATGCTGTCGTTCACCAGGGGAAGAAGCCATTTAAGTGCGGTTACTGCTCTCGAGCGTTCTCAGGTGCCACAACGCTCAATAACCACATTCGCATACATACTGGCGAGAAGCCATTCAGATGTGAAAAATGCGGCAAGATCTTTTCTCAAGGATCGCAACTTAGCAAACATGAAAGGATTCCTGGAGATTGCGTCGCAATTTAGAAGTATCAATCAAAGAACATTTTCAAACAATAATAGACAATAATATCTTTCACGAAGTTAAAATAACTTTGAAGTGTGGCCGGGTTCAAGAAACTCACGTTCACACGTACAACTAATCCCTGCACAGTGAATATTATGCATTCCATGTAAATAGATCAAATACAAATAATAACTAGTGGTTGTTCTAATAAGACTGGCCCTGTTAGTTTACCAAACAAAATAAACAATTGAACATACGCAATCAGCGATGACTCATGAATCTAGAATTAAGCAGCCATGCTCCATAGACTTTTCTGGATTATTCCGTAATAGCTATTCCACCCACACCAGTTTATTCCTATTTCGCAATAAGCTCGATCGAACGCACCCTTCAGTGATATTTCAAGAAGAACAAGACAACAGCAACTTTTGGTGGGAGGAGGGAGAAGAAAAAGAAGGTACGTTAGACAAGCCCCCGGGGATGGGGATACTCCCCTATATAGAGTCGTTTTCGTATGAGTGCAGGGGCGGATCCTGGATTCTTTTTCGTAGGAGGGGGTGTACCATCTTTTAGGAGGGGGTGCACCATTTATGATCAGGACGTACACAAGCACCAATAACACAGTAGATATCAGCTCATCTAGGGGGGTGCTCACTCCTCCCCTAGATCCGCCCCTGGAGTGGGAAGTAGTTACGGTTCAGTTCGTGACAGTATCCAAGCATTCTGATTGGTTGAGCAATGATTTTACGCGCTGTGATTGGTTGAATAGATGTCTTCGATTCCGTACCGTAATTCCGTGCTGTAGGTTTTACCACTCATACGAACTCTCAAGCCAGGGCAGTACATAGCACAGGGGCAGGGGGGCAGTTGCCCCCCCCCCCCCCCCCCCCCCCCCTAGCAAAGCAGCAAAAAAGATACCAAAAAGTACTAAGAACTGTACTATTTTTAGTTTTTTTCCCCTGTTAAATACGTACTGCCCCCTTGATCAAAATCGACGCAATGTGGGAAGCCATAGTGGTGGAGTGATTAGAGCTGACTCTCCTCTCACCGCTGTGTTGCCTGGTTCAATTCGCTGACCGGGCGCTTCGTGTGAGTTGAGTTTCTTAGTTCGTTCCGGCTCCCTGCTTCGAGGGTTCAGTTTTCTCCGGGTACTCCGGTTTTCCTCCCACAGTGAAAACTAACTAGTGAGATGAGTGTTGGGTGTATAGAATATCAGAATGTAGTAAAAAGTGACGTCTCAGGAAGAGCCACTCTGTAGAAGGGACATAAAAGATTATAAACAAGGTAAGTTCTGGAATGTCTGAAATGTCAACAACGCCAACGTGCCGAAGCATATTGGTTGAACAATGATTTTGCGCGCTGTGATTGGTTGAATAGATGTCTTCGAATCCGTACCGTGACCATAACTCCGTACGGTAAGTTTCCCACTCAAAGAATTCCAACGAAAACGACTCTATGTACATTTGTAGCAAGCGCTATTCATGCCTATAACCGAACAAAAACTTGTATTATTTCTGCGATAGAGGAGTTGACAGTTAAGGTGACTAAGTTATCATTCTCGGCGCACTCATCTATGACAAACTTTGGGTCATAACTTCCTCTGCTTTTATGCAATTGCCATAAAACATTGGCAACTATTAGAGCTTTCATTCATCTATGATACAATATAATTCGATTGCACTGCAGAACATTAAAAAAAAAATATTAGAACTTGAGTAAAGTCAATGTTTTGGATAAAATTGGATATTGCGAAAAATCTGTCCGTTTTTTTTGGATGAAAGTTTTGCAATCACTTTAGATTGACATAATTCATAACCTGAGCAAGTTTTAGCAAAATCGTTGGAGCTAAAGCACGGCCGCATGAAAACAACCAAAATTAAGCACGGAAATTAGCTCAACGATTGCTTTCGCTCCAGCGATTTTGCTAAAACTTGGTCAGGTTATGAATTATGTCAATATAAAGTGATTCCAAAACTTTCATCCAAAAAAAACGGACAGATTTTTCGCAATATCCAATTTTATCCAAAATATTGAGTTTACTTAAGTTCTAATATTATTTTTTTTAATGTTCTGCAGTGCAATCGAATTATATTGTATTATAGGTGAATGAAAGCTCTAATAGTTGCCAATGTTTTATGGCAATTGCATAAAAGCAGAGGAAGTTATGACCCAAAGTTTGTCATAGACGAGTGCGCCGAGAATGATAACGGAGTCACCTTAATCCATCCTTGACTGAGTTAGTCGGCTTAACTGAAGCACAAGCGACAACTCTTCAGTAAGAATAAAATAGAATAGCTATTAATACGAGCTGCGCGATTATGGAGTTTCTGTCGTCTGTTAGATAAAGTTTTGTGACGGTTTCCTCAAACAACGCTACAGTATTTTTTTAAATAGCGGTGAAACGCACTGCAAGGCATCAAAAGGAACAAATGTCTGCTGCGCTTATTTCGATACTCTCTTCTTGGAAAGTTCGTTGATATGAATACTCCACGATAGGTTTGTGATCAATATAAATTAACTCATACAGATGTGCTATATTGCGGAGTGCCATTGATAAGAAGGATGACGGAGAAATCGGCGAAAGCACTCAGGCTTTGCCTAGATGCGATTTGGTGAATTCACACCGTCTAGTTGTCTTACATGGCTAAGGGTGTTCATCCACACAAATTTCCTCAAATTTCCTCCATCGTATTTCGCATTCTCAAAACTCCCCAAAATCTACAAATTATGGCCTAGGGAATCCATGTTTGTTAACTGAATCATGACTAAATCTAACTACTCTATGCTCCATTGGTTATAAGCAGAGAAAAAACTCCACGGGGGGAAATCTTTCTTCCAATAATGTTTTCCATAGAACACCGCAAGTCAAGTTTTGTTCTTTGAATTTTGTATTTTGACAGTCTTTAGATACTTCCTTTGCTATGCAGGAGATTTGGATAAAAAAAGCTTAGCGGCAGGTTTTGTTGTTCTACACAAAAGCAATCGCCAAGACCGAAGTCTGCAGACCATAATATCCGTTAATGCCACTACGCGAAACACACGAAAGTTATAAGTTGTACGTAATACACAGGCATTGAACGTACCAGAAGAAGCAGTGTTCAAATATGAAATCTTGTTTTTCCAAGAGAGAAATTCGGCCCAATTTTACTGAAAATCCTCTTACAGGAAAGAATAAAAGATTAAGTTCATTGTTTGAGATGTTTTCGGAGTTAATGACAAAATTCCCTGCATCACCCTTCCCAAAAAGATCAGGCAAAAATGCTATTAAGTTTAACAGTGCAGCTATTCCTCTTTAGTGAACGAAGAAATTATGAAATCTAAACTATGGTATCGCCTCCCGTGCACATTGGTATACAGTGTAGAATCATTACTTCGTCAAGGTTCAAGCCATTTAATCCTAACGACATTGTTCTATTATGTATAGCAACTCAACTTGATCAACAAATGGACTTAATTAGCGTTCCTCAGCCAATAAAACGATACTTTCCCGTCACAAACAATGACCATGTATTCAAATTATAATATCCACAGAAATGAGCACCAAAGTTGGACTATCTGCACTGATGGTTTGGTTAGCTCAGGCAATCTAGAACCTCAGATGGTTCAGACTGTAAATAAAACGAAAAAGTGGTCTTACAGGCAGATGTGGGCAACTTGTGGTAGTTTTGGATGTTTGTGCCGGTAAAGAAGGATTGGAGGACTCACACAAGGTAGGGAACGAATGCCATCATTAATTACCATTCACCTCATCTAAATAACAAATCCACGAAAAGAGGAAACTTAACATCGAATCTCAGAAAAGTTCTCCAACATTTGCTTTGGATCACAAAGAGAATGAGCATAACAACACCCACACACGCCTCGCTATGGCCACATCACAACAATATGTAATGGATTCATTATTTTTCTACCATAACAACTCCGTAATTAGCAAACTTTAGAACAACTTTGCTAACTATTGCCAAGCGACAAATTACCTTATAACTTACAAACTTTAGATACTTATGAATTCACAAGTATCTTGGATCGCCGTAAACGACTCAGTGCTTACAAAGAGAGATATCCCACGGTAACTCGGATTAACTTATGTCGGTGAACTCAGCCGTGATACCATACATCAAGTGCTTGTCAATCTTGTTTTCTTCCCCAACCAAACAATTTTGACTTCTCAGGAAGTTACAAAGTCAGTTGCAATACCATACATCAAGTGCTTGTCAGTCTTGTTTTCTTCCTCAACCAAACAATTTTGACTTCTCAGGAAGTTACAAAGTCAGTTGCAATACCATACATCAAGTGCTTGTCAGTCTTGTTTTCTTCCCCCAACCAAACAATTTTGACTTCTCAGGAAGTTACAAAGTCAGTTGCAATACCATACATCAAGTGCTTGTCAGTCTTGTTTTCTTCCCCAACCAAACAATTTTGACTTCTCAGGAAGTTACAAAGTCAGTTGCAATACCATACATCAAGTGCTTGTCAGTCTTGTTTTCTTCCCCAACCAAACAAATTTGACTTCTCAGGAAGTTACAAAGTCAGTTGCAATACCATACATCAAGTGCTTGTCAGTCGTCTTGTTTTCTTCCCCAACCAAACAATTTTGACTTCTCAGGAAGTTACAAAGTCAGTTGCAATACCATACATCAAGTGCTTGTCAGTCTTGTTTTCTTCCCCAACCAAACAATTTTGACTTCTCAGGAAGTTACAAAGTCAGTTGCAATACCATACATCAAGTGCTTGTCAGTCTTGTTTTCTTCCCCAACCAAACAAATTTGACTTCTCAGGAAAGTTACAAAGTCAGTTGCAATACCATACATCAAGTGCTTGTCAGTCTTGTTTTCTTCCCCAACCAAATTTGACTTCACAGGAAAGTTACAAAGTCAGTTGCAATACCATACATCAAGTGCTTGTCAGTCTTGTTTTCTTCTCCAACCAACCAAATTTGACTTCACAGGAAAGTTACAAAGTCAGTTGCAATACCATACATCAAGTGCTTGTCAGTCTTGTTTTCTTCCCCAACCAACCAACCAAATTTGACTTCACAGGAAAGTTACAAAGTCAGTTGCAATACCATACATCAAGTGCTTGTCAGTCTTGTTTTCTTCTCCAACCAACCAAATTTGACTTCTCAGGAAGTTACAAAGCCAGTTGCAATACCACACATCAAGTGCTTGTCAGTCTTGTTTTCTTCCCCAACCAACCAACCAAATTTGACTTCACAGGAAAGTTACAAAGTCAGTTGCAATACCATACATCAAGTGCTTGTCAGTCTTGTTTTCTTCCCCAACCAAACAATTTTGACTTCTCAGGAAGTTACAAAGTCAGTTGCAATACCATACATCAAGTGCTTGTCAGTCTTGTTTTCTTCCCCAACCAAACAAATTTGACTTCTCAGGAAAGTTACAAAGTCAGTTGCAATACCATACATCAAGTGCTTGTCAGTCTTGTTTTCTTCCCCAACCAACCAACCAAATTTGACTTCACAGGAAAGTTACAAAGTCAGTTGCAATACCATACATCAAGTGCTTGTCAGTCTTGTTTTCTTCTCCAACCAACCAAATTTGACTTCACAGGAAAGTTACAAAGTCAGTTGCAATACCATACATCAAGTGCTTGTCAGTCTTGTTTTCTTCCCCAACCAACCAACCAAATTTGACTTCACAGGAAAGTTACAAAGTTAGTTGCAATACCATACATCAAGTGCTTGTCAGTCTTGTTTTCTTCCCCAACCAAACAAATTTGACTTCTCAGGAAAGTTACAAAGTCAGTTGCAATACCATACATCAAGTGCTTGTCAGTCTTGTTTTCTTCCCCAACCAACCAACCAAATTTGACTTCACAGGAAAGTTACAAAGTTAGTTGCAATACCATACATCAAGTGCTTGTCAGTCTTGTTTTCTTCCCCAACCAAACAAATTTGACTTCTCAGGAAAGTTACAAAGTCAGTTGCAATACCATACATCAAGTGCTTGTCAGTCTTGTTTTCTTCCCCAACCAAACAAATTTGACTTCACAGGAAAGTTACAAAGTCAGTTGCAATACCATACATCAAGTGCTTGTCAGTCTTGTTTTCTTCCCCAACCAACCAACCAAATTTGACTTCACAGGAAAGTTACAAAGTCAGTTGCAATACCATACATCAAGTGCTTGTCAGTCTTGTTTTCTTCCCCAACCAAACAATTTTGACTTCTCAGGAAACTAGTTCAAGTCAGTCGCAATATCTGGGGCGGATCTAGGATTTTGAGGTGGGGGGTTCACTCCAGAAGGAAATGTTACGCGCACCGATTTTTTGTATTTAAAAAAAAATCGTATTATTGAATTGTTCCTGGGCAGCAAGGGGGGTGCACGGGCACCCAATGAACCCCCCCCCCTAAATCCGCCACAGAATATCATACATCAAGTGCTTGTCAGTCTTGTTTTCTTCCCATACCAAACAAATTTGACTTCTCAGGAAAGTTATAAAGTCGATAAAATCAAATTTGAATGTTTATCATGAAAACTTAGTTGAGACATAAAAATAAAATACAAAATAACTCAAACGAGTGAATTCTACGAATAGTAACTAAATTAATTAATACCCAAATGAAGTATGCAGCTTTGTAATTATCATTATAGACAAAACAAACTGAATTGCCAGACGACCTGAAACATGTTATATCAGTGCCGTAGAGCAGATTTCAAAATCTGCTCTATTCAAGAGCACTAACCGTGAAGGTCTGAAAATGTGATGTTTATTAGCAAACTTTAACTTGGAATTTCTCCAGGAATTATCAACCGATTCTACCAGTTATTGCAATTAGTTTTTTTGGGAAATAATACAAGGAAAGATACTCGAACAGTTGACAACGATATAAATAAATCATGAAAAACTGTTAGGATAGGAATGGTGGACATAACGACTGCCGTACAATGTTGTTCGAATGTGGGACGAGTAATAGAGTACCAAGCGCATGCCATATTCTACAAATACCGAGACTAATAATAACTATATACTGCTATTTGACGTCTTTTTGTAGACTTTTCACTTAAACTGAATATAAGTATAAAAAATATAAGACTTGTAGTGGAGACCAATTTAAACTAAAATTCAAAGCCGTTTGAGACGCCTTGATCCCAGGCAAAATATAACTTTTCGAATTACAACGTTGAGAGTCAAATCCGTTAGTGTTGCAACCGTGTTTTACCTATATTCAAACGTTTTCTGTCATTATTCTTGTGACGAATGAATTAAAAAAATAAAAAATAAATCGAAATGTATGGGCTTTTGGACACCCACACTCAAAATGTATCCTAAGTGCTGTGTATACAAAGTACGCTGGTTTTTCTTTACAAGTTTCTCAACGGATGTACAAAAAATATGCGTCTCTCTGAAGGAGGGGTGCTAGGTATTGGCGGTTGTTTACCACGGGCTTCAAATAAGATGAGAGAATAAATTACACTCCCCTCGAGCAATAGCCACTGAACCGTTCAAATCAACTGTCAGATTGGCTCGTTAAAAACTCAACGAAGTAGCTGGTTTGAACACGACTGGTGAAGTATCGTGTGGTCGTAATCTACATCCATCTTTCTTTACAAATACTGTCAGTTAACTTCACTTTTGTATCGTGTTCTTGGGGAACTTATCATCCCTCGAAAGCCCCAAGGAATTCTGCCAGAGGTCAATTATTCTGCTCAGTGAACGCTTAACTGAAATCACTCGATAGTTGTGCATCACAGAAGTCCAATGGTCAACATGTCGACAAAGCTTGAGTTGATTAAGTTACGGTAAAGGACATCTTGTACTTCTTTAACTATCGCTAGAAGTGATGTATTTTCAGTGAAATGTCTTCGTTATTGTAGTCGATGTTCACCTATTTATAGTGCTGACCCTATATTGTTGTCTTCATTGAGGCATTTCCAAGCCATACTTCTTTCAGTATGTCATGTAGTGTAAATCTTACTGGTACGAACTTCATTTAGAAATTTAAAGGAGAGTATATGTCGTGATTAGGTTTTCAATTCGCGCGGAATTTTCGATTTTTCTCGCTCCAGACAAACGTCAATGCTGCTTCGGAATGCCCTGATAAGCACATGAAGATCTAAGAACGTCATCAAAACTTTTCAGAAAAACATGGAGTCGTGTCTGTCGTACAAAGAAATTGAAAAAAAAAACACAATTCATTTATCTATGTTATTGCTAAATCGTCGTTTGTAAAAGGGTTTATTTTGTTTCAGAATCCAAATGAGCGGCCAAAAGTTAACAAAAGAGCAACCAACACCATCAACAACGCGCTCACAAACTCCGCAGTTGGGTTCCAACACACACACAGCGGCTGCAGCACGGTCCTTGCCATTCACTCAGGCAGACTTGTATAACTATTTATACAAGCAGAATGATGTGAAACCGTTATCAGTGGAAGAAATTCGTAAAGAGAGGGGAAACTCGACAGACATTTACTGTAAGTATAAATCGAAGTAGAATTTACCCGCCAATTTTGTTCCCAAAGTGAGACAGTCGTACTCTCCAACAGTACGGCCGGCATGCGCTCAACGCTGGGATATGAGAATGAATAACATTCTTGGAACTGTGTCCGACTTCATTGTACGCCGTGCTTTAATCTTATCCTTTATCAAGTTAAATAAAGAGATTGCGTTGATTGAGATTACTATGAAAGGCGCTAGTGTTGATATTCAAATGGGCACGTAAATTCATGCAAACGTGGCTATCTTAAAAAGCGGGAGCCAAAAGTTCCCATACTTGTAAGTATTGTATAAACCAACCCAACCTTGACTAAGGCTGATCTCTGCAAGTGACCCCGTCTTCGAACACGAAGCGCTTGCATAGCATTGTCTCATAGATTCTCAAACGTCAGAGATAGATAATGATAATAACAACAGCCCTCATGTTGCAAGAGGGGAGCCGTACATGAACAAACGTCAAAAATGCGCGCTTTTGAAATGAAGTTAAATTTGGCTAGCAGAGCGTTGATTTGTTTGTTTACACCACATCTTCTACTTAATATGAAAGCCAGTTCAACGCTGAGTACGAGTAGTTCTGGTTTTAGCCTCGCTCTCTTTATAAGGAACATAAATTTCTCAAAGCCGTTCATCTGCAAGAAAAGTTCTGATATATTTTTGTACACGTTGTTTCCAGTGTGCAGCATTTGCAAGAAGGAAAGCCCTACGCCTTGCACGCTCCACGGTGCACAGCATTGCAAATTGAAGTCAAGCCAAGCAGTTGCTACAGATGCACTTAGCACGGCGATCAAGTCTTTTCCAAATGAAGTCCAGCTATGCAGATCTAGTATTCCAGGGATGAGATATGGTGTAATCACGAAATGCTTGATCCCAAGAGGAACATGGCTGGGTCCTTATGAAGGTTCCAAAGTAAGGCCCGATGGGGTACGACTTGGGATGGACGCACCTTTCATGTGGGAGGTAAAGATTGTGAATTATGTCAGATATATAGCAATGTACTGGTCACTGTGAGCTCAGCAAGTGAATTATCTCAAATATAGCAATGTATACTGGTCACTGTGAGCTCAGCAAGTGAATTATCTCAAATATAGCAATGCACTGGTCACTGTGAGCTCAGCAAGTGAATTATCTCAAATATAGCAATGCACTGGTCACTGTGAGCTCAGCAAGTGAATTATCTCAAATATAGCAATGCACTGGTCACTGTGAGCTCAGCAAGTGAATTATCTCAAATATAGCAATGCACTGGTCACTGTGAGCTCAGCAAGTGAATTATCTCAAATATAGCAATGTACTGGTCACTGTGAGCTCAGCAAGTGAATTATCTCAAATATAGCAATGCACTGGTCACTGTGAGCTCAGCAAGTGAATTATCTCAAATATAGACCCTATGCAAAAATGGCCGCTGCTAATACTCCAGTTTCGCGTTGTTTAAAGATGACCGCTGTCCATGACAAAAGACGCATGACAAAAGACTGTCCCCTGTTTAACACACTTAAATACATGAACACAACGTATTGTAACGTCAGAAAATGCCTTTCCACTACTCTAAACTATTCCAATACCACTCTTACTACAGGTCTTCCATGGCAACCAGTTAGCGTACTTTCTCGATGGAAGCAACGAGGATACATCAAGTTGGATGAGGTTCATCGCTTGCGCTCGCAGCAGCAGTGAACAAAACCTCTACGCTTTTCAGTATTCTGGCAACATTTACTACCGGGCTTTTAAAGAGATATCCCCGGGTACAGAACTCCTGGTGTGGTACGACGACAACTATCCTCAGTTTATGGGAATCCCTTTGGAAATTCGTGAAACTGAAGGAATCTATCAAAGAGGTAAGAGAGTAGTACTGGGGCATTATACGTCGCCAACTAGGTTTTGCATGGATCTGTTATGCTGGTAGATGCTGTGGATGGCGATGACTACAGACATTTTCAAGCGCCAAAGTAAAGATGACATTAGCACTAATGCTCAAAACAAACAAACAAAAATAAGCAAGCAGGCAGGCAGGCAGGCAGGCAGGCAGGCAGGCAGGCAGGCAGGCAGGCAGGCAGGCAGGCAGGCAGGCAGGCAGGCAGGCAGGCAGGCAGGCAGGCAGGCAGGCAGGCAGGCAAGCAGGCAAGCAGGCAAGCAGGCAAGCAGGCAAGCAGGCAAGCAGGCAAGCAGGCAAGCAGGCAAGCAGGCAAGCAGGCAAGCAGGCAAGCAGGCAAGCAGGCAAGCAGGCAAGCAGGCAGGCAGGCAGGCAGGCAGGCAGGCAGGCAGGCAGGCAGGCAGGCAGGCAGGCAGGCAGGCAGGCAGGCAGGCAGGCAGGCAGGCAGGCAGGCAGGCAGGCAGGCAGGCAGGCAGGCAGGCAGGCAGGCAAGCAGCAGGCAGGCAGGCAGGCAGGCAGGCAGGCAAGGCAGGCAGGCAGGCAGGCAGGCAGGCAGGCAGGCAGGCAGGCAGGCAGGCAGGCAGGCAAGCAGGCAAGCAGGCAAGCAGGCAAGCAGGCAAGCAGGCAAGCAGGCAAGCAGGCAAGCAGGCAAGCAGGCAAGCAGGCAAGCAGGCAAGCAGGCAAGCAGGCAAGCAGGCAAGCAGGCAAGCAGGCAAGCAGGCAAGCAGGCAAGCAGGCAAGCAGGCAAGCAGGCAAGCAGGCAAGCAGGCAAGCAGGCAAGCAGGCAAGCAGGCAAGCAGGCAAGCAGGCAAGCAGGCAAGCAGGCAAGCAGGCAAGCAGGCAAGCAGGCAAGCAGGCAAGCAGGCAAGCAGGCAAGCAGGCAAGCAGGCAAGCAGGCAAGCAGGCAAGCAGGCAAGCTGGCAAGCAAGCAAAAGCGACGTCCCCCAACTTTCTTTATTGTGTAAACAACCCATTAAAACGTGCTACGCCTTTTAATAATAATAATAATAATAATAATAATAATAATAATAATAATAATAATAATAATAATAATAATAATAATATAATAATAAAAGTATTTATATAGCGCATTTCACCGAAGTCTAAATGCACTTTACAATTGCGCTTTACAATTTATAGCAACAAAGCTTACGGCGATTGTATTGTACTTAGATTATGATTATTTTGTTTCGCAGCTGTTGATCCAAGCATGAAGCAAGACGAAGTAGTGGTAGTAGTGTCAGCTCAAGAGCAACCCAACATACACCTTCAGAGAGCACCACCGACACGCCCACTTCCTCCAGACGATGACCGTCCAATTCCCTATTCCAACATTTCTAGATCGATGGTATCATCCGCATCGAATCGTGTCAACATATATTCTACCGCGAAAAGCCAAAGCCCAGCTGAAGGCGTCTCAGCTTCGGACACAAGATCAGCATTACCGATGCAGCAAGCCAGTTATCCCGTTCCGCTAACGAGACACCCCGAACCTCAAACATCGGACTTACTCATGAGGAGACAGAAAAGCTTAGCCAGCCGTAGTTCTGTTGGGTCACAAGGAATTAGACCTGCTGGACCACAAAACGTTCAAACTCAATTCAAAGCGGGAGAAAATAACCGACTAGGGGAGTCATGGCAACATGCAGCTACGTCTAGCCCTCCCCCAAGAATTCCAACACCCACTGTTCCGCCTAGAAATTATTCACGAACAGAATCGAACACGGCTTCTGAGATGCAAGCCAGAAAACGAACTCTTTCGGACAGCAGTGAAGTGGCCAGCGGCTCTTCGCACGATCAGAATGAAAGTAATGAAAGGAAAGAGAGTCCCAGTAAGGAGAACAACGCCTTTAAGTGTGGTCAGTGCGGCAAGACATTCCCTCAGAGATCGGTTCTTCAAATCCATGTATGTCCCAAGCAACCTTATAAACCGTATCACTGTGGACATTGCGATCGATTGTTCGATGATCCAAACGAGCTACGGAATCACGCAATTATACATACCAATGAGAAGCCATTCAAGTGCGGCTATTGTTCTCGATCATTCTCAGGAGCCACGACGCTGAATAACCATATTAGGACACATACAGGAGAGAAGCCATTCGAATGTAGTGTGTG
Source organism: Actinostola sp. cb2023 (assembly GCA_033675265.1). Lineage (NCBI taxonomy): Eukaryota > Metazoa > Cnidaria > Anthozoa > Actiniaria > Actinostolidae > Actinostola > Actinostola sp. cb2023. The sequence goes on along the minus strand of JAUJYZ010001026.1, from coordinate 46,706 downwards.
TGGAAAAACATTCTCGCAAGCTTCTCAACTGAGCAGACATGAAAAAATACCAGGCGATTGCATAGAATAATGACTGGAGATTACTCCCTTCGATAGTACAAATAGTCTATCGTCCCTGGTTTTGTGAAAGCATCGGGAGGTGAGCTTCTGGTGGATGCATGGGTGATTGAACTGGTACATCATGCAGATCTGAATGAGAAAGGTTACGAGGACAGAAAGTGATATATAGAGAGGAGAGATAATAGGCAGGTGGAGCAAAGCTGAATAGGAGGACGAGGGGGGGGGGGGGTGAAGTCGCCTCCCTTTTCGCCAAGTGCAACAGAAATGATAAAATGCTTGTATCAATGCGTCCCATAAATCTCCACCCAGTTTTCTCTCGGATTCTCCTCCCTTTGGGCCGCAGAAACAAAACCAGGTGGACCCAATATTAGTGTATAAAATAAATAGTTTAACGATTCATAAGTTGGTGTTGTGGTTGAGTGATTCATTGGGGTATATTGGGTATAACCGCAATAAAATAAGCGGACCAAATATAGACTTGTATATATGCGCGCACTGATTGGTCAAGAGGAGCTGTTTGATATCTAAAGGCCGATTTAGACGGCGCAACTTTTGCTTACAACTGTCGCATACAACTTGCTTGCGCATGCTCAATCCATACATACAACACACTGAAATTCCAGGTGCTTCGTGTAAATCAGCCTACAACTTGCTCACAACTGTTGAAAGCAAGTTGCATGCGACACTGAGTTGTAGGCAAAAGTTGTGCCGTGTAAATAATAATAATAATAGAGAGAAGCCATTCGGCCTAAAAGGAACGCGTATGGGATAACTTATCAAATCCACTGTACAAAAACAAATGGCAGAGCAGTACATTTTACCACTACACCTCGTAGAAACTTTAGAACAGAGTTTTGAAAACGTCACAATTTGAAAGTGTGAAGCTGTTTTGATCGGCTTTATTTATGTGAACGTGTCACAAGTGGTACCGCCTTAGTTTTGCAAAGTGGGATGTTTTGAAATTTCCTTCGGTTTAAAGTATTTTCGATTTTAATATTTTATAAAAGTATTCTGCTCGAGTAAATTTTGCATGAAGAACGGAACCGTCACCAGGGTCACGGTACCGTGACACAATTGGTAGAGCAAATTTCGTATGACTGTGAAAAACCACGGCGCACGGCACGGCACGGTACAAAATCATTCGAAATCCTAAATCATCACGGTCACGGCACGGCACGTCCGTGCCGTAAGTTTTTCACAGTCATACGAAATCTGCTCTAATGCAACACGTGTTGTGACACCCAGAAAACTCACATCAACAAGCACAACACTTACAGTATTTACTTTATTCTGATCTTTTATTTATCAAGGAATTTGCCAGAGGGATTGACCTTCTTTCTCCTCAACTAAACCACGGCGAGGAAAGTCTGTTTACAGCAGTATTTACAGTTGAATGGATAACGATGTCAATAAGATATGATTATTTAGCATAAACCATCCAGTGGTCTATCGCAAATCCTGCAATCTGATTGGTTGGCTACTAGTGGTCTATCAGCTCATAGACCCCGAGTAGAGGTAAACAAACAAAATGGCGGCTTCGTCGTCGCGTTTTTCTAATGTTTCGAAGGAGTTTGTCGACGAATTATTGTCTGTTGCTTGTTTCTGTCATTTTTACTGACCTACTGGATGGTTTATGCTAAAACAATTAGACTACTCGTTGACTATTGCCTCATAGAAACCTCGAACTCGTAGTCTAATTGTTAATTATTTAAGCTATCTATTTAGCTATACTATCAATAAAATACATAAAAACTTTCAAACTATAAATTATACACACAAATTACACCAGTCATTTCTTATCGAAATCAACACATTTACAAGTTCAATTACGAACAAGGCACACAGTTTCCGGGTATTTTCTGATGTCTGCTGAGCTGCAAACCTTTAGTGAATGTTTTGCCGCACTTATAGCAGTCAAATGCCTTCTCGCCGGAATGCATACGAACGTGGTTGTTCAGGGTGGTAGCACCGGTGAACGAGCGAGAACAGTAGCCGCATTTGAACGGTTTCTTGTCTTGATGAATGGCAACATGTACCGTCATCTGTCCTGGGCTTGAAAAGCGTTCATCGCAGTGGCCACACTGATAAGGCAAGGTCGTTAGACTTGTGCATATGTGGGTTTGCAAGATGCTTCGCTGAGAAAATGTGGTCTTGCACTGTCCGCACTGCAGGGATTGCGGTTGTTCATTTACAACGGTGGTCGTTGGACTGACCACTTCATGGCCACTTGAAGAAGACGGAGAGATAGAACTCTCTGAAGCTGATACATTTGAACTCTGACGGCTGTCGTTCACATGGTTCTCGTTCTGAGGGCTCACTTGTGTGCTGTCTTCAGAAAGGTGGAGTTTCTCGACGAGCAAAGAACCCAGAACAACATCATCTGCGCGTGATTGAAATTGCGTTGTCTTTGAGGAACTGTCGAATCCAGGAAATAAGAGTGACGAAGGGCTTGGCTGGCTAAATTGAGCAGTTACAACATAGTTCGTCTCAGTGGAATTTGTTTGGATTCTTTGATTAGGAAATTCTGCCCTTGACTGCAGTGGCGGTGGAAGAGGTAGTGGGAAAGGACTGACTGACAGACCTCTTCGGACGGTGTCTTGGGAAAAACTACCTGACTGCTTTCTGCGTAGCCTGTCACGAATTATCTCTTTTGAATTCTGACGATATTCCAGTTGACTGACTTCTTTGGCTGGTGCTGCTGTTGTTAGTGGTGGTGGTGACACTGGCTTAAAGAGGTCGTAGCTGGGTGACTTGCTAGGACTACTTGGAGGAGTAAGGAAACCTTCTTCTTGAGCTACTAATACCAAGTGTCCTCCAAACTTTGATGGGTCTGAAATAACAGTAAAGGTACATAAACAAAATGTAAAAAAATAATAATAATAATAAGGTACATAGACAGCCTTCCTACACTTAGCAATTCCACAGTTTGTTGTCGTTTTCTTCCCCATCTTTTAAACAAACAATGTCTTTGCTCTTCTAACTTTTTTAAAAATTCCAACTTTGAAAATGGCCTGAAGCTAGATTGAATATTCACACTTTCAACGTATTCCAAGGTCCTTTGAATATTGGAAACATTGAGGCTGCAAATTCCAACACATTCCTATTCTACCCTATCAGCAACATACCGCGTTTCGTCCAATAAAGACCCTTGGAAATTACCTTTTGAAGAAGCCATATCATAGATGCCTTCATATGGTATTCCAAGGTATTGTGTGTATATGTCATCATACCAAACCAGCAATTCCTGGCCAGGTTGGATGGTTTTGTATGCGCGGTAATAAATCTTGTTCAGGTACTGGAAAGCATACAAGTTTTGTTCTTGCTTGTGCCGTGCGCATCGGATGAACCTCATCCAACTGGAATTCTTTTTGTCGCCTCCATCAATGTACCCTAGTAATTTACCGTCATTGAAAATCTGGGGGAAAAAAATACATTTATATGTCATTGTTTTTTTAAAGATATTTTTATATCAAGTCAAATGTTGTTAGTAATGCTTACCTCCCAGAGATATGAGGAGTCAATTGTACTCCAGTCATCCCCTGGCTTGATAAGTCTGCCTTTATAGGGTCCAATCCACGCTCCTTCAGGAATGACCTGGCTAGCCTGGACACCATAACCAGCACCAGGAACAACCGAGGAACAAACGCGTACAATATCAGGCAGTTCGTCGCTGGGGTTTGGTACTTCATGGCTTTGTGGATGACTTGTAGGACTTGTTGGATTGATGGAGGTGGATCCTGGAGGAAATTTCATCAGATGAAAGGAACAATATTTAGTGTGAAACGGTCAAAAGATTCAGATATATGTAAGATAAACAAATAAATAAACATAGCAAGAAATAAGATCAAGCAAATGCTTTAGACATAAAAGAGACAACAGCAGAAGAACTGGAAATTTGAAGACAAGAACGACCAACAAGAGTAATAGAACTGAAGAAGACGATGACAATGCTTTAGAAATAAAAGAGACAACAGCAGAAGAACTGGAAATTTGAAGACAAGAACGACCAACAAGAGTAATAGAACTGAAGAAGATGATGACAATGCTTTAGAAATAAAAGAGACAACAGCAGAAGAACTGGAAATTTGAAGACAAGAATGACCAACAAGAGTTATAGAATTGAAGAAGACGATGACAATGCTTTAGAAATAAAAGAGACAACAGCAGAAGAACTGGAAATTTGAAGACAAGAACGACCAACAAGAGTTATAGAATTGAAGAAGACGATGACAATGCTTTAGAAATAAAAGAGACAACAGCAGAAGAACTGGAAATTTGAAGACAAGAACGACCAACAAGAGTAATAGAACTGAAGAAGACGATGACAATGCTTTAGAAATAAAAGAGACAACAGCAGAAGAACTGGAAATTTGAAGACAAGAACGACCAACAAGAGTAATAGAACTGAAGAAGATGATGACAATGCTTTAGAAATAAAAGATACAACAGCAGAAGAACTGGAAATTTGAAGACAAGAACGACCAACAAGAGTTATAGAATTGAAGAAGACGATGACAATGCTTTAGAAATAAAAGAGACAACAGCAGAAGAACTGGAAATTTGAAGACAAGAACGACCAACAAGGGTAATAGACTGAAGAAGACGATGACAATGCTTTAGAAATAAAAGAGACAACAGCAGAAGAACTGGAAATTTGAAGACAAGAACGACCAACAAGAGTAATAGAACTGAAGAAGATGATGACAATGCTTTAGAAATAAAAGAGACAACAGCAGAAGAACTGAAATTTGAAGACAAGAACGACCAACAAGAGTAATAGAACTGAAGAAGATGATGACAATGCTTTAGAAATAAAAGAGACAACAGCAGAAGAACTGGAAATTTGAAGACAAGAACGACCAATAAGAGTAATAGAACTGAAGAAGATGATGACAATGCTTTAGAAATAAAAGAGACAACAGCAGAAGAACTGGAAATTTAAAGACAAGAACGACCAACAAGAGTAATAGAACTGAAGAAGATGATGACAATGCTTTAGAAATAAAATGGACAACAGCAGAAGAACTGGAAATTTGAACACAAGAACGACCAACAAGAGTAATAGAACTGAAGAAGATGATGACAATGCTTTAGAAATAAAAGAGACAACAGCAGAAGAACTGGAAATTTGAAGACAAGAACGACCAACAAGAGTAATAGAACTGAAGAAGATGATGACAATGCTTTAGAAATAAAAGAGACAACAGCAGAAGAACTGGAAATTTGAAGACAAGAACGACCAACAAGAGTAATAGAACTGAAGAAGATGATGACAATGCTTTAGAAATAAAAGAGACAACAGCAGAAGAACTGGAAATTTGAAGACAAGAACGACCAACAAGAGTAATAGAACTGAAGAAGATGATGACAATGCTTTAGAAATAAAAGAGACAACAGCAGAAGAACTGAAATTTGAAGACAAGAACGACCAACAAGAGTAATAGAACTGAAGAAGATGATGACAATGCTTTAGAAATAAAAGAGACAACAGCAGAAGAACTGGAAATTTGAAGACAAGAACGACCAACAAGAGTAATAGAACTGAAGAAGATGATGACAATGCTTTAGAAATAAAAGAGACAACAGCAGAAGAACTGGAAATTTGAAGACAAGAACGACCAACAAGAGTAATAGAACTGAAGAAGATGATGACAATGCTTTAGAAATAAAAGAGACAACAGCAGAAGAACTGGAAATTTGAAGACAAGAACGACCAACAAGAGTAATAGAACTGAAGAAGATGATGACAATGCTTTAGAAATAAAAGAGACAACAGCAGAAGAACTGGAAATTTGAACACAAGAACGACCGACAACAAGAGTAATAGAACTGAAGAAGATGATGACAATGCTTTAGAAATAAAAGAGACAACAGCAGAAGAACTGGAAATTTAAAGACAAGAACGACCAACAAGAGTAATAGAACTGAAGAAGATGATGACAATGCTTTAGAAATAAAATGGACAACAGCAGAAGAACTGGAAATTTGAACACAAGAACGACCAACAAGAGTAATAGAACTGAAGAAGATGATGACAATGCTTTAGAAATAAAAGAGACAACAGCAGAAGAACTGGAAATTTGAAGACAAGAACGACCAACAAGAGTAATAGAACTGAAGAAGATGATGACAATGCTTTAGAAATAAAAGAGACAACAGCAGAAGAACTGGAAATTTAAAGACAAGAACGACCAACAAGAGTAATAGAACTGAAGAAGATGATGACAATGCTTTAGAAATAAAATGGACAACAGCAGAAGAACTGGAAATTTGAACACAAGAACGACCAACAAGAGTAATAGAACTGAAGAAGATGATGACAATGCTTTAGAAATAAAAGAGACAACAGCAGAAGAACTGGAAATTTGAAGACAAGAACGACCAACAAGAGTAATAGAACTGAAGAAGATGATGACAATGCTTTAGAAATAAAAGAGACAACAGCAGAAGAACTGGAAATTTGAAGACAAGAACGACCAACAAGAGTAATAGAACTGAAGAAGATGATGACAATGCTTTAGAAATAAAAGAGACAACAGCAGAAGAACTGGAAATTTGAAGACAAGAACGACCAACAAGAGTAATAGAACTGAAGAAGATGATGACAATGCTTTAGAAATAAAAGAGACAACAGCAGAAGAACTGAAATTTGAAGACAAGAACGACCAACAAGAGTAATAGAACTGAAGAAGATGATGACAATGCTTTAGAAATAAAAGAGACAACAGCAGAAGAACTGGAAATTTGAAGACAAGAACGACCAACAAGAGTTATAGAACTGAAGAAGATGATGACAATGCTTTAGAAATAAAAGAGAGACAACAGCAGAAGAACTGGAAATTTGAAGACAAGAACGACCAACAAGAGTAATAGAACTGAAGAAGATGATGACAATGCTTTAGAAATAAAAGAGACAACAGCAGAAGAACTGGAAATTTGAAGACAAGAACGACCAACAAGAGTAATAGAACTGAAGAAGATGATGACAATGCTTTAGAAATAAAAGAGACAACAGCAGAAGAAGAACTGGAAATTTGAACACAAGAACGACCAACAAGAGTAATAGAACTGAAGAAGATGATGACAATGCTTTAGAAATAAAAGAGATAACAGCAGAAGAACTGGAAATTTGAAGACAAGAACGACCAACAAGAGTTGTAGAACTGAAGAAGATGATGACAATGCTTTAGAAATAAAAGAGACAACAGCAGAAGAACTGGAAATTTAAAGACAAGAACGACCAACAAGAGTAATAGAACTGAAGAAGATGATGACAATGCTTTAGAAATAAAAGAGACAACAACAGCAGAAGAACTGGAAATTTGAAGACAAGAACGACCAACAAGAGTAATAGAACTGAAGAAGATGATGACAATGCTTTAGAAATAAAAGAGACAACAGCAGAAGAACTGGAAATTTGAAGACAAGAACGACCAACAAGAGTAATAGAACTGAAGAAGATGATGACAATGCTTTAGAAATAAAAGAGACAACAGCAGAAGAACTGGAAATTTGAAGACAAGAACGACCAACAAGAGTAATAGAACTGAAGAAGATGATGACAATGCTTTAGAAATAAAAGAGACAACAGCAGAAGAACTGAAATTTGAAGACAAGAACGACCAACAAGAGTAATAGAACTGAAGAAGATGATGACAATGCTTTAGAAATAAAAGAGACAACAGCAGAAGAACTGAAATTTGAAGACAAGAACGACCAACAAGAGTAATAGAACTGAAGAAGATGATGACAATGCTTTAGAAATAAAAGAGACAACAGCAGAAGAACTGGAAATTTGAAGACAAGAACGACCAACAAGAGTAATAGAACTGAAGAAGATGATGACAATGCTTTAGAAATAAAAGAGACAACAGCAGAAGAACTGGAAATTTGAAGACAAGAACGACCAACAAGAGTAATAGAACTGAAGAAGATGATGACAATGCTTTAGAAATAAAAGAGACAACAGCAGAAGAACTGGAAATTTAAAGACAAGAACGACCAACAAGAGTAATAGAACTGAAGAAGATGATGACAATGCTTTAGAAATAAAAGAGACAACAGCAGAAGAACTGGAAATTTGAAGACAAGAACGACCAACAAGAGTAATAGAACTGAAGAAGATGATGACAATGCTTTAGAAATAAAAGAGACAACAGCAGAAGAACTGAAATTTGAAGACAAGAACGACCAACAAGAGTAATAGAACTGAAGAAGATGATGACAATGCTTTAGAAATAAAAGAGACAACAGCAGAAGAACTGGAAATTTGAAGACAAGAACGACCAACAAGAGTAATAGAACTGAAGAAGATGATGACAATGCTTTAGAAATAAAAGAGACAACAGCAGAAGAACTGGAAATTTGAAGACAAGAACGACCAACAAGAGTTATAGAACTGAAGAAGATGATGACTAGTATGAAACTGACAAGAAAGAGACGAGGAAGAAGCTTGCTGCACGAGAACGAAGATGAGTTTAGGTGAAAACTTTGCCGCCCTTTCTTGCAAATGTGCTTTTTGAGCATTACTTTTGCTTACCGCTGGCCTAAATAACACTCTGAAAACATCTCACAATTTTAATAATAATAATAATTTTATTGCTTATTTTTCTTAATTTTCTTTGCTCTAATTAAATATTTCGTAAACATCTTCCTCATGATGGTTCTCCTCCGAACCACCAAGCTTATATTATTATTATTATACGAAACGAGCATGCACGTATAGTTGACCAAAGAAAAGCACCTACCATCGACAGGAATTCCAACGTTCGGCGTATTAGCAGTAGCGTTCCTTTTATGGAACAAGTAATTATGAAGATCTTCGTACGAAAACTTTACATTGGAAGATGTTGTGTCATCCGCCTTATGTCTTTTGGCAGATGGTTGATAAACCTTGAGTTGCTCATCACTTCGATTCTGAAAAGATGACATACGAAACAAGATCATTTATTAATATAATCAATAATAAAAATTGTTAAAGTAAAAACACTTAGTGATTTAAATAATTAAATAATTTAAAATATTTTAGATGACATTTAGTTTCATTTACTGGCGCTATATACGTATCTATTATTATTATTATTTATTAAGGTCCCAACCAAATTTGAGGGCTTTGTCTTGTTGAAGTACGAAACGTACTAGCTTTCATAATAAAATTCCACAGGTTGTCATGGTAACTGAGCGGATATGCACTGCGCGCTGTGCGCTCTAAATTATTTAAATAGTAGTCAGTCAACAGAAGACGAGTAGCGAATAGACTTTGAGACGTGGAGCTCACACGTAATAAATAAAACCAGACAAAACAATTCGTGTCAAAAAGTATGTTGTGATGATAATAGTGCACAATTTCCTCAAAAATAGGAAGCAAATTCCTTCAGTACTCGATATCATGGTTAGATTTGAAGTTCTTTGAATATTCAACAATACTGTAATTTCACAATCAGACTGACATCCCGACAAAATACTGTCTGCTCATGACGATGAGCTGAAATTTGGATGGAGAGAATAGCAATAAATAAAGTTGAACGTTATGCATGGTATTTATTCACTAGCATAAGAACTTGTGTCATGTGCATGCGAATTGCCTCGATGCAAGCATAAGAGCAAGCACAATAAATTGTCCTTAACCTTGCGTTTGCGGCAGGCCTGTTTACACAGTGACATAAAGCCTCTCGTGCTTACGTTTGCGCTTACGTCGCTAGTGGAAACCTGTTTTAAAGCTGTTTTTTCCTTTGGTCTTATCTTGCATAAATTGTGCTCTGGAACGATTGAAAATGCTAGCAGACGATTAAACGATTCAAAAATCAAACAGATTTTATTCAAGTTTTTCCAATAACTATAGAATACAGAAGTCATATAAAGTGGAGTTGTGGATTTTGTTCGAAAACAGAGAGTAACGCAAGGCACTATGTGAAAGTCGACATATTCATGTGATTTTGAATTCTGCGATGAAATACGCATCACTGAACTTTCTTATCAATTTTTTTCCTTCGACTGACGAAAGCTATATTACTGAAACAAATAACTGCCTAGTTAGGAAAATCTATTTGTTTCCAAATCTATTTTTCGTTTAAAGAAATTAGTTTTATTGATCTATGATAAGAGTTATTTCAGTTGGCAAAGAATAATTGACGTGTCATTCAGAATGAATCAAAATCGACCACTCGATGAATGAAACTCTTGTTTTTCCCTCCTCAAACTCACCATTTTTAAAAGTCGTCACGTCTTTTCGATGTGTACCACGCAGAAGAAGCTAATCAGTGGAATTCTTCTCCAATCGTTCTCAAAAATGCCGCGTTCTTTTGCGCCAGCAAAACCAAACTTATACCTGGAGTATGAATTGTATTAAACTCTCACGGCGCAGAACCTTAACTCCTGAAGTGGAACACCGCCAAAACCTATTGTTTCCAACTAGCTATGAATATTTAGATTAACATTATTTTACCAAAATTAGAATGATCCCTTGACCTTAAAGTCTGCGAACACAAAACATTCGAAGTCGAACGAACGAAGTCTTATTCTATAGCTTCATTTTCTTGCGCGCGAAAAGTTCACTTTCCCGCCAAAATCTAACCCCACTTCGTCACAAGTAGTAGACTGTGAACAGTCTGTGAACAATCTTGAAGAACAGAGAAACATATCCACCCAGGCTATTAAATCCTGCATCTCAGATCTTGAAGAACACACAAAAATAAACAAATTGGCGAAATTTTGATCCAATAACCTGCTTTGTTAGCGAGCTGCTTGAAAATGAATAATTGAAACTTTTAACGTTGATACGGCTGTCGTGATGCTGTACCTCCACCATGGCGGCCGATTCACGACAAACAAAGCAACACTCTGCTCTTTTAATATAAAACATTTCCACTTCTCATAACTTTAAATAACACGTTGAAGAAATTATGATGACAAACACATTTAAAAATCAGTTATCGAGATGGGCTTTTGATGACGCAACGCGAACACAAGCAATTATCGACTCTGTGGAGGCTTTGGCGCCAAAATTTAGACTTAGAACAATGACAAACTTTCTGGATTTGAATTGAAAATTATTGCATCTTTATGCACTGAAATTTTCCAGTTCCTTTAGGCTGACCATTTTCAACACACATATAGATGAAGTTCATAGGTTTAAAAATCAATAATATTAATATTGTAAAGTGAAATTTTGTGCTTATATCGGCTAAGCCTCCTTTGTAAAAGACTTGGTCCACAAACAGGTATAGTCGACACAAAAGACTGAATATTTGTTTAAATAGAATACAGATTAAATAAATATGCATTGTGACGAGCCCTAATAACACTAATACATTTATAAAGGGTGTTTCTCCAAGGACCACTTACATCTCAGCCCCTTTCTGTCTCGTTGCTGTGGAGTTATGCTACAGTGAACTTCGCATTTGCAAAATTCAATAACATCTCGGATATTCATTCAGCACCGACAAACACTTCCAAACGTCACGGCATTGAGCACACAATTAACCTAAAATCGCTTGAAGAATATCGAATGATGGTTCGGCAGAGAGAAAGCATTCTCGAAGAAAAAATCTTGATGAAAATCCTTAAGGTTTATTAAAATAATGAAATGACGAAAAGACAAAATTCGGAGTAAACCTACTGCGTTGGTTCGCTTCAGCCTCTTTTACAACACAATGACTTTATTGTGTCACTCTGAACATAGGGCTTTTCAAAAACAATTAATTTACATGGGGTTTAGAACTAAGAAAAGAAAAAAAAGCTAATTTAAATATATCGTCAAAAATAAATTATAAATATATAAAACTATGTAGTTATAAAACTATTCCTCAACAAGCTTCCAAGTGACTAAAACATGACCTGAAGACTTCAGTTGAACCACTGGGCACTTGTCTCAGTGACACAGCAGTTTAATACCGTTATGTAATGCAGAAACCCATGCCAAATAATGCCTCGGTTAATACAAAATGCAATGCAATGAACAGGTAGCAGTGCTCTCATTAACTGCATCAAATTCAGATGTCATCAGTGACATTAGTCTTTGAGCTGTAAAACAACTTCAACATCTTTTTGTGGAAAAATACGCAAGATGAATTATAATATTTGTGCAACCAAGCTGATCTGTGTGCGTGGGTATAGGTAATGGTTGCTCTTATTGACTCATACGGGTTTTCATTACTGTCAGTTCTTGGTACTTTGGCCGTCACAATTTGTGGAAAATTAGAGTGATTGCAATAAACCCGTGAAGTAGTTTGTAGACTAATAGACACTGGTAGACTTTATTTCCATTGTTTTCTTTTGTGACTATTTGACTATTACACACTAACATCTAATTTTTATTTCACGGGTTTATTGCAATCACTCTAAACTTATTTTTTTAGTTTGGCAATAACGAAGTAAACCAGCAAGTTGAGTTCTAATGTTTCGTGCAACTGAATTATCGATTGTTTTCAGTGATAAGACGTGGCTTGCACGTCTCATTGACTTCGTCAGTCAGTGCAGCTTCACTTCTCTAGCTATTGTTTGATTGCATAAACCCTGTCAAAAAGCCCACTGAAAGGAAAGCTTTCTTTCACATAAAAGTCACTGAACTGCGGCTAAAATAACCACAATTAAAACGATTAAAATAGATGAAATTTTAGAAAAAAAATTTCTAGTCAGCCCGCTCTTTTCTATATTGCTATGACAAATTGGGCTAAAGAGAAAAAGCGCTATATAAATCCTTTATTATTATTATTATTAAAACTTTGCACAAGTTTCGCAATGACTATGGTAATATTTCCAATATTAATTCTAATCTAGACATAGTTACCTTGGCCTCAAACTACAAAATCATCATATGCATATAAGGAAGGTTTTGTCAAGGGTTCGGACAGAACCTAAACAACCTTAGCGGGCGGCCGGTTTTTGGCATTCTTGGCATTCTGGAACTAGAAACAGATGAGGTTTTATTGTTTGCTTCTTGATCCTCCTTCCATTTTTGTCATCCGATGTCAGTCGAGGATCATTGAAGAAAATGCTCGAGTGATTTTGCTTACAGTTTGAAATATTTTGCCTATTTCTGCAAGGTACCTGCTGAATGCTATGTCTGAGATCAAGTAACAAACATCAGTTTTTAAAACCACGGAATGGACGGTTGGTAACCATAGTGTTTGATTTGAAATCCATGCTAAACGTTTGTAAACAATGCTTGTATTCACATTAAGATATTGGTCTTGAAATGTCATGAAAGATCATCAAGGCCCGGACGAAGAAGGGCAAGCCGAAATGCAAACAAGTGGTAGAACAAAGTGAAAAGTTAAATTTGTAGACTTTAATATATTCAAAATTCTTGTGAGTTCTGTTTCATGATTCAAGGGTGGTTTCACGACTGCAGCAGCCACCGCCCTCCAAAGCGATCGCACATGGCATATCTCATTGACAACCAAATTTATGTTAAGTTTTGGCGGGAAAAAGGAAGCTTATTTGCATAATTATTACCGTGATGGTAAACCAACCGTTAAAGGTTTGAAGAAGTCGTAAAATAACCAGTAATTTATACACTTGGTGTGGGAATTGTCCGTTTGATAAGCAACCAAAGCTAATTTGCAAGAACTACAACTGTTTCAAAGCATTAATCGAAATAAAAATCCTTCAGAAATCCTTTATAAGATCAAGATTCATCTGGCTGATGCTATTTGGTTGATCGAGTTCAACTGGTTCACACGGTATATCGTGAAATAAACCCTCTACAAGTCAAGATAAACTACGATTAAACTATTTACTAAAAATCCAAAGTACGTTCAACAGGTTTGAGACCCAAAATTGGAGTTAACATCAGTTTACTGTCAGTCACATTTGCATATTTCAGAACAACTGTGCGCAAGCAAATTTGCGGTGCGCGCGTACTGATTAAAACTTGCACAATGAAACATTACAATTACGCTTTGTGTACGGTGAAAATTGTTTCAAATCGGGAACATGGGTATTACAGTCATTATGTGAATCTCAGAGAATCTTAATCTTACCGCTTAAGGACGTTCGCGGGCAAAAAAGCTATCCATGTTTTTTTCCTGAAACTTCGTATGGTGAAATAAGATCATTATAGAAGCTAAATGAGCAAATATAAAATGGGGGTCACCGACTTCGCTATGAAGCCAGATTGCTTCAAAGTATACCCTTTTTCTGAACGAAAATTACGTGCGTTAAATCCACGGAAAGTCGAGAATGACAGGTATGTTTTTTGTAGAAAAACTAAACGGATTGCCAAAATGTTCTTCAAATGGCTATCTAAGAGTTTATAGATTAAAATTATGTACAAAGATTTGTGAATATATAGAAACAACGTGTAGTTTTTGGCTCATATTTACAGTCACCACGTAGCCATCGACGACTCTTTCGCGCGAAGGTAGGTTGAAGTTTTCATCTAAATTCGTGTTTTTATCAAAATCTAAACATGTTTTTTTCTTTAAATTTGGTACATGGGGAGCTTTTATGATTCTTTGTAAAATCACAAAATAAAAAATGGGGGTCACCGATATTAGCCGATGAAAATCGTCTACGTAACATGCGTGACTGGATGCCATCTTGGACGTGAGGAAAGAGGACTGGACCGAGATGATTCGAACCTTGATTTTATGCGCAGAAAAGATGCGCGTGAACAATGCGCGCGAACGTCCTTAATATATATATATATCATATATATATATATAACTATGGTAGAGTATTTCTGAAAGAATTGAACGAAAAGAATTAAAACAGAGCAAACAAAGGCGCATGCGTGAGGTAATCAGCAATCAAAATCAGCAGTTAAAAGGACGATCAATTTATATTAACTGAACGAGCCATGCAAGGGTGCATTTTTTATCAACACCTGCGAAAATATAAACAAACATATTTACAGAAACATCTTAAAAATACATATCTATTTATCAGCTAAAAAACGCGCTGTTGCACGATCGATAACTGAAGAAGCAAAATATAGCAATTCTCTATATTAGTAAAAAAATACAGTCCTCTGTCAAACTTTCTGGGATAACACAACATCTGACTTCGTGCGAGTGGGTGACTTTTGTCCTGTATGTACTTGAACGTGATTGTTCAACGTTGTCGCACCGACGAAAGATCGCGCGCAAAAACCGCACTTAAACGGCTTCTCGCCGACGTGAGTCATCACGTGACCTCTCAGATCGGACGCATTGGTAAACGATAAAGAGCAGTGACCACAGTAATATGGAGCGTTTGTTTGTTTGGGGCACAAGTGCATCTGAAGCAAGATGCGCTGCGAAAACGTATTACAACACTGCGCACATTTCAAGGGTTCCGAAGTGTCATCATAAGAGTTGTCATGGTGATTAGGAGAGTTGCCATGCCATGGTGACTAGCAGTGTAGCCATGGTGATCAGGAGAGTTGCCATGGTGACTAGCATTGTTGTCATGGTGACCAGGAGAGTTGCCATGGTGACTAGCATTGTTGTCATGGTGACCAGGAGAGTTGCCATGGTGACTAACAGTATTGTCATGGTGATCAGAAAAGTGGTCATGGTGATCAGGAGAGTTGCCATGGTGACTAACAGTATTGTCATGGTGATTAGCAGTATTGTCATGGTGAACAGGAAAGTGGTCAACGTGATCAGGAGAGTTGCTATGGTGACTAGACGTGTTGTCAAGGTGATCAGGAACGTTTCCATGGTGACCAGGGAAGTTGCCATGGTAATCTGGAGAATTTTCATGGTTGTTTGGAGATAAGAAGTTGCGGTCTAAAGACGTTCGAGAAAAGATTGGCCTTGTGCTCTCTGTCAGTAGTCCACCTTTCTCCATTGACTGTTTATGCGGTGGAGACTCTGAAGCTATTGAAGACGTAGCATCTGGTCGAAGTATTTTCGATATTGGTCCAAAATGACTGTCAGGTAGATTTGAAGACGTTCGTTTTCTCCATTTGCTTGAATTCACTTGTGCATTAACAAACTTTGCAGATGTGTTTATTTTAAAATGGTTTGTCGATTCTAAAATAAAGAAGAAAAATCAGGAATGAAAGAACAAATAGAATAAAGAAAATAATAATAACAATAATACTAATACTAATACTAATAATACTAATAATACTAATAATACTAATAATAACATATATTTTCTATAGCGTCAATTCCCGAAGTTCAACAACGCTTTACAAAATCGAGAAAAATGGAAAACAACGACATTGAGAACTAAGAAGGAATAGTGGTAAATAGTGGTAGTGGTGGTTGGTGGTAGTGTAGTGATGGTGGAGGAGGAGGTGAATAATGGTGGTAGTGGTGGTTGTGGTGGTAGTGTAGTGATGGTGGAGGAGGAGATGATAATAATGGTGGGTAAATAATGGTGGTAGTGGTTGTTGTTGGTAGTGTAGTGATGGTGGTAGTGGTGGTTGGTGATAGTGAATAATGGTGGTAGTGGTGGTTGGTGATAGTGAATAATGGTGGTAGTGGTGGTTGGTGATAGTGAATAATGGTGGTAGTGATGGTTGGTGATAGTGAATAATGGTGGTAGTGGTGGTTGGTGATAGTGAATAATGGTGGTAGTGGTTGTTGGTGGTAGTGTAGTGATGGTGGAGGAGGTGAATAATGGTGGTAGTGGTGGTTGGTGGTAGTGTAGTGATGGTGGAGGAGGTGAATAATGGTGGTAGTGGTGGTGGTGGTAGTGTAGTGTGGTGGAGGAGGAGGAGGAGGTGAATAATGGTGGTAGTGGTGGTTGGTGGTAGTGTAGTGTATGGGTGGAGGAGGAGGAGGAGGTGAATAATGGTGGTAGTGGTGGTTGGTGGTAGTGTAGTGATGGTGGAGGAGGAGGTGAATAATGGTGGTAGTGGTGGTTGGTGGTAGTGTAGTGATGGTGGAGGAGGAGGAGGAGGAGGTGGTGAATAATGGTGGTAGTGGTGGTTGGTGGTAGTGTAGTGATGGTGGAGGTGAATAATGGTGGTAGTGGTGGTTGGTGGTAGTGTAGTGATGGTGGAGGAGGAGGTGAATAATGGTGCATGGTGTTGGTTAATTGGTGATAGTGAATAATGGTGGTAGTGGTGGTTGGTGGTAGTGTAGTGATGGTGGAGGAGGAGGTGAATAATGGTGGTAGTGGTGGTTGGTGGTAGTGTAGTGATGGTGGAGGAGGAGGTGAATAATGGTGGTAGTGGTGGTTGGTGGTAGTGTAGTGATGGTGGAGGAGGAGGTGAATAATGGTGGTTGGTGGTAGTGTAGTGATGGTGGAGGAGGTGAATAATGGTGCATGGTGTTGGTTAATTGGTGATAGTGAATAATGGTGGTAGTGGTGGTTGGTGGTAGTGTAGTGATGGTGGAGGAGGTGAATAATGGTGCATGGTGTTGGTTAATTGGTGATAGTGAATAATGGTGGTAGTGGTGGTTGGTGGTAGTGTAGTGATGGTGGAGGAGGTGAATAATGGTGCATGGTGTTGGTTAATTGGTGATAGTGAATAATGGTGGTAGTGGTGGTTGGTGGTAGTGTAGTGATGGTGGAGGAGGTGAATAATGGTGCATGGTGTTGGTTAATTGGTGATAGTGAATAATGGTGGTAGTGGTGGTTGGTGGTAGTGTAGTGATGGTGGAGGAGGTGAATAATGGTGCATGGTGTTGGTTAATTGGTGATAGTGAATAATGGTGGTAGTGGTGGTTGGTGGTAGTGTAGTGATGGTAGAGGAGGAGGTGAATAATGGTGCATGGTGTTGGTTAATTGGTGATAGTGAATAATGGTGGTAGTGGTGGTTGGTGGTAGTGTAGTGATGGTGGAGGAGGTGAATAATGGTGCATGGTGTTGGTTAATTGGTGATAGTGAATAATGGTGGTGGTAGTGGTGGTTGGTGGTAGTGTAGTGATGGTAGAGGAGGAGGTGAATAATGGTGCATGGTGTTGGTTAATTGGTGATAGTGAATAATGGTGGTAGTGGTGGTTGGTGGTAGTGTAGTGATGGTGGAGGAGGAGGTGAATAATGGTGCATGGTGTTGGTTAATTGGTGATAGTGAATAATGGTGGTAGTGGTGGTTGGTGGTAGTGTAGTGATGGTAGAGGAGGAGGTGAATAATGGTGCATGGTGTTGGTTAATTGGTGATAGTGAATAATGGTGGTAGTGGTGGTTGGTGGTAGTGTAGTGATGGTGGAGGAGGAGGTGAATAATGGTGGTGGTGGTTGGTGATAGTGGAGGTGAATAATGGTGGTGGTAGTGGTGGTTGGTGGTAGTGAATAATGGTGGTAGTGGTGGTTGGTGGTAGTGAATAATGGTGGTAGTGGTGGTTGGTGGTAGTGAATAATGGTGGTAGTGGTGGTTGGTGATAGTGAATGAATAATGGTGGTAGTGGTGGTTGGTGATAGTGAATAATGGTGGTAGTGGTGGTTGGTGATAGTGAATAATGGTGGTAGTGTGTGTGGTTGGTGATAGTGAATAATGGTGGTAGTGGTGGTTGGTGGTAGTGAATAATGGTGGTAGTGGTGGTTGGTGATAGTGAATAATGGTGGTAGTGGTGGTTGGTGATAGTGAATAATGGTGGTAGTGGTGGTTGGGTGGTAGTGAATAATGGTGGTAGTGGTGGTTGGTGATAGTGAATAATGGTGGTAGTGGTGGTAGTGTAGTGATGGTGGTAGTGGTGGTTGGTGGTAGTGAATAATGGTGGTAGTGGTGGTTGGTGATAGTGAATAATGGTGGTAGTGGTGGTTGGTGATAGTGAATAATGGTGGTAGTGGTGGTTGGTGGTAGTGAATAATGGTGGTAGTGGTGGTTGGTGATAGTGAATAATGGTGGTAGTGGTGGTTGGTGATAGTGAATAATGGTGGTAGTGGTGGTTGGTGGTAGTGAATAATGGTGGTAGTGGTGGTTGGTGATAGTGAATAATGGTGGTAGTGGTGGTTGGTGATAGTGAATAATGGTGGTAGTGGTGGTTGGTGGTAGTGTAGTGATGGTGGAGGAGGAGGTGAATAATGGTGGTGGTAGTGGTGGGTGGTAGGTAATGTTGTTGTTGGTGGTTGGTAGGTAGGTGATAGTGCTGGGGGGTGAATAATGGTGGTGGTAGTGGTGGGTGGTAGGTGGCAGATAATATTGTTGGTGGTGGTTGGTAGGTAGGTGATAGTGCCGGGGGGTGAATAATGGTGGTGGTAGTGGTGGGTGGTAGGTGGCAGATAATATTGTTGGTGGTGGTTGGTAGGTGATAGTGCCGGGGGGTGAATAATGGTGGTGGTAGTGGTGGGTGGTAGGTGGCAGATAATATTGTTGGTGGTGGTTGGTAGGTGATAGTGCCGGGGGGTGAATAATGGTGGTGGTAGTGGTGGGTGGTAGGTGGCAGATAATATTGTTGGTGGTGGTTGGTAGGTGATAGTGCCGGGGGGTGAATAATGATGGTGGTAGTGGTGGGTGGTAGGTGGCAGATAATGTTGTTGTTGGTGGTTGGTAGGTGATAGTGCCGGGGGGTGAATAATGATGGTGGTAGTGGTGGGTGGTACACTGTAAAAACAAAGGAGTCGTTTTGACCCCTTGAAAGGGTTCGTTTTTGTGACCCCAGGACGACCCCTTCAAAAGGGTCATTTTGACCCTTCCCTGAAGCGACTCTTCAAGGGGTTATAATAGCTCTTTTGATAGGGTCATTTCAACCCCTTCAGGAGTCATAAATAACGACTCTCCGAAAGGGTTAAAATGGAACTACTCTTTCAGAAGAGTCAAAATGGCCCTTCAAAGAGTAATTTTGATAGACCCCACGAAGAGTTATTTTGGCCCTTGGAGTCAAAATGACTCTTCTAAGAGTAATTTTCATTGACTCCTCAAAGAGTTATTTTGGTCAAAGGAGTCAAATTAACTCTTCAAAAAGTAATTATAAGTGACTCCATAAAGAGTTGTTTTAGACCTGTTGGGAGTCAATTTGACCAATTGAAGAGTATGTTTAGTTGACTCTACAAAGAGTCATTTTGGCATCAAGAGTATGCAAATTTTGGACCATGGAAATCAAAGAAACTGAAGCAGCACCAGACAATTAAAATGTAGACATGTATGATTTAATACTTCCTTTATTACAGAGTGTTAGGTTCTGAAAATATACAAAATTGAAGAGCTTGGTGATTTCAATGTTTTTTTTCAACTCTTCGGCTTACATGCAGCCTTAATCTTTTATATACCTAAATATCAATGTTTAAAATTATGACTCTTTCTTGGTGTTGCAAGGCACCAAACCTGAACCTGCTTGATCTACATTCACATAACTGGCACCAAACCTGTTCTTGCTATCTACATCCACACTGGCTTGTATGGCACCAAACATATCCTCTTTTTAAAGACCTATATTCAAATAGATGACATCTTTTTTATTGTTAGTTTTTGAGGACACACTATACACTTCTCTCAGTATCTCGACTCTCAATCTGTTATACTAAGTGGGACACCAGGTCACTGGGACACCTTCATTACTGTCCCGGGCCGACCTGGGATACCTCTATATGTATATCTCAGTCTGTTTTACCAAGTGGGACACCGCCGGGGTCACCTAACATACTGTCCCGGATTGGCCAGGGACAGTGGGACAGTATGTTAGGTGACCCGGTGTCCCACTTGGTATAACAGACTGAGATATACATGTAAGTGTGCTAAGTACAATGTATGTAGAGGTGTCCCGGGTCGGCCCGGCACAGTGGGACAGTATGTTAGGTGTCCCAGTGACCCGGTGTCCCACTTGGTATAACAGACTGAGATATACATGTACATGTAAGTGTGCTAAGTACAATGCACAATGTATATATAGAGGTGTCCCAGGTCGGCCCAGGACAGTATAGTGAAGGTGTCCCAGTGACCTGGTGTCCCACTTGTATATATAACAGATTGAGAGTCAAGATACTGAGAGAAGTATATAGTGTGTCCTCAAAAACTTACAATAAAAAAGATGTCATCTATGTGAATATTATTATAGGTCTTTAAAAAGAGGATATGTTTGGTGCCATACAAGCAGGTGTGGATGTAGATAGCAAGAACAGGTTTGGTGCCAGTTATGTGAATGTAGATCAAGCAGGTTCAGGTTTGGTGCCTTGCAACACCAAGTAAGAGCCAAAATTATGTGTATCTATATGTACATCAAAAGATAACTAATTAATTGTCTCTGATTAAAAAATATGTTACAATTAAATAAATTTTTAATATATAATACATCATAATAGTTTAAATTTTATGGCAATAATCTTGGTGGTTTACTGAAGTGCAAACGAGTTACAGAATCTTCATAGAAATTAGAAAATTTCTTCTAAACATGCATTTCAGTAATTTCTGTACAAAATAAAGTTACAATATTTGCCTTCTCGTGTGGGCAACTGCAATCATTATATGAAGCATCTATCAGTTTTACCATGAGCCCCCTATTATACATAAGAATATGTATAATATGCAGATGTCGATAGCCCCACTTCAACTGATTGACAGCCAGCACCAGAAACTACAAATAGTTGAACTAATATCGACTGCGAAATATATCTCATGAGTAAGGACACCAAAATTGAAAGCAAAACTTCATTTTATCCGGTTGACGCATTTCATAAAAGTTATATAGACAATTGAGTTACAATATTTGCCTTCTCGTGTGGGCAACTGCAATCATTATATGAAGCATCTATCAGTTTTACCATGAGCCCCCTATTATACATAAGAATATGTATAATATGCAGATGTCGATAGCCCCACTTCAACTGATTGACAGCCAACACGAGAAACTACAAATAGTTGAACCAATATCGACTGCGAAATATTATCTCACAAGATACATTACTACATGTATATGGAATACTTTGGAATACTTGTATGACTGATGGTTAAACCTTATAGCTGATTCACTCTTGTATATTGACTATGCACTGATCTAGGCATGCATGACAAAATATTTGCTTCTATTCTAATGACTAAAATATTTTCAAGTCAGTAGTTAATTTTTTTCTTCGCCGGATTATCAAATCATCCACGAGTTTGCATGTATCACTGACTGATACATGGCTGTTCATTATGACTCTTTATTTCAGTTACTGGTATTGTACTCTACAATCTAAATACTGTAGTATATTAAAAGTAATTGTTATTATACTTAACCTATTTCAAACGACGACGACATTAGATTTCCCAGCTTGTAAACTATCCATTGGTAAACAACGAATAATCTGATGCCGGTCAAATGAGTTGGTTTAAGTGATGAGGACTCTTGAGTCTTGTGTCTTGTGACTCTCAAAAGCCAATAACTTCGATACCTGTGAAAGTGTCAGTATGTGTGTTCATCAAGAAAGTAATACAATAGAATCAAGAGAGAACAAATCGACTAAAGTGCAAGACGCGTTCACGAGTATTTGAACCGATCGAACTCCCGAAGGAATTCAACGCTTCAATCGAAGCGAAACGTTCAATTGCAAACAATTCGAGTCTAGATAAACTAAAAGAAAATATAGAAACTTACCTTTTTGAGTATACAATCGTGAGAAAGGCTTGAAACCAAAGATAAACCATGGACGCTAGCAGCATACAACCGTCCGCCATTGTGATGTGTCAAGAAGAACGGTCGATTGACCGCCAAATATTCAAATCGATCGGTCACACACTGCACACGTTGCCACGTGACCGCTAGGGGTAGGGGGTCAGTAGAAGAACAGATTCAGCCGGTATCCAACTTCAAATAATTTCAGACAATATCCCGGAAGAAACTATTCCCGTCTGTATTATGTATAGGGTTGCGTAACTATAGACATTTACAGGATAATATCGAAAAGAAGTAAATCGTTTGAAAATCATATCGCGATGAAAGGCACACAACTTCGTATATTTTGTTTTGACAATTTCAGTAAAGTTTTCACGAACGTCTTGATGTGTGCTGATCAATCATTTCTAGTTAGATAGTTATGTGTTTGTGATTACTCTTCAGAGAGGGTTGTTTTAACTCCCAAAAGTGTAGCCCGACTCCTTTACAAGGATCGTTCCACTCCTCAAAGAGTCTGGTGACTCTTATAAAGAGTTGCATGATCCTTATGAAGGGTTAATTTAACCCCTGTTTGGGTCATAACAACCCCTTTGGGTTAAAACGACTCACTCAAAGGGTCAAAATGACTCTTATGGTAGAAGAGTCAAAACAGCTCCTTGGGGTCAAAACGACTCCTTTGTTTTTACAGTGTAGGTGGGAGATAATGTTGTTGGTGGTGGTTGGTAGGTGATAGTGCCGGGGGGATGAATAATGGTGGCGGTAGTGGTGGGTGGTAGGTGGGAGATAATGTTGTTGGTGGTTGGTAGGTGATAGTGCCGGGGGGTGAATAATGATGGTGGTAGTGGTGGGTGGTAGGTGGCAGATAATGTTGTTGTTGGTGGTTGGTAGGTGATAGTGCCGGGGGGTGAATAATGATGGTGGTAGTGGTGGGTGGTAGGTGGCAGATAATGTTGTTGTTGGTGGTTGGTAGGTGATAGTGCCGGGGGATGAATAATGGTGGCGGTAGTGGTGGGTGGTAGGTGGGAGATAATGTTGTTGGTGGTTGGTAGGTGATAGTGCCGGGGGGATGAATAATGGTGGTGGTAGTGGTGGGTGGTAGGTGGCAGATAATGTTGTTGGTGGTGGTTGGTAGGTGATAGTGCCGGGGGGTGAATAATGGTGGTGGTAGTGGTGGGTGGTAGGTGGCAGATAATGTTGTTATTGGTGGTTGGTAGGTGATAGTGCCGGGGGTGAATAATGGTGGTGGTTGTTGGTGGTAGTAATGGTAATGGTGGTTGGTAGTGGTTGTTGTTCTTGTTGGTGTAGTGATAGTGGTGGTAAATAATGATGGTGGTGATGGAAGTGGTGGTTGTTGGTGCTGATAGTGGTAATGGTAATGGTGGTTCGTAGTGGCTGTTGTTCTTGGTGGTGTAGTGATAGTGGTGGTGAATAATGATGGTGGTGATGGAAGTGGTGGTTGTTGGTGGTGATAGTGGTAATGGTAATGGTGGTTGGTAGTGGTTGTTGTTCTTGGTGGTGTAGTGATAGTGGTGGTGAATAATGATGGTGGTGATGGAAGTGGTGGTTGTTGGTGCTGATAGTGGTAATGGTAATGATGGTTGGTAGTGGTTGTTGTTCTTGGTGGTGTAGTGATAGTGGTGGTGAATAATAATGGTGGTGATGGAAGTGGTGGTTGTTGGTGCTGATAGTGGTAATGGTAATGGTAATGGTAATGGTGGTTGGTAGTGGTTGTTGTTCTTGGTGGTGTAGTGATAGTGGTGGTGAATAATGATGGTGGTGATGGAAGTGGTGGTTGTTGGTGCTGATAGTGGTAATGGTAATGGTGGTTGGTAGTGGTTGTTGTTCTTGGTGGTGTAGTGATAGTGGTGGTGAACAATGGTGGTGGTGGAAGTGGTTGTTGTTGGTGGTAGTAATGGTAATGGTGGTTGGTAGTGGTTGTTGTTCTTGGTGGTGTAGTGATAGTGGTGGTGAATAATGATGGTGGTGATGGAAGTGGTGGTTGTTGGTGCTGATAGTGGTAATGGTAATGGTGGTTGGTAGTGGTTGTTGTTCTTGGTGGTGTAGTGATAGTGGTGGTGAATAATGGTGGTGGTGGTTGTGGTTGTTGATGGTAGTAGTAGTGGTGCTAACACTGGCAACAACTTACTAGCGTAAAGAAGGAGTGACAATACCTGTGTTGTTAGCTTGATCCATAATTGGAACCCCCATGTACATAGGGTAACTGTCGTCATACCACACCAAGATTTCCTCTCCAGCACAAATGTCACGTAACACTCGATAATATATACGACCTTGGAACTGAAACGCGCTTGCGTTTTGTTCCATCTTGCTTCGTGCACACTGAATAAATCGCATCCAGCTTGAAGTATTTAGATCGGTACCGTCGATAAAATAACGTAATCGATTTTGATATACAATCTGAAAGAAGAAATATAGAGAACTTTTATTTCTATACATATACGTAGAAGAGATCGTATTATTAACTGAAGAAATATACAGTCAGCTCAGCGACAAATCAACTCTGGATTAGCTCTTATTTTCCTTGGAAATTTGCTGTAAATTTTAAATTTGCAAGGGCTTGGACATTTCCAAAGATCCTCCAAGTATTGGAAATTGGATGAAAATTGAATTTCCAATGAATTTCCAAGGCTAGCTAGAAGAGCGAGCGTTTTCTTCCAGTGATAGGTTATACAGTGGTGTCCATCGTGGGGGAATGGATACCCCCTCTTAGAAGGGAGTACTTTTTGATGCCCTCTAGCATCGTCAATACTAAGCCAAAGTTCACCAAACTTTCCAGACTAGTTAAGTTTGATCTGCTCCCTCAGAAAATGATGCTCACTTTTGTTAGTTTCTTATTCAATTAGTTTTACGGACTTGGTCCCAGTCCTCTGCTCGTTTTGGTAATGGCTAATTAACAGCGCAATCCATTTGAACAGATAAAGATGGAGGAATATTACATTTTACCACAATCCTTTGCGCGCATAACTCAACCATTCCGTTCTGTGGAAATGTACTAAAAGAAGGCGCCCTTGATCTCTGCTTACCTCCCACATGTTCGTTCGATCTTCAAGCTTATCGAGTTTATCAGAATCAACTAGTTTCCCTTCGTAAGGCCCAATCCACAGCCCTTGAACGATTACGCTGGTTGCCATGACACCAAACTCGTTACCAGGAATACTCGACAAACATAGCTGAACCTCGCACGGAAAACTTTGATAAGCATTGCTCTCAATTAACTGCACATGACAGGCTAGTGAAGAGATAGCGTCAGGTGACTCATCATGGCTTATTGTTGATATACCTTGGGTAGATGGTTGAGGATTGGCAGTGAAAAATGATTTTCTTGTATTTCTATCTGTAAAGAAAATAATGTAATAGGTTCATAATTATTCATTAAATCGATCAAGAAAACGATCCCATAGCAAACGCACTGTTTCTGAATGAATGGAGCAAACACGCAACTGAATGAATGATGCAAACGTACCACTGAATGAATGGTGCAAAAACGCCACTGAATGAATGGTGCAATAAAAAAAAAAACCTGAATGGTACAAACCTAACTCACCCCTGAATGAAAAGTGCAAACATACCACTGAATGAATGGTGCAAAACAAAACCTGTAGGTGAAACGTATCACTGAATGAATGGTGCAAACGTATCACTGAATGAATGGTGCAAACGCACCACTGAATGAATGGTGCAAACGCACCACTGAATGAATGGTGCAAACGTACCACTGAATGAATGGTGCAAACGTACCACTGAATGAATGGTGCAAACGTACCACTGAATGAATGGTGCAAACGTACCACTGAATGAATGGTGCAAACGTACCACTGAATGAATGGTGCAAACGTACCACTGAATGAATGGTGCAAACGTACCACTGAATGAATGGTGCAAACGTACCACTGAATGAATGGTGCAAACGTACCACTGAATGAATGGTGCAAACGTACCACTAAATAGATATACTTTTATTAGACTAAACCCATGTATTCCATTTTATAATATAAACTATGTGTACCTCCCAAGAACGCACGATTTGATTGGTTGCTGAGCGTGCATTATATTATGTTTTAGTAGAAACCAACTAGCATACTATCACGAATCCTGCAATCTGATTGGCTAACGTACTCACTATCTATTGCGTGATAGATAGTGAGTAGCGAAAAAGCAGGCGTTTTGAACAAAAACAAAGCGAAAAACAATAACTATTGGTATAAAATCGAAGGTAGTATGCTAGTTGGTTTCTACTAAAACAATTAGACTACTCGTTCTCGTTTTCTGGTTCAAATAGTCAACTAAAACAAAGCAGAAATCCTGTTTAAAACTAGATTTATATTATAAAGCGAATAGAAGATGACTCTCCGTGCTTCTATACAAAAATAATGCACTTCTGAGGTCTTGAAAGCTGCTGGATGCACGAGCGGAATCTTGGCGATGAGTTTAATTCAAAAATAGATTTAAATGCTGTCATACCTGAGTGATTCTTTTCTTCTGTGTTCACGATTAGCGAGGAGGTTACAGGCTTAGCTTCGGTATTTGCAAGTAAACTCCAGAGTATAATGTCTTGGCTAAGACCTAAACCCTTGAAATATCTCTTGGCCTCCATGATTGAATCCTAAGGCAGCCGGGGTATACTTTTGACGAGTTATACTATGGATCAATGACAATAAAAGAACTGTCAGAGACAATCACAGGTTATATAATCCATTGTGTTTATTGAATTTCATTAAACTGAAAAAGTTTGTTTGTAATTATTGCCTGCACGGAAAATATGGGATTTTATTATATACACACGAGTGTGTTACTGGACAATATCGAATGGTATATTTTCAAACAAATCAAACCACCCCTTTTAATATGCGCTTTACAACCGATGGAGTACTTTTTCGGGCTGCATACGAAAGGCGCCCATGGCAGCCAAGCAGCATACAATCATGAGGAGTTAGTGTAATGCCTCCAATTTGAGGTAGGCTGAGTGTCAAATGAAACGATTTCAGCGTGTCCACCTCTGCACTTTGTTGCATGTAATATTGCAGAACAGAAGTACGATCGCACTGTACTTCAATAAACATGGTCATAACAATTGCAGAGATGGACTCACGTAGTAATCATATTGCCAGTAATAGTTCACCGTGTGTCTGTCTGTACCTTTAGTGGACTGAGGAGACTTGACTGCGCAAAACCTACAGTTTACCCACTGCCACTCCACATGGAAGAGATAGTTTAAAATTTAGACCATCAAAGCCATGACTCATCCTTGGTTAACCCAGGGAGTACTCAGTGGGAACAAGTGGGAGGGACAGGGGCGAAAAGTAGAGCGTCCCCCACCCCCACTGAGTAACCCGTGGGTCTCCGAGGATGAGTACATGTGGGAACAAGGGGGGGACAGGGACAGGGGTGGAAAGTAGAGCGTCCCCCACCCCCACTGAGTAACCCGTGGGTCTCCGAGGGTGAGTACATGTGGGAACAAGGGGGAGGGACAGGGGCGAAAAGTACAGCGTCCCCCACCCCCACTGAGTAACCCGTGGGTCTCCGAGGGTGAGTACATGTACACAAAGTCCGTTTTCTTTTCCGTTTCCTTTGTCAGCATTTGCACATATCAACGTGGTTTTAATTTCAACTATCTAATTATACACAACCTTGTTTAGCTAAACTGAGTTTGTTCTCGCTTCTATAATTTGAAGGCATCTAATTTCACAGGAATCAAACTACCTGGAATTTATACTATGTAACATAAAGGACAGTTTACCAGCAGTTTTGTGCCAAAGATAATGCAGCGTTTGTAGATAATTTCCTAACCTCGTTTAGTTAAACCACTTTAAAACCTGTTTAAGCCTTGGTGTGAACGGGGTATAATTTAATCAAATTATGCACAAATAATTTTGTAACATAATTGCCCTATACCATTATGACGTAACGGCTTATTTATGAGGGGGACAGAATCGTGAAGAACAATAGAAATTTGAACTAAATCTGCTCTGCTGAAGTTCGCTTGATTTCAAATTGGCTAGTTTCCAGATATTATGTTCATCGATACTTTTCCCACAATATTTACTGTGTTTGGTGACTTTTATCGCTTTCAGACCGTCTGTAAAATACATTTATTTGGGAAATCCTTTGTGTTGTTGCTGTTTTGTCCCCCTCTAGCGACCATGATCCTTAGCGTTTAAACAATAGATTGTTTTGATGTGACGTCATAGTGGTATAGGGCAATTGTCTTAGTTGACATTGAATTACATGCTGTGTCTTTTCTTGGCCATTTCAAAGTTTGATTGTACGTTACAAATTATACACAAAACTCCAAACAAGTAGATGAAACCTCTTTAGAGTACAAACCACATGTCCGTGAAACAGTACTAACTAATTAGTACTAAATAGCACCGATGAAACAATAGAAAACAATGGAGATAACACTATTTGTAGTGGTAATCATTAGTGTGCAAGTGCAATTAACGATTACATGTTGTAATAGTGTGAGTGATGTTTAAAAATCCTAACAAACGGCTCGTGCAAATTGTGGGATTTTTAAACATCACGAGCACTATTAATCGTTAATTGTACGAGCATACTAATGATTACCGTTTAATAATATTGATGCAAAAATTGGCAAAGCAAATATATTACGCGCGATTTATGGGAAGCCATTCGATGGTAAATAAACAAAACGTCAATGTCAAACTGCTGAGTTTTTATTGGACAAAGCCGTGACAAGCAACCGTGTTGAGATTGTACAAGAACCACAGGCAGCCCAAGCAATGGACTTCTGAGGACATTCTGGAGGCCTTTTATGAAGAAAATTTTTATTTCAATAAATTCTATTAAAACTTATCTGAGTTGTTTATTGTGTCTTACTTTATCATCCTGTAAAGTTTCAGCTCGATCCGAGGCCTATTTACGAAGTTTTTCAATATCTGCTCCTCTCCACATGAATATGTAATTATCACCTGATTAGTGCGAAAAGTACGCTCCCCTCTGGGGCACAGGAATAATACCCTTGGTAAGTCTAATGTATGTGGTACAAAATTATCCTGTGCCCAGAGGGGAGCGTACTTTTCGCACTAATCAGGTGATAATTCTGTCCAATCAGCTACGTGCAATTCACTCCCACTTGAACCTGCTTGAACCCCAGCGATCACAAGCCTCAAAAGATTTCAAAACTTCGGTTTAAAACCATGGATTTCTCGAGGAATATTTGGTTTGATGACAATTTGAAATCACTGCCTGATGGAGGGATTATCGGTCTAAACATATCTGTAGGTATTGTAGCGAGACAAGCGTTGAAATGGGCATATTTTGTTTTTTTTCTGGCGAATATAGCGGTTGAGATGAGTCGGAGTCTCCAGCCTTCCACATATTCATGTGGAGAGGAGCAGATATTGAAAAACTTCGTAAATAGGCCTCGGATCGAGCTGAAACTTTACAGGATGATAAAGTAAGACACAATAAACAACTCAGATAAGTTTTAATATAATTTATTGAAATAAAAAATTTCTTCATAAAAGGCCTCCAGAATGTCCTCAGAAGTCCATTGCTTGGGCTGCCTGTGCAAGAACTAGGTATAAAAAGAGCAGTCATCAAACAGTGTTCTATAACTTAAAAGTCCTCAACGAAAGGACCTGTTTATCATGTACTTCAGTATTACAATATTTACACTGTGACAAGCTGGCAATCAATTTAACAAGTCAGTTGAGTTAAAAGAAACCTACACAATTCACTCAGGAAATCGACTTCTGTCCGACTTTAAATGTGACAGTGCAGTTGTAGTACTGGCTTGCAAAAAGTGATGTCAGTTCATGCCTGTTTTGGAAAAGACTGGTTCAAGAAATTCTGCCGAGCTAGTAGTAGTAGCACCTATTGGCATTTCGTTGGCTCTTTCCGACTTTCGTTACCGAACGACAGTGGACCATGACGGACAACAACAGGGTTGATAGGATGGACTGATATGAATGGTGGTTTATCAATTGGCATTTACTTCAGCTTGCTCTTCTGGTAGTAGATGACTGATGTAGTGGCTAAAGGTAAGCTCTCTCAATTCACGCTCGTCGCTCTCTTCGTAGTCATCGAGCTACCTTTTCTCGCTTCTGTGGCCGTCAGCTGGACATCGCCGATCTTAGAACAGTGATTTGATTTGAACTTTTACAGCTTTTACGTGTTGAATTACAGCCTCTTCATTTAGATTTGGGAATCGTTCCCGGTCAGCCGACATCTTTTGAAAGGCGAGAAAATTTTCTTACAAAAATACGCCATTCGTTTCCATAGCAACCAAAGTAATTTGCACCGAATTAACAACTTTTTGCCTCCGGTCGGACCACTCTCGTTAAGCGACAACCTCTCCTAAGCGGACCAAACTCTCCTAAGCAGTTGTCGTTCAGTTAAAGCCAAATTATAGTTGGAACCCTCTCGTAAGCGACGCCTCGCAGTTGCGTTAGTTATTCGCACAAACAAACATCTAGTTTTATCAGTCAATACATTCCAACAACCCATAAACAATTTTAAAAAAGAGCTGAACACTGAATGAAGGTTCCCTATACATACATACCGTTTGTTAAAAATCCAACTAAAATGGATGTTTATTTTTTATGGAATTCTTGGGGACATGTACCAATGTTGATAGGTTGCACCTGTAATCGACATCTCATCTGAAGAGACTCTTTATGTCTTATATCCAGGCGAATTCGGCTTTATGTATGTCACGATGCAACAACTCTTAGAATATTTCTACTATTATGACTGCGCCCGGTTTTACGAAATGTTCTCCATTGTATATACTCAGCGTGACTCATAGGAAGTCATACGCAGTCATTCCGTTCTGTCCATTTCTGAAACCTCTAGAACCAACGCTGTAACCCATGCAAAGGGACCTCGAGCAGGACCGAATTTCAACATGAGCGACTCTTACAAGCCTTCAAGACGAAGGAATTCTGGTGCAAAAAACTGCAAATGTCCACGGGCCTCATCAGGCTGCAGTTTCACAGAAAGTTCTGGAACAACATGAGGTGCCGTTGCTAAACAAACTGATGCACAGACATGTCCACGGGCCTGCTTCCAGGTTTGCACAGAAATTTCTGGACACATGTGTGCCCGTTGCTAACACACTGATGCACAGACGAGTTATGCAAACAGCCGACGTGAATTCCAATCTTCTGCGTACACACGTGATGAATTTGAAGGGATAGTACTGTACTTGGGAACACTGCAATTGTTATTTTCATTAATGACTGGCCACTTGCACAGTCATTCTCATTTTGCCAAGACTGGCAAAACATTGGTTGTTGCAATCTTTGCGTACAGTGTTTGCAGTACTTTACTACACTGCATTGTTACACCTCTGATACTCTTCCAATCTTCTGTGTACAGTGTTAATAGTTTACTGGGGGCACTGCATTGTTACACCTCTGATACTCTTCCAATCTTCTGCAGTGTTAATAGTAACTGTTTACCACTGCATTGTTACACCTCTGATACTCTTTTCAATCTTCTGTGTACAGTGTTAATAGTACTTTACTACACTGCATTGTTACACCTCTGATACTCTTCCAATCTTCTGTGTACAGTGTTAATAGTACTTTACTACACTGCATTGTTACACCTCTGATACTCTTCCAATCTTCTGCGTACAGTGTTAATAGTTACTACACTAGTGTACAGTGTTACTACTGCATTGTTACTGCATGTTAATAGTACTTACTACCTCTTGATACTCTTCCAATCTTCTGTGTACAGTGTTAATAGTACTGTACTACACTGCATTGTTACACCTCTGATACTCTTCCAATCTTCTGCGTACAGTGTTAATAGTACTGTACTACACTGCATTGTTACACCTCTGATACTCTTCCAATCTTCTGTGTACAGTGTTAACAGTACTTTACTGCACTGCATTGTTACACCTCTGATACTCTTCCAATCTTCTGCGTACAGTGTTAATAGTACTGTACTACACTGCATTGTTACACCTCTGATACTCTTCCAATCTTCTGCGTACAGTGTTAATAGTACTTTACTACACTGCATTGTTACACCTCTGATACTCTTCCAATCTTCTGTGTACAGTGTTAATAGTACTGTACTACACTGCATTGTTACACCTCTGATACTCTTCCAATCTTCTGTGTACAGTGTTAATAGTACTGTACTACACTGCATTGTTACACCTCTGATACTCTTCCAATCTTCTGTGTACAGTGTTAATAGTACTGTACTACACTGCATTGTTACACCTCTGATACTCTTCCAATCTTCTGCGTACAGTGTTAATAGTACTTTACTACACTGCATTGTTACACCTCTGATACTCTTCCAATCTTCTGTGTACAGTGTGATCGAGAAGTCTATTCTCTGATGTTCATCTGGTATCTCATCGTTAGCATTTATATCGCATTTCTAAGCGTCCGGTCGGTAGTCATACAGAAAGGGTAATATTCGAGTTTCGTATTCCTCTATCGCTTCCACACGCACGTCTACCACTTCCATAGTCTATTGGTTCGTTGATTGGGGGAAGCGTTGATAAAGGTTAAAGTGACATGCTAGTAAAACCATTTTGTTATAGTCAATTACCAATGATAAATAAGGCTTGTATGCATGATTGGCGGTATACGTTTTGGTTTGTTTGTGATTCAGTTGTATCTCAATCATGCGTACTGACACAATGAACATTTATGAGTCTCCTCGGTCGTTGTAGGTTGTATTATAGTTTCCTTCTTTCGTTTTAAGAATTATGTCTGACAACTATGTCCTCCGACAGTACAAGCTGTCACTGGGTTATTTCCCCATAAGTCACAAGCGTTCAGCACAAGAGGAGAAAATAGCTCAGTAGTATTTCCTCTTTGAACAAGTAGGTACAACTCAGGCAGGGGGGTTTCAGATTCAATTTGTTTTTATCGCCGCACTTCAGCCCTTGAAAATATTTTCAACAAGTGTTCATCACAGGAGGGAAAACAACGTTCCACTTTATAACAACAAGTTTATACAAGTCAACGGCTTGAGTTCCTGTTTTATCTAGTGTTTTTACCAACGTGTGTCAGTTCTCCTACCCTGCAAGCAGAGGGTTTTTTCTACTCGCCCAGCCAGCGACGAGTAAAGAAAAAAAACCGCCGGTCCTCGCGACTATTTCTGTTGAGCATGCGCAAACGTGATTCAAATGCTTTTAACTCCGTAAAGAAATTCACCCGAAGACCTATCCGGATCTTCGAAGACATTTAGATCGATAAATTTCGGCTTTCAGGACTTAGTGTCGATGCGGGCGAGAAATTCACGCTAATCCAACAATTTCTACCCAAATCGCCGCCGAGAAATCAATGGTAGGTCGTCCTAAACTGCCCTAAATTAAAGCCCGCTTGTGATACCATTTGCATACAAAAACCGGTTTCGAAAACAGGTTTTTGTTGAATAGACCATAATTTTTACATCCAGAAATGTGGATGTGGAAATCGCGAGGACTGGCAGGGGTTTCTTTTCTCGTCGCTTCCTGGGCGAGTAGAAAAAAAAAAAAACCTGCTCGCAGGGTACAGTTCTCCAGGTTGTTAGCTGTTCATGGGCGTTTACAAGGGTTAAGGGATTCAATATTGATCATGGCTGATTTTCAATACCCTGTAACAGAGGTCATTTTCCCTAGAGGTTCTTTTCCTGACGTCGTAGGGAAGTTCCGGTAAACCCCTCTGCTCGCAGGGTAGATTTTCAAATATATCTTTGAACAGAATAAAACTTTGAATTCTTCTGCATGTGAAGTTTGTAAGCTCGAAACATAATAAATCTATTACACACAAAACAGTCTGTTTATTGAAAATTTAGTTTATCTGTTTGTTAGTTTTTGGTGAAGTGTTCAAAACTTCCACTGAGTCCTAGCTTGTTTCTATAGTGATTTAGCTTGTTTCTATAGTGATTTAGCGTGTTTCCATAGTGATTTAGCTTGATTCTATAGTGATTTAGCTTGTTTCCATAGTGATTTAGCTTGTTTCTATAGTGATTTAGCTTGTTTCTATATAGTGATTTAGCTTGTTTCCATAGTGATTTAGCTTGTTTCTATAGTGATTTAGGCTTGTTTCTATAGTGATTTAGCTTGTTTCTATAGTGATTTAGCTTGTTTCCATAGTGATTTAGCGTGTTTCCATAGTGATTTAGCTTGATTCTATAGTGATTTAGCTTGTTTCTATAGTGATTTAGCTTGTTTCCATAGTGATTTAGCGTGTTTCCATAGTGATTTAGCTTGATTCTATAGTGATTTAGCTTGTTTCCATAGTGATTTAGCTTGTTTCTATAGTGATTTAGCTTGTTTCTATAGTGATTTAGCTTGTTTCCATAGTGATTTAGCTTGTTTCTATAGTGATTTAGCTTGTTTCTATAGTGATTTAGCTTGTTTCTATAGTGATTTAGCTTGTTTCCATAGTGATTCAGCGTGTTTCCATAGTGATTTAGCTTGTTTCTATAGTGATTTAGCTTGTTTCCATAGTGATTTAGCTTGTTTCTATAGTGATTTAGCTTGTTTCTATAGTGATTTAGCTTGTTTCTATATAGTGATTTAGCTTGTTTCTATAGTGATTTAGCTTGTTTCTATAGTGATTTAGCTTGTTTCTATAGTGATTTAGCTTGATTCTATAGTGATTTAGCTTGTTTCTATAGTGATTTAGCTTGTTTCTATAGTGATTTAGCTTGTTTCTATAGTGATTTAGCTTGTTTCTATAGTGATTTAGCTTGTTTCTATAGTGATTTAGCTTGTTTCTATAGTAGTGATTTAGCTTGTTTCTATAGTAGTGATTTAGCTTGTTTCTATAGTGATTTAGCTTGTTTCTATAGTGATTTTGCTTGTTTCTATAGTAGTGATTTAGCTTGTTTCTGTAGTGATTTAGCTTGTTTCTATAGTAGTGATTTAGCTTGTTTCTATAGTGATTTAGCTTGTTTCTATAGTAGTGATTTAGCTTGTTTCTACAGTGATTTAGCTTGTTTCTATAGCACTTGATTTAGCTTGTTTCTATAGTGATTTAGCTTGTTTCTATAGTAGTGATTTAGCCCGGGGGGGGACTCTCCATAACAGTAGACGGGGGTGATCGTCCTATCCCTTAGGGTATAAAATTCTACCATCTGCTATCCCTTAGGGGTGTTCAAAGAGTCTGCTATCCCTTAGGGATCATGCTATCCAAAAAAAGCCGGACTTGAAGACTGGATGACAGCACTATCAACAGTCACCAGAAAAGAGATGCGCTCGATGGCGGTGTCTTAAGGACCGTAATAAAATTCAGGAAAACTGAAAATGTGTTTGTTTTATTGCTATCTCTTAGGGTTAAAAATTTATTCGACCACACCCAATGTGCTATCTCTTAGGGGTAAATTTGCTGTTGACCACACCCAATGTGCTATCCCTTAGGGTTAAAATTGATTTTGCCGACGATCACCCCCGTCTACTGTTATGGAGAGTCCCCCCCCCGGGTGATTTAGCTTGTTTCTGTAGTGATTTAGCTTGTTTTAAGCCGTTTTACTGAAGACTAGCCTTTGACTGATAAGAAATATATTTGAGTGAATGTTTGTGAAGTAAATGCTAAAAGTTAAGTCGTCGCTAAGCTGTGACTGCAGCAGGACTAGATTACCATTCCAATGAGGTGACATAGCATGACTTGATCATGAACTGAAGCTGGCTGAATACATCGTTAGGAAACTGGAGTTTTGATTTTGGGAATTCAAGGAAGAGGAAACTGTTAATGGTATTGTTATTTTTACTTGTCTTAAAAATGTAGCTACGTATTTCATCTAAATTGGCTAATGATTATAGATTAGATGGACTTTGGATTGCTGCAACGCGCACGCCATGTACCACCCACTCTGGAAAGAACGCGCACTCCTCAGTCCAGCCTTGGAATTTAACTGATTGGAAATTCGTTGAAAAGTTTCAATTTTCATGGATTTGGACATTTCCAAATCCTTTCCAATGAATTTCCAAGTTCTGAAGAGCGTATGTTTTCCCCAGTGATGAAGATGGACGGCAAGTCAGTTAAAATAAAGGTCGATCGTTAGGTTAATGTGGAGGAAATGATTTCTGCTAAGTCACTGTTGACTAACCAGCACGCGATCGAGTTTTGTCAAACCAAAGAGTGCCTGGTATGTAGTTCCGTGTCGATCTATGGATCTCGGAAACCCTGCCCTATTGAACGGCGCATACCCGTATGGCTTATATATGGTAGTGCCCCCCCGTACCACCCCACCGGGAAACGTGACTTTCGCTGAACTGAACTCTACTCCAGTCTGGTCTCAGCTTATTCATAGTAGCCAGGCCTTCTAAGACTTTCTCATGCGAAGTTGGAAAACACCTTTTCCCCTCACTTCTGGTTTTCAGCTTCAAACCGCAAATAATTCCTAACAAAGTACGTGCCGCAGTAGGTGTTCTCTCTGACACGATGTTTTATAGCTAGCCAGGCCAACACGAAAGAGTCAAGGTCAGAGCTTCCTTTTATAGTCAAGGCAGTGGAACCTTAAGGAAACCACAAACATTCCAACTAAGCACCATAACCAGTGGAGTGTCAAGTACATGTTCACTGCGTGGCTTGTTAGTACGACCTTATCTTTCATCGTTATGACTAGAATTCTCAGATTTCCGTTAGCACACACGGTCATTTAGTTTTAAATCGAGCCAAGTTCATTGTAAACTCATCGGATAATTATTTCGCAACACACAAAAAGGCCCAGGCGTTCCTAGCTTACTAACACCACCATTAGCGTTTTTTTGTTACTTGTGAGTTTTTGTGATTTTTTTTCATATTATTAGAAACTGTCAAAATTTATTCGGATAAAAACTGAATGCGTTATGAAATATGTTAAAGACATTTATTTCACAATAAATATGATATACATGTATAAAATAAATAAATATGTATTCTCATTAATTTAACTATAAATATAAATAAATATTACACTGTACTGAAAATGAATGTATATAAATAATATATCTTTCTATAAGAACTTTTTGTCCCTACTTTTCAAGCAGTTTTACTTTGCTCAAGCATTTCATGCTCAAGCCCAATAAATAACTAATGTTGTTTCTGACTATATACTTATAGTTTACTAATCTTTGCATGGCAAAATGGTATAAATAATTAAACTTCTTGTCACTTTGACGAAATATTTTAAATTTGAGTCTGATTTCCCGACAGCCTTTGCTCCGTGGTGTTTGACGCTCGCTCTGCATCATGGGTCTGATTTCCCGACAGCCTTTGCTCCCTTGTAAGTAAGTTTGAACCCCGTTTTATGTACAGTGCTATCAGAGTTGAACTCAATCACAGCCACTCTCCCTCTCACTTGGAATTCAATGGGTTTAGTGTACGCGCCACATCGACGGCAGCCGACCTGGTTACCCAGCTCGTCATGGATTGCAATGTAGTCATTTCTGGAACAGAAAAAAATATCATTCAATTTCATTACAATTATAGAAAAAAAATTGATAACGTCCCTAGCAATTAACCAATATGGTTGTTAAGCAAGGTTCAGCATAAATAACACACTTACTGGCAGCTCTCTTCATACTCCAGGTTCATTTGGTCAAGTTTGATGTCGATGGCCGCGTAGTCCTGGGGAACACTGATGGTCCATTTACAGTAAGAGTTGGCAGGATATGCACTTGGGAAATTCGGTGATTGGAATCCACCAGTGGGAGCTGTTAGGGTTCCTCCACAACCTAGAAGAGTAAGAAGCTCATGTTAATAAACATTTCAAGACATTTACTTAGATGCTTTGCTTCCACGCGTTACTATAGTAACCAGTACTTACCATGGGATTTGGTAGGAGTGACGTCACGTTTTGTGGTCTGGGTACCAGGCTGAGCAGTGGCTTGTGTGGTAGCTGCTGTTTGTTGTACAGAGACACGAGTTGTTTCCATGGCAACTGTGGTTCCCTGGATTGGCGTGCTGGTTGTCATGACAACGCGACCCTTTGTTGTTTTGATGGTAGCTGAAATTAAAGGAAGGAGTTTAAGTGGGTGCTCTTTAATGTGGTTCAGGTAAAGAGCCGTTTAGATTGCTTACCTATTGCTCGCTTTGTTCGACGACACTTGACGTTCTTTATGATGACAATATGTCTCTCTCGTGGGCTAAGCCTGATATTCTTACTGACGTCGCACTTGTATTTCATCTCACTTTCTTGTCTTCCTGCTGGAAGCAAAAGTGAGCCGTTGGTGTGTAGCTTGGTACCATTAAGCCTCGTCTTTAGTCTGTCTGAAGCTATTACTAATGACCATGATGAACCAGCGTTTTTCTTGTGCCACGTAACGCGCTTAAGATGTAGTGGGTTGGTTCTGTGTTTAGCTTGACAATCGAGCAGAACGTCATCTTCTACACAAACTTCTCGTTTGGTAACGGAAATTTGACCTAAAGGAATGAGATATGCAACATTAGTTTGGAGTTTTGAGGCACTATCTACAATACAATACAATATCTACTTGGAGTTATAACATACGACAAAGCTAAATATTAAATATGAATGGGGGAGCACTCTGCATTTCACAGAAAAAGAAGATGACTTTCAGGCTTACCGTCGCACATCACACTAAGCTCAATGAAGTGAGTGTCTCTCTTCCCAATCTGGGAAACTTTACACTGGTATAGAGTGGCGTCGTTTGGTTTCAAGGATTTGATTTCTAGTGAGCCATTCGTGTGCAATGTTATCCTGTCGTCAAAGTTTGAGTTCGGAAAAAGTCGTCGGTTTCCTCTTCTGATGCTTGCGATTTTCTTCCATTTGTGTGCTACGTTGTCCTTTACCCGCCATTGTAAATCCGCTGACTTAACGTTGATGTCTGCAAAGTATCTGCAGTCCAGAATGACGTCGCTGTTATGACAACCGGACTGGTTCTCTTTAGTAGAGCGAGCCGCTGCTAGGACACCTAAAAGTGCATATCAAATCTTGATTACTTGTACACTAAATACATCATTATTTGAGATATTTTATTATTATATGAATATTACTCAGCGGAAGGAACTATCGTATATTCCAATCACACACACGCCTATCTACACCATGACTGGTACAGTTAGCCGCGTGTGGTTTTTACGGCCGTCGATCGTTAATTGTTCCGCTGGATTCAATACACTGCCAGCGCGAGTCACTTCAACAAACCGGAAATGCGGCCGCTCCTAAGACCAACGATGCGTGTCTGCGATCGGCAAAGCCGGCACGAGGCGAACAGTTTGACTGTACGTAATACGGGGAAATGTTTTGCGTCATAGTTTAATTGATGAAAAAGAAATGCAATGTTGGTCCAATTATTATATTAGATTATATTGTATAATATTGTACATTCCAAAAATAAGCATCGATCCATAAATAAGCAAGGGTGGGTTATGACGTACAGAAGTGCAAACGTGCTCTTAGTCAAACGTACGTAATGCACGTGTTTTTGCGTAATCTTCTTTTTGCTTGTACAAATCTAAAGGCAAACAATCCTATGATAATTGTATGTTTAGAAAATATAGCAA
Source organism: Actinostola sp. cb2023 (assembly GCA_033675265.1). Lineage (NCBI taxonomy): Eukaryota > Metazoa > Cnidaria > Anthozoa > Actiniaria > Actinostolidae > Actinostola > Actinostola sp. cb2023. Next base: position 6,776 of record JAUJYZ010001026.1, on the reverse strand, counting down.
TAATTTCCCGAGGTGAATGCCTTTGTTTGTTTAGTGAAGAAGTTACGTTTCATTTCAGAGTCACGACAACTTTGGTATAGTCATTTTTTTAACTCGTTATATAAGAATAAAACTAAGCGTGTACATCCATGTTTTGGAGAAACATACCATACTGCGGTTGGCTTACTGTTAAATAACAAAAAGCAAGAGGCAAACAAGTTTTATCTGAGATACAAATCAAAATCAAATCTAATGTTTTTCAGCTGGTTTTGCATGCTCTTATGTCGCAATTGAATTGACAGAAAACACCGGCCTTAGTGTCAGAGTTCCTCGGTAGGTAAAACACAAGAAGAAAAGCAAATATAACAAGTTAGACAAGTATTTCCAACAAGAAATAGTCATATACCTTCAAGAATAAGGACGCAAGATAGCGTTGTGAACATCATTGCAAGCCGAGTACCGTGCATCTTTGTGGAGTTCGTTCTTCTTTTGTATAAAACTGATAACTTCAATAGTTGACTTCTTGACAAATATGCTTGTCTGTGGCCTTGTCGTTGTTTGCTTGTGGTAGACCAGATGGTGTTATCAGCCGATATTCAAATGTAACTCTCGTCAAGGTCAGTGCACCGTCTCTTATAGGTGTACGTTCTATAAATAACTGATTAGTTAACCATGAATGAGCGCCAGGGTAACGCAAGGGTAAACCGGTAAAGCCCCGTTAGCTGGAGCAGGCTTTGTCATTGGTTTCCGATTTCAACGCGGAAGTGTTCTAAGGGTGTGGATCGTTTCCTGGGTAACCATGACAACGCCTACGTCACATGATATCCAAGACATGAACAAGTGATAGGCTAATGAGTTCATTTCGTGTGTTTTGTTCCGTATTTACCTTTGTTAAAGTCCATGTTTGGTAGCTGGTCGTGATATTCGCGAGGGGGAGTTTAACATTTAATATTTTGTCTTGAGAAAATGTTGCTGTGTCATCAGCATGTGGTTCATGCGGCCAGCAAGCAAGAGGGTGATTCAGACGGGAAGTTTGAATGCTAATTTGAACTAGCACGCTACTGATTCAGCGCATAATTGGGGAAACGCGTTGGTCTGTGCTGTCAACACCACAACAAGACCACGTCTAAGCCGTTACATTCATGGGGATATCTTTGCTTGAACTGGAATAAAGTGAAAGAAAATGTCACTCTTCTCTAAATAAAGTTCATTATTATTATTATTATTATTATTATTATTATTATTATTATTATTATTATAATAATAACATTATTGTTTGTATTTTAATATCATTAGTTAATTGTTATTGAACAATCCAAGCGATCATTTTAAATTTTGTAAATAAGGATTTTTATCTATTTTTCTATCTCTTATTTGTAATTTGTTTTGAGGAATAAAGTTATCATTATTATTATTATTATTATTATTATTATTATTATTATTATTATTATTATTATTATTATTACTCTTTAGCTTGCTATTGCAATTTTACAAAGTTTGTCATGAGGAAAGTCAAACTGATTTGTGTAAATTCGCGCTTTACAAAACCATCTTGAAATACAGCCTCACTACCGACTGTGTTTGGATCGAGCAGCGGTGAGCTCTGCAGGTTCACTAAATGTTCAATGCTAAATAAACTAATAGAATGTATTATTAAGATGTGTGATCTGTGACTGCTATTTGCAGCTTTTTTAAATGTCAGTGTATGGATGATTGGAGTCAGATTTCAACAAAGTGAAGAGATGAATCCCGGGGGGAGGGGGGGTACTCCCGGAAATTTAGGATAGGATAGGGTGTGCCCCCGGGATTTCGAAATTGGAAAATTGGAAAATTCATACCCTTTCCAAGGATTTGTCACTGAAATATAGACCCAATTTAAGGAAAAAGTTAATACTATTCCCAGTTGGAAATCGCTAATATCAGAAGTGCATACGCTTACGCTAAGCGGATTTTTTAGTCAAAATAAAAAAAGTGTACCCAAATTAAAGATCGAATATTTTATTTTATGGTGAAAAATCAAAATATGGTACCCAATTTAAGGATCTGGAGGTTCAAAAACCATACCCTATTCGAGGACACATACCTATATAGCATATATATGGGAGTACCCCCCCGGGAGATGAATGTTGTGTTTTCAAAGCTGTCGATTCTATTTGCGTACAGTGAGTGAGACTGTCTTGTATGCTTGCCTCGTAACAGCACATTATTGCTTTTGATATGACTCACAGTCACAAAATGTAACTATTTATACGTGAACGATACATAGTCACGTGAAAGGCCACTTACACGACACACACAAAGACCGCTGAATACCGATAGCACTGGCGGGTTTTTCGGGATTGCCTCAATCAAGACACTATTGTTATTCTTAGTTTAGGTTGAGAAGTTTAGTTTTAATATTTTGTTCGCTATCTGCTTGTGAGATATTAGTAAAAAGGCGAAATTTCAGCTTATAATGTTTAACACAGCAGAAATGGCATGAAATATAAAATTGCAAATTTTATTAAGATTCGTATGGAAAAATGTGCTGGATGGCAAAAAATGCCATCCAATGCATTTTCCAAACAAATTATTAGAAAACACTCGATTTTATATTTCATGTCATTTCTCCTGTGTCAGACGTTATGACCTGAAATTTCGCCTTCTTACTAATATCGAGCTGCTCTTTTCATTTCTGGAGTTCATTTTGACACTGCTGCTTGATTTGAGAAAGTTGGGTCACGTGACCCGTTAGTGCATATGGCCTATTGACCGATCACTGAACAACAAAACTTGCGCGCCAGTTTCGCGCGTGCGCGCATTCCAAATATGGTTGTTTCAAAAATCGTTTTTTGTGGGGCATTCTGGTTTTACTTATGCGGATTTCCTACCAATGAGGGTGTTTGTTCAAATCTGCTATTACATCGGATATCCTATGGAGGACCTGTGCCTCCTATAATCCGAGATTCCGTAGTTTTATCTACCATGTATGCATAGTTTTATTAAATGACGCAAGGGGACGAACGAATATATCGCAGTGTAATAGAGTGCAATTTAGAAAAGTGTGAAATAGTACTAATGTTAAATAGTACTAAATAGTGCTATTTCTATTGTTTTCTAATGTTTCATTAGTGCTATTTAGTACTAATTAGTTATTTAGTTTTCAAGCTTTTCTAAATTGCACTCTAGGAAGCACGCAGCAATTTGAGCCGGGATCTTCCCATTCATTAATTGCTAGTGACGCAATGATACTATGCGGCCCATAATTGAGAATAGCAGAACAGATAAACGCCTCAGCATCGATCGTTATCCTCGTCAATTTTCCATCACTTTTCCTTGTACGCCCTCACGGCGACCATAGAGCAGATTTCGAATGACTGTGACAAACCACGGCACTGTAGTCACAGCGCGCCGCCGCGGATTCATTCGAAATCCTAAACTGAACACGGCCCGGTACGACCGTTACGTGCCGTAAGTTTCTCACAGTCATACGAAATCTGCTCTATCATTTTTACCGTAAACGCAAAGCACTCCAAGTGACTGGCTTAATTATGCCTGAAAACTTGTCATCTCTACGTTGGACGATCGATCATCAAACTTTTCGGACAGTCTTAAATGTTTCTGAATTATCGTGTGGACGGGGTATCGTGTGGACGGGGTATCGTGTGACGGGGTATCGTGTGGACAGGGTATCGTGTGGACGGGGTATCGTGTGGACGGGGTATCGTGTGGACGGGGTATCGTGTAGACGGGGGATCGTGTCAGGGGCGTAGCGTGCTTTTTTTCCAATGTACGCACAGAGCAACGAGCGCCGAAGGCGTGAGTTTCTAGGGGGGTGAGGGGGCATGCCCCCCCTGGAAATTTAGAATTCTAGAGTCTTGGAAATACCATTTTCTTCGTTTTTCAGCGGACTTTCTCGCTACATAAATACATAGTAAAATGCATCTATCACTCAGTTTTTTTGGGATTTATGTAAAGGATTTATATAAAGCTTATATACTGTTACCGAGGTCTATTAGCGATATAACAACCCGATAGGCGAAGCCGGTTTTTTTGGTATTTATTTTGTTTGAGAGACTGTTCACTGGGGCTGCTACATGTTTTTTTTCCGGGAATTTCACTGGTCGAGAGACGACTACGTCGCTGCAGATAACTTTGACGAGCGGTGAACGCGTGAGCTGATAGGGGGTGCGGGGGCATGCTCCCCGAACATTTTTGAAATATAGGGTCTCTGAAATAGCATTTCCTGCCTTCTGAGAGTAGTTTTCCAGGAAGTTTACACTGAGTCAGCTGTTAAGATTTGGTCTTAGAGATTTCTTTTTTTTTTATATATTTTATGTTTTTTTATAATATTTATATTTTAAGGATTTTAAATTGTACGTACGTGCGTATATGCACGCTACGCCCCTGCGTGTGGACGGGGTATCGTGTGGACGGGGTATCGTGTGGACGGGGTATCGTGTGACGGGGTATCGTGTGGACAGGGTATCGTGTGGACGGGGTATCGTGTGGACGGGGTATCGTGTGACGGGGTATCGTGTGGACAGGGTATCGTGTGGACGGGGTATCGTGTGGACGGGGTATCGTGTGGACGGGGTATCGTGTGACGGGGTATCGTGTGACGGGGTATCGTGTGGACAGGGTATCGTGTGGACGGGGTATCGTGTGGACGGGGTATCGTGTGGACGGGGTATCGTGTGGACGGGGTATCGTGTGACGGGGTATCGTGTGGACGGGGTATCGTGTGGACGGGGTATCGTGTGACGGGGTATCGTGTGGACAGGGTATCGTGTGGACGGGGTATCGTGTGGACGGGGTATCGTGTGACGGGGTATCGTGTGGACAGGGTATCGTGTGGACGGGGTATCGTGTGGACGGGGTATCGTGTAGACGGGGGATCGTGTCAGGGGCGTAGCGTGCTTTTTTTCCAATGTACGCACAGAGCAACGAGCGCCGAAGGCGTGAGTTTCTAGGGGGGTGAGGGGGCATGCCCCCCCTGGAAATTTAGAATTCTAGAGTCTTGGAAATACCATTTTCTTCGTTTTTCAGCGGACTTTCTCGCTACATAAATACATAGTAAAATGCATCTATCACTCAGTTTTTTTGGGATTTATGTAAAGGATTTATATAAAGCTTATATACTGTTACCGAGGTCTATTAGCGATATAACAACCCGATAGGCGAAGCCGGTTTTTTTGGTATTTATTTTGTTTGAGAGACTGTTCACTGGGGCTGCTACATGTTTTTTTCCGGGAATTTCACTGGTCGAGAGACGACTACGTCGCTGCAGATAACTTTGACGAGCGGTGAACGCGTGAGCTGATAGGGGGTGCGGGGGCATGCTCCCCGAACATTTTTGAAATATAGGGTCTCTGAAATAGCATTTCCTGCCTTCTGAGAGTAGTTTCCAGGAAGTTTACACTGAGTCAGCTGTTAAGATTTGGTCTTAGATTTCTTTTTTTTTTTATATTTTTATGTTTTTTATAATATTTATATTTTAAGGATTTTAAATTGTACGTACGTGCGTATATGCACGCTACGCCCCTGCGTGTGGACGGGGTATCGTGTGGACGGGGTATCGTGTGGACGGGGTATCGTGTGACGGGGTATCGTGTGGACAGGGTATCGTGTGGACGGGGTATCGTGTGGACGGGGTATCGTGTGACGGGGTATCGTGTGGACAGGGTATCGTGTGGACGGGGTATCGTGTGGACGGGGTATCGTGTGGACGGGGTATCGTGTGACGGGGTATCGTGTGACGGGGTATCGTGTGGACAGGGTATCGTGTGGACGGGGTATCGTGTGGACGGGGTATCGTGTGGACGGGGTATCGTGTGACGGGGTATCGTGTGGACGGGGTATCGTGTGGACGGGGTATCGTGTGACGGGGTATCGTGTGGACAGGGTATCGTGTGGACGGGGTATCGTGTGGACGGGGTATCGTGTGACGGGGTATCGTGTGGACAGGGTATCGTGTGGACGGGGTATCGTGTGGACGGAGTATCGTGTGGACGGGGTATCGTGTGGACGGGGTATCGTGTGACGGGGTATCGTGTGGACGGGGTATCGTGTGGACGGGGTATCGTGTGACGGGGTATCGTGTGGACAGGGTATCGTGTGGACGGGGTATCGTGTGGACGGGGTATCGTGTGACGGGGTATCGTGTGGACAGGGTATCGTGTGGACGGGGTATCGTGTGACGGGGTATCGTGTGGACAGGGTATCGTGTGGACGGGGTATCGTGTGGACGGAGTATCGTGTGGACGGGGTATCGTGTGGACGGGGTATCGTGTGACGGGGTATCGTGTGGACGGGGTATCGTGTGGACGGGGTATCGTGTGACGGGGTATCGTGTGGACAGGGTATCGTGTGGACGGGGTATCGTGTGGACGGGGTATCGTGTGACGGGGTATCGTGTGGACAGGGTATCGTGTGGACGGGGTATCGTGTGGACGGGGTATCGTGTGACGGGGTATCGTGTGGACAGGGTATCGTGTGGACGGGGTATCGTGTGGACGGAGTATCGTGTGGACGGGGTATCGTGTGGACGGGGTATCGTGTGGACGGGGTATCGTGTGACGGGGTATCGTGTGGACGGGGTATCGTGTGGACGGGGTATCGTGTGACGGGGTATCGTGTGGACAGGGTATCGTGTGGACGGGGTATCGTGTGGACGGGGTATCGTGTGACGGGGTATCGTGTGGACAGGGTATCGTGTGGACGGGGTATCGTGTGGACGGGGTATCGTGTAGACGGGGGATCGTGTCAGGGGCGTAGCGTGCTTTTTTTTCCAATGTACGCACAGAGCAACGAGCGCC
>JAUJYZ010001099.1:0-34550 GCA_033675265.1 Actinostola sp. cb2023 | reverse complement strand
ACGTAGAAGAACGTCCATCCCCATCTATAAAGGTGGAAGACGTAGACCATCACTCCCTATCTATATAGGAAAAGGACGAAGGATACCCTTCTACAAAGGGTCTGGACAACGTGGAGGAAGTTGGAAATCATTTGTGAACGGTTTGGAGAAATTTGGTAAACGTTTGGCCAACGGGATAGTGGAAACAGTTACTTTTGGGGCTGCTCCAACACCTTTCAAAGGGGTTCAAAAATATTGAAACAAAAATGGTTAGAAGAAGACGTCAAGTCAACCAACGTGGGGGTTTTTTTTTTGGGATCGCGGCACGTGCCGCTGTGCGAAGGATGGTTAGTGCGGGTGCAAGACGGGCTGTCACAGCGGCCGCAAGGAGAGCACTCAAACGAAGACTTACCAAGACACTAATGAAAACTATGGCCAAGAAAGCCCTTAAGAAAGCAGTACCTGCATTGGTGTCGGCCGGTGTGAGCTCAGGGGTTGGGTTTGCCGGGGACGCCATCATGAATAAGATTGCAGCCAAAAAGAATAAATAGATAAACATTCAAGAGGTTCGTAAGAAAAAAATGGTTGAAACCTTGGGTTCAGCGTTGAGGAAGTTGGCTGGGAAGAAGAAAAAGAAGAGGAGAGCTTACGACGAGGTCTTACAAAGAGGCTACGGACGGAGCGTACCGAAATGGGTGAATCCACCGAAATGGATGAGAGGTCGCGGGAGTGCATGGTATAAAAAGCAACGTGCACAACGACGCTACGACGGCTTACAGAAACCATTTCCCCGTTTTCAAAGTGGAGGTCAACGTTTTCCTACAATAGCCGGTAGAGTATGGAAGAGGAAGAGGAAGATCAGGAAGATCAGGAAACAATGATGAGCGGACGACGTGTTCAACGTCAAGGGCGTTATTGGGCTGCCTTGCGCGGTGGAACGTCAACACAACGGCGTCAATTACTCAAGTACGCCACCCCCGAACAAGTCGATGCCATGAGTGAAATCACCTACAATTTTCTTCAAGGAAAACTTCCAATCCCCCGATCTCAACTCAAAGCGTTCACCAATCAAAAAAAAAATATGGCGGAAAATCGGCGACCCAAGACGCAGTCAAAAAGAACGTCGCAAATGGCTACAAAAAGGCGGTGGTGAAAATATGTCTCTTTTGCTCCGCGGTCTGAAACAAGGAGTGCGTCGGGGTGTGAAACAAGGGGCTCGAAAAGTACAACGTAACTACAGCCAAAGAACCCCAACGATTCAACCCCCACAACCTACACGACAAGATAAAATTCAAGAACTGGAACGGGATATTCAACGGATGGAATCCACACTCAAAACTATTTAAGGTTCTTTTGGACTCCAGTATTCTTCAACCATGAAGTACACACAAAAAGCGTATTTGACGATGTCACGACCCCCCACCACCGCAGGCCCACCCATGGTGGGAGGAGGGGAAAGTGGTGTGGACATGAACCGTTTGTTGAAAACGATGGCCATGCGTGAAGAAGAATCCAAAACACCTTATACCAACCAGTTGATTCAGATGAAAGAAGACCTCGACCGACTGATGAAAGATACCAATACACCCGTGTCGGTGAAATTGAACATGATCAAAGACAAGTTAATAGGGTACCGACGTCTGTTGAAAAAAAGTCGAACTCTTCGGGGGACGCCCGCCGCCGGTACGTTGATGGCTGCTACTCCATCTACTCCAGACACAGCCATCACGCCTGTTAGGAGACGTTCCCGAACTCCAACACGTCGAGAGGTGGAGGCTGTGGAACCGCGTCGGTTGTTTGATCAAAATCCCACCCCCTTGTATCCCACACCGCCAACTACTGTGGGGGAAGAAGAAGATAGGGGTGTTCGAACGCGCATGCAAAAAAGTCTCAGGGATGCAAGAAGGAGTCTGGAAGAATTAAAGAACACTCCAGGAAGTAGCGGTCAAAAGAACAAGAGAGCAAAGAAGAAGAAAAAGAAGAATCAGAAAGGTCGGGGGTGGACGGACAAGGGTTGGGTTCCCCAACCTGGAGAACCAGGATTTACCTGGAAAAACTGGAAAAAAGGCGGAAGTCTCCCATCCCAACAGAAAGGACGAGGTTGGACAACGAGTATGGGTTGGGTGCCCGAACCCGGTGAACCTGATGACTATTGGAAAGGCAAAGGTGGGAGTCTTCCACCCTTTGATCCCTTCAAAAAAAATACCCCCTTTTTCTATACACCACCTTCTCGTTCATGGAAACGTGTACGTTTTGCAAGACAATAAAAAAAAACAGTTGTGTTCAAACTAATTTTATTGTGTCTTCTCTTTACAACAATTTTCACGTAACGCGTGACGACGAACAAATAACTGAAAAGCCTTTAACACGGCTTGAACCAATTCAACCAAGGCGAACCACCACCATGGACGATGCATGTCTAGGTTTGTTGCAACAGGTATTCTAACTGGTTTAATTCTTGAACCAACTGTTGCTCGGGGGTGATGACCGTCTCTCCTTCTTGCACTACTTGTTCCACACACACTTCTTTATCTGGTTTCTTTTTCCTGACACGTCTTTCTTCTTTTCTTTTGCGTTTTGCTTTCAGCTCTGTTGGCTGTGGGTTGGAGAACGGTGTGGGTTCTGGCTGCACAGTCAAACACTCGTGGGTGACCTTTACTTGATCCCGATACTTTTTCTTTTCACGGTTCACCAACTGTAGCTTGGGTCCCAGCTCTCGTACAATCTGTTCGACCAAAGAATCAACTTCGCTGAACCCGATCGATTCTGTTGAACTGAAAACCAACGCTTCTTGTATTCTTTTATGCCAGACCGATACCATTTTCTCCCATTGCGTTAAAACATCTACGGCACGGAGACGCTCTTGAAAACGGTCTAACCCGAACAGATCCATGGTGTAAGTGAAGTGGTTTTCGTGAAAGTTAAGAATTTATGCTTGTATTTATGGTTCGACTTGATTTTCTATTCCTTGTTGAAATATTGTTTCGCACGAATCGAGGAACATCGCCAAGTCACGAGTTTCACGAGCCAACGGTTTAAGGAAAGAAATCCAACGCTCAAAGTCGTGCATCGACACCTCGCTTAAATCACTTTCGATCACCTCCCAGCAGGCGGTTCTGATTTTTGACAACCATACTGAACAACCTTCTTCCATCCTCTGAGCCTTTTCCATCACTTCTTGCTTCGAACTCAAACTCATCTTCTTTTCTAGGATCTCTGTGATTTCTTCCTGCATCCTCTTCATCCTCTTCACCGTACAAGCCATGATCAGTTGTGGTTGGATTATGCCATGGCCTTGAATTTATCATCTCGTCCATATCCAACAGTCTTTCATGCAACACTTCGTCTACAGCCTTTTTCACTTTATCTTCTTTTTCTTTTGTCTGCTTGTCCAAAATCGGTAACAGATGTTCAATCGCTTGGTTCAACATTCTGTCTTGCATATCATTCAACGTTTTCAAGTGTACAAACAACACGCCAATCTCTTCTATAGTACTCCTCATGGTGAGCTGTGTTTCAGACCGAAGGTGAATACAAATGAACGTTCAACCCGTGCGTCTTTGAAGATAACGATGGAGTTCATCCAACTGCTCGTCCGCGGTCGGTTCTCTTTCCTCTTTTCCTATTTTTGGCATGCAACAACAAATCAATAACGCAAGACAGTTCAAACAACAATTTTGGATCTTCCCCCACATGTTTCTTCTTCAAAGGTTGCGAGAGGTTTTGGCAAGTGAAAAGAAACCGACTCTTCTTTTTGCTTTTCGATGTCCCGGTCTGGCAGCAGGCTTGACAGTGACCGTATTAGAAAATAAACCACTACTTGGAAAACCAATGTAAAGATAAACGCACCCCAAAAAATTGGCCACCCGCACACAGTCATGACCAAAGGCCTTGACGACTTTCTTCAACCATGACTTGATCTCGTAAGGCAGAAATGATTTTCAATTTGAATTGTATCATCTGGAACAATTCGTGCATCAATTGTCGGTCATTCGCCACACCCAAAGTACGGTCACTCATCAAACTACGTTTGTTATTAGCATACCAAAGCAACTGGTCCAACTCCCTAAACATGTTTTCTTTCAATTGGTACACCGTGTCTTCTACCATCTCTACATCTGGCGTTTCCTGGGGCTCCATCGCGCATCTACCAGCCGTTGTACATGTCGGGTCTTCTTATGGATCCACCGTGACATTATTAGCTTGTAATTCGTCCTGCATTTGTTTTTCCAATCGAATGACAAAACGCTCCCAAGCATCTTCAGCGTCCACACGACCAAACCACATACACCACAATCCTAGCAACGTGAAGAACATCTTTCAATGACGCACTTTTCAATTCACTTTCTTTTTGTAGATACACCCACACCGAAAAAAATTACCCTCGCAGTAAGGACATGTTCTTTCCCATGGTGGGTGACAGTGACGGTTAGGACAGTTCACACCTTCCCCATTTACTTCATTGCACAAACATGTTCTATCAGTCACTCGCAAATCCAACACGATGAAATGTTTACCACAGAACGGGTTTAACACAACAGCATAACCTTCGTCCAAATGATATACATCTTCTCCGTCTACCAACGTCGATTGACCTTGTGCCTTTAACATCGCCAACCATTGTTGAATCGGTTTTGGATTTTGTCCGCATCGTTCACACACAGCCACACACCACCCTTTCAACTCTCCTAGAAGAGACCCCCCTTGCTGGTTTGCAGGGACCCCACAGGACAGTCCCACATTTTCTTCTTCGTCTTCGTCTTCTTTGTCTGCCATATCGCCACCCACTCCACCATTCCCCACCTCCCATTTTGAGGATTTTTCAAAAGCCTTTCGGTACTTCTGGGGGATGTTACAATTATGCACGTCTCGGTTTTCTATCCAGAATTCGTACGCCAATACTGCATCTCTTGTAGGGGCTTTGAAGCCTTGATTCGTTTCCAGCACACGGAAATACCATTCTGCGGGGTAAGAGAATTCTCCTTTACGACCGACTCTTTCCACGGTTGTCTTTCCGTCCAATGTCACTTTCTCTGTTTCTACGTACACCTTGGAGATAGGTTCACCGTCGTGTTTTCTTTTTCTTCTCTGTCTTCCACGCTCCTCTACAGGTAAGTGCTCGTAGTCGAAACTTACTGTGTGGTTGTCTACTGTGATTTTCTTGACACGCACCGTCTCTAATATCTCCTCTAACATCTTCTCGGCTGGGGGGTTACTCGACATCAAGCCATAACCAAACGTTCTATGTCCACCATTATAACCACTCAATCCAACCAAGTTTCCATTAGCACTCAACCCATCATCATGGCATCCATAGGTTCCCAGCAATCCCGGCTCAGCACCTTGGGGGATAAAACTCTGTCCAAATTTTAGCCGTTTGTTATAGGTTTGTCTCCAATCTTCCGAGCTAAATACCTCAGATGGTTTGTTGTAATTTTCCCCAAATATTCTTTTCAACGCTTTGTCTTTCTCCATATCCTTTTTTTCCATATGGATGTTGAGAGGTGGAGAACGTTTGTTGTAATCTTTCCCAAATAATCTTATCCGTTCTTTCTCTGCCTCCATATCCCGCTCGATGTTGAGAGGTAAGAAATTCGTCATGACTGACTGATTTTTTTCACCGCACTTCTTATGTAACCAACCCGCCCCGCTGACCAGTACTGTCCGACATTTTCAGCCGCTGACTCCAAGTTATTTTGTCTGGAGGCTCACTTTGTGGAATAATCGCTGACCAGTAGGTCCCCTTCCTTTTTACAGGACCGTGGGCTCAAGATGGTTGGTGATACCAACTAACCTCTATTACTACTCTGCTTATAGTATTTTAAAAAGGCACAACTTCGAACACTTACTAAAAACACCCTAAAAGGTACCAACTCAGTCTCTGGTAGTCCAATAAAATTTGAGAAACCCTAAAAGGTACCGGATCGCTGATTTTGACCCCTAAAAGGTACGACGAGCATCCCCGCGGTTATGGTAACAGCTTGAATAGCTAACAAGGTATGAAAGCCTGTATGATATCGTATCTATTTCCATTTCAACATGACAAGACAAACTTTGAATCAAATTTGATGAAATATTTCTGGCATACATGCCATTCAAGCTGTCACCATAATGCAGTTCGGCCTTGCAACGACCTATAACCTATTGCCTATGGACTGATGTCCTCGACAACCTTTCTTGAAATAGGTGTATACGCGTTTAGATTAAATTATTCGCCTCGGGACCAGTAGTGAATACAGGTGAATACTCCATTAAATATTCACCAATAATCACCTCGACTTCCGAGGAACCAATCAAAAAGCGTGAAATGCAATAGCTGGAGATGAGTGTTTAATAATGGTGAATATTGTGCAGTAATCACTCCGCTTTTGGCAAATAATTGATCACCCGCGTGATTAACGCCTATATTTTCTACAGGTCGAAAGGTTCTCAAGAATGCCCTCCAACCAGCTCTTCTTGATTGTCAAGTGACTTGGGACCTACCAGAAGGGTGCAGTGCTAAGAGTATCCCGGATGTACCTCCGCCCATATTTAGTGGCAACAGCCTCATTATGTATGGGCTGATGTCTGACGACTCGCTTAATGCAGCGGACTCGAACAACAAGGCATCCATCACACTTAGTGCCACCTTGGCTACTGGTGCAAAAGTGGAAAAAATCCAACACCAGCTCCGCCTTGAAAGTCTGTCTTCAAAGTCTGGAGACGACAGTTTGCTTCTCCATCGTCTCGCTGCTAAAGTGTTGATCCAAGAAAAACAAGACAACGACAACAACGCTGCTTTGAATGAAGAAATTGTGAACATAAGTAAATCAGCCAACGTGGTGTCCAAGCTGACATCGTTTGTAGCGGTAGACAAGGACAGCAACATCCCTGTTTCTGCGCCCTTAACGTTTAAACGAGCAAGGTGCAGGTCAGCACCCCGCGGGCCCAGGAAACGAGGCATACGTCGACGTACACAGAGATCAGCTAGTAATGCCTACGACACAGCTTTTGGAGATTCTATGGACCGGTCCCGGTCCCGGTCCCGGTCCCGGTCCCGATCTCCTTCCTCTGATTGCATGCCGAGGTCGTACTCATATCTATCATCATCCGACAACGAAGAATATCCTATTAGGGGCTGCGATGATAACTCTTCGTCGTCCTCTTCATCGTCGTCGCCGCCACCATCTCCTCGTCGTGAAGCTTCATCAAAAGCCGCAGGACGCAAATTCCAACAACAGGGTTTCAAAGCATCTAGTCCAGTCATGTCAATCAAAAGTGATTCCCCAAACAAACGTCTTGTGGAGAGCCACATGTCATTGATTTCCCTCCAGAAAGCATCAGGAGCATGGCAACTAACTGCTCAGTTGGCCAGTATCTGTGGTGTAACCCTGGACAAACTGAAGCAAACATGTCCATCACAACTAACCACAGACAACAAGGACAGCCTGTGGGCGACAGCCATAGCATTGTCGTGTCTTGCTGGAAAGTTTGCTGGTCAAAAAGATGAATGGGAGATGGTTGCTGCCAAGAGCACCAAGTGGCTCAAGGCAAACTTACACAAAGATGGTCTGAGTTACGACGGGATCATGGAAATGGCGGGAGACGTTACGTTTTGACTGTCAATTAACATATTATTAGATGATATGAAAACACTTGTAGTCACATGGAAAAACCCCACTATACTATATATGTAATACCATGATCGCCCCGGTTTCCTTTGTCCTTCCAGGGACATACAAACCACTAAATCTCCCTTCTCCAATTTTCCGACCGGGAAATTTAGTAAGACAATGCAGAAATCCATTGTCGCGGGAAAATTAGACAATGGATATCTGCATTGTCTCACTAATTTTCCCGACGGGAAAATTAGAGAATGGAGATATGTGTTAGAATGAGGCTCAGTATTCAGACTGCTCCTCTTACTAATACTCATTTATAAGTCGGTCATCCTTATAGTGACTCGCAGCAATTGTCGATCTAAATGAAATGTCTTTAAAATCTGTGAAGGTTGTCTATCACTGCATATGTGATTATAAAAAAATAAAAAGATAGAATCACATGCATAAGTGCATGTGAAAAGTATCGTGAATCTGGATAATAATAGAATACTGAAATCTGAGTATATACGAAGAAGTTCATCAAATGATAACTCGGTGTCAATGTACTCTTAAGGGATACACGGTGCAACATTGCTCGCAACATTGCACGCAACACGCATTGTTGCAGCGTGTGTCAACCTCTGCAACATGTTGCGCGCAATGTTGCAGAAGTAGAATCGAGTCCTACTTGTTGCATGCAGAGGTGGGCACACGCTGCAACAAAATTGCCAGCAATGTTGCGCGCAATGTTGCACCGTGTGTCCGTCCCTTGTTGTAAAGAAAACTGACTGCACTGTTCGTGTACATCTTCGTGTAATAATAAATATAATAGCAATAAAATAAAGGATGAAAGAACAAGTCATAATCTCTCACATGTTGAGTACAGTCAGTTAAATTTGGGAACGGCGTGCCCCTTCCAATACTACGTCCATTTCCTCTCCAACAAGAGAGAGTTACCATGTCCATACAGTAATGTCCCCATCCCATGAGTATTGTGATGTCCACACCACGTTCTTACAGTAATGTCCCTATCCCATGAGTATTGTGATGTCCACACCACGCACTTACAGTAATGTCCCCATCCCATGAGTATTGTGATGTCCACACCACGTACTTACAGTAATGTCCCTATCCCATGAGTATTGTGATGTCCACACCATGTACTTACAGTAATGTCCCTATCCCATGAGTATTGTGATGTCTACACCACGTACTTACAGCAATGTCCCTATCCCATGAGTATTGTGATGTCCACACCACGTTCTTACAGTAATGTCCCTATCCCATGAGTATTGTGATGTCTACACCACGTACTTACAGTAATGTCCCTATCCCATATGTATTGTGATGTCCACACCACCTACTTACAGTAATGTCCCTATCCCATGAGTATTGTGATGTCCACACCACGTACTTACAGTAATGTCCCTATCCCATGAGTATTGTGATGTCCACACCACGTACTTACAGTAATGTCCATATCCCATGAGTATTGTGATGTCTACACCACGTACTTACAGTAATGTCCCTATCCCCGGCATGAGTATTGTGATGTCCACACCACGCACTTACAGTAATGTCCCTATCCCATGAGTATTGTGATCTCTACACCACGTACTTACAGTAATGTCCCTATCCCCGGCATGAGTATTGTGATGTCCACACCACGTACTTACAGTAATGTCCATATCCCATGAGTATTGTGATGTCCACACCACGTACTTACAGTAATGTCCCTATCCCATGAGTATTGTGATGTCCACACCACGTACTTACAGTAATGTCCCTATCCCCGGCATGAGTATTGTGATGTCCACACCACGTACTTACAGTAATGTCCCTATCCCATGAGTATTGTGATGTCCACACCACGTACTTACAGTAATGTCCCTATCCCATGAGTATTGTGATGTCCACACCACGTACTTACAGTAATGTCCCTATCCCATGAGTATTGTGATGTCCACACCACGTACTTACAGTAATGTCCCTATCCCATGAGTATTGTGATGTCCACACCACGTACTTACAGTAATGTCCCTATCCCATGAGTATTGTGATGTCCACACCACGTACTTACAGTAATGTCCCTATCCCATGAGTATTGTGATGTCCACACCACGTACTTACAGTAATGTCCCTATCCCATGAGTATTGTGATGTCCACACCACGTACTTACAGTAATGTCCCTATCCCATGAGTATTGTGATGTCCACACCACGTACTTACAGTAATGTCCCTATCCCATGAGTATTGTGATGTCCACACCACGTACTTACAGTAATGTCCATATCCCATGAGTATTGTGATGTCCCGGCACCACGTACTTACAGTAATGTCCCTATCCCATGAGTATTGTGATGTCCACACCACGTACTTACAGTAATGTCCCTATCCTATGAGTATTGTGATATCCACACCACGTACTTACAGTAATGTCCATATCCCATGAGTATTGTGATGTCTACACCATGTACTTACAGTAATATCCCTATCCCATGAGTATTGTGATGTCCACACCACGTACTTACAGTAATGTCCATATCCCATGAGTATTGTGATGTCCACACCACGTACTTACAGTAATGTCCCTATCCCATGAGTATTGTGATGTCCACACCACGTACTTACAGTAATGTCCCTATCCCATGAGTATTGTGATGTCCACACCACGTACTTACAGTAATGTCCATATCCCATGAGTATTGTGATGTCCACACCACGTACTTACAGTAATGTCCCTATCCCATGAGTATTGTGATGTCCACACCACGTACTTACAGTAATGTCCATATCCCATGAGTATTGTGATGTCCACACCACGTACTTACAGTAATGTCCCTATCCCATGAGTATTGTGATGTCCACACCACGTACTTACAGTAATGTCCCTATCCTATGAGTATTGTGATATCCACACCACGTACTTACAGTAATGTCCATATCCCATGAGTATTGTGATGTCCACACCACCTACTTACAGTAATGCCCCTATCCCATGAGTATTGTGATGTCCACACCACGTACTTACAGTAATGTCCATATCCCATGAGTATTGTGATGTCCACACCACGTACTTACAGTAATGTCCCTATCCTATGAGTATTGTGATATCCACACCACGTACTTACAGTAATGTCCCTATCCCATGAGTATTGTGATGTCCACACCACGTACTTACAGTAATGTCCCTATCCCATGAGTATTGTGATGTCCACACCACGTACTTACCGTAATGTTCCTATCCCATGAGTATTGTGATGTCCACACCACGTACTTACAGTAATGTCCCTATCCCATGAGTATTGTGATGTCCACACCACGTACTTACAGTAATGTCCCTATCCCATGAGTATTGTGATGTCCACACCACGTACTTACAGTAATGTCCCTATCCCATGAGTATTGTGATGTCCACACCACGTACTTACAGTAATGTCCCTATCCCATGAGTATTGTGATGTCCACACCACGTACTTACAGTAATGTCCCTATCCCATGAGTATTGTGATGTCCACACCACGTACTTACAGTAATGTCCCTTTCCCATGAGTATTGTGCTGTCCATATCACGTACTTACAGTAATGTCCCTATCCCATGAGTATTGTGATATCCACATCACGTACTTACAGTAATGTCCCTATCCCATGAGTATTGTGATGTCCACACCACGTACTTACAGTAATGTCCCTATCCCATGAGTATTGTGATGTCCACACCACGTACTTACAGTAATGTCCCTATCCCATGAGTATTGTGATGTCCACACCACGTACTTACAGTAATGTCCCTTTCCCATGAGTATTGTGATGTCCACACCACGTACTTACAGTAATGTCCCTATCCCATGAGTATTGTGATGTCCACACCACGTTCTTACAGTAATGTCCCTATCCCATGAGTATTGTGATGTCCACACCACGTACTTACAGTAATGTCCCTATCCCATGAGTATTGTGATGTCCACACCACGTACTTACAGTAATGTCCCTATCCCATGAGTACAGTGTGATGTCCACACCACGTACTTACAGTAATGTCCCTATCCCATGAATATTGTGATGTCTACACCACGTACTTACAGTGATGTCCCTATCCCATGAGTATTGTGATGTCCACACCACCTACTTACAGTAATGCCCCTATCCCATGAGTATTGTGATGTCCACACCACGTACTTACAGTAATGTCCCTATCCCATGAGTATTGTGATGTCCACACCACCTACTTACAGTAATGTCCCTATCCCATGAGTATTGTGATGTCCACACCACGTACTTACAGTAATGTCCCTATATATCCCATGAGTATTGTGATGTCCACACCACGTACTTACAGTAATGTCCCTATCCCATGAATATTGTGATGTCTACACCACGTACTTACAGTGATGTCCCTATCCCATGAGTATTGTGATGTCCACACCACCTACTTACAGTAATGCCCCTATCCCATGAGTATTGTGATGTCCACACCACGTACTTACAGTAATGTCCCTATCCCATGAGTATTGTGATGTCCACACCACCTACTTACAGTAATGTCCCTATCCCATGAGTATTGTGATGTCCACACCACGTACTTACAGTAATGTCCCTATCCCATGAGTATTGTGATATCCACATCACGTACTTACAGTAATGTCCCTATCCCATGAGTATTGTGATGTCCACACCACGTACTTACAGTAATGTCCCTATGCCATGAGTATTGTGATGTCCACACCACGTACTTACAGTAATGTCCCTATGCCATGAGTATTGTGATGTCCACACCACGTACTTACAGTAATGTCCCTATCCCATGAGTATTGTGATGTCCACATCACGTACTTACCGTAATGTCCCTATCCCATGAGTATTGTGATGTCCACACCACGTACTTACAGTAATGTCCCTATCCCATGAGTATTGTTATGTCCACACCACGTACTTACCGTAATGTCCCTATCCCATGAGTATTGTGATGTCCACACCACGTACTTACAGTAATGTCCCTATCCCATGAGTATTGTGATGTCCACACCACGTACTTACAGTAATGTCCCTATCCCATGAGTATTGTGATGTCCACACCACGTTCTTACAGTAATGTCCCTATATATCCCATGAGTATTGTGATGTCCACACCACGTACTTACAGTAATGTCCCTATCCCATGAGTATTGTGATGTCCACACCACGTACTTACAGTAATGTCCCTATCCCATGAGTATTGTGATGTCCACATCACGTACTTACAGTAATGTCCCTATCCCATGAGTATTGTGATATCCACACCACGTACTTACAGTAATGTCCCTATCCCATGAGTATTGTGATGTCCACACCACGTACTTACAGTAATGTCCCTATCCCATGAGTATTGTGATGTCCACATCACGTACTTACCGTAATGTCCCTATCCCATGAGTATTGTGATGTCCACACCACGTACTTACAGTAATGTCCCTATCCCATGAGTATTGTTATGTCCACACCACGTACTTACAGTAATGTCCCTATCCCATGAGTATTGTGATGTCCACACCACGTACTTACAGTAATGTCCATATCCCATGAGTATTGTGATGTCCACACCACGTACTTACAGTAATGTCCCTATCCCATGAGTATTGTGATGTCCACACCACGTACTTACAGTAATATCCCTATCCCATGAGTATTGTGATGTCCACACCACGTACTTACAGTAATGTCCCTATCCCATGAGTATTGTGATGTCCACGACCACGTACTTACCGTAATGTCCCTATCCCATGAGTATTGTGATGTCCACACCACGTACTTACAGTAATGTCCCTATCCCATGAGTATTGTGATGTCCACACCACGTACTTACAGTAATGTCCCTATCCCATGAGTATTGTGATGTCCACACCACGTACTTACAGTAATGTCCCTATTCCATGAGTATTGTGATGTCCACACCACGTACTTACAGTAATGTCCCTATCCCATGAGTATTGTGATGTCCACACCACGTACTTACAGTAATGTCCCTATTCCATGAGTATTGTGATGTCCACACCACGTACTTACAGTAATGTCCCTATCCCATGAGTATTGTGATGTCCACATCACGTACTTACCGTAATGTCCCTATCCCATGAGTATTGTGATGTCCACACCACGTACTTACAGTAATGTCCATATCCCATGAGTATTGTGATGTCCACACCACGTACTTACAGTAATGTCCCTATCCCATGAGTATTGTGATGTCCACATCACGTACTTACAGTAATGTCCCTATCCCATGAGTACAGTGTGATGTCCACACCACGTACTTACAGTAATGTCCCTATCCCATGAGTATTGTGATGTCCACACCACGTACTTACAGTAATGTCCCTATCCCATGAGTATTGTGATGTCTACACCATGTACTTACAGTAATGTCCCTATCCCATGAGTATTGTGATGTCCACACCACGTACTTACAGTAATGTCCCTATCCTATGAGTATTGTGATGTCCACACCACGTACTTACCGTAATGTCTCTATCCTATGAGTATTGTGATGTCCACACCACGTACTTACAGTAATGTCCCTATCCCATGAGTATTGTGATGTCCACACCACGTACTTACAGTAATGTCCCTATCCCATGAGTATTGTGATGTCCACGACCACGTACTTACCGTAATGTCCCTATCCCATGAGTATTGTGATGTCCACACCACGTACTTACAGTAATGTCCCTATCCCATGAGTATTGTGATGTCCACACCACGTACTTACAGTAATGTCCCTATCCCATGAGTATTGTGATGTCCACACCACGTACTTACAGTAATGTCCCTATTCCATGAGTATTGTGATGTCCACACCACGTACTTACAGTAATGTCCCTATCCCATGAGTATTGTGATGTCCACACCACGTACTTACAGTAATGTCCCTATTCCATGAGTATTGTGATGTCCACACCACGTACTTACAGTAATGTCCCTATCCCATGAGTATTGTGATGTCCACATCACGTACTTACCGTAATGTCCCTATCCCATGAGTATTGTGATTTCCACACCACGTACTTACAGTAATGTCCATATCCCATGAGTATTGTGATGTCCACACCACGTACTTACAGTAATGTCCCTATCCCATGAGTATTGTGATGTCCACATCACGTACTTACAGTAATGTCCCTATCCCATGAGTACAGTGTGATGTCCACACCACGTACTTACAGTAATGTCCCTATCCCATGAGTATTGTGATGTCCACACCACGTACTTACAGTAATGTCCCTATCCCATGAGTATTGTGATGTCTACACCATGTACTTACAGTAATGTCCCTATCCCATGAGTATTGTGATTTCCACACCACGTACTTACAGTAATGTCCCTATCCTATGAGTATTGTGATGTCCACACCACGTACTTACCGTAATGTCCCTATCCTATGAGTATTGTGATGTCCACACCACGTACTTACAGTAATGTCCCTATCACATGAGTATTGTGATGTCCACACCACGTACTTACAGTAATGTCCCTATCCCATGAGTATTGTGATGTCCACACCACGTACTTACAGTAATGTCCCTATCCCATGAGTATTGTGATGTCCACACCACGTACTTACAGTAATGTCCCTATCCCATGAGTATTGTGATGTCCACACCACGTACTTACAGTAATGTCCCTATCCCATGAGTATTGTGATGTCCACACCACGTACTTACAGTAATGTCCCTATCCCATGAGTATTGTGATGTCCACACCACGTACTTACAGTAATGTCCCTATCCCATGAGTATTGTGATGTCCACACCACGTACTTACAGTAATGTCCCTATCCATGAGTATTGTGATGTCCATATCACGTACTTACAGTAATGTCCCTATCCCATGAGTATTGTGATGTCCACACCACGTACTTACAGTAATATCCCTATCCCATGAGTATTGTGATGTCTACACCATGTACTTACAGTAATGTCCCTATCCCATGAGTATTGTGATGTCCACACCACGTACTTACAGTAATGTCCCTATCCTATGAGTATTGTGATGTCCACACCACGTACTTACCGTAATGTCCCTATCCTATGAGTATTGTGATGTCCACACCACGTACTTACAGTAATGTCCCTATCACATGAGTATTGTGATGTCCACACCACGTACTTACAGTAATGTCCCTATCCCATGAGTATTGTGATGTCCACACCACGTACTTACAGTAATGTCCCTATCCCATGAGTATTGTGATGTCCACACCACGTACTTACAGTAATGTCCCTATCCCATGAGTATTGTGATGTCCACACCACGTACTTACAGTAATGTCCCTATCCCATGAGTATTGTGATGTCCACACCACGTACTTACAGTAATGTCCCTATCCCATGAGTATTGTGATGTCCACACCACGTACTTACAGTAATGTCCCTATCCCATGAGTATTGTGATGTCCACACCACGTACTTACAGTAATGTCCCTTTCCCATGAGTATTGTGATGTCCATATCACGTACTTACAGTAATGTCCCTATCCCATGAGTATTGTGATATCCACATCACGTACTTACAGTAATGTCCCTATCCCATGAGTATTGTGATGTCCACACCACGTACTTACAGTAATATCCCTATCCCATGAGTATTGTGATGTCCACACCACTTACTTACAGTAATGTCCCTATCCCATGAGTATTGTGATGTCCACACCACGTACTTACAGTAATGTCCCTTTCCCATGAGTATTGTGATGTCCACACCACGTACTTACAGTAATGTCCCTATCCCATGAGTATTGTGATGTCCACACCACGTTCTTACAGTAATGTCCCTATCCCATGAGTATTGTGATGTCCACACCACGTACTTACAGTAATGTCCCTATCCCATGAGTATTGTGATGTCCACACCACGTACTTACAGTAATGTCCCTATCCCATGAGTACAGTGTGATGTCCACACCACGTACTTACAGTAATCTCCCTATCCCATGAATATTGTGATGTCTACACCACGTACTTACAGTGATGTCCCTATCCCATGAGTATTGTGATGTCCACACCACCTACTTACAGTAATGCCCCTATCCCATGAGTATTGTGATGTCCACACCACGTACTTACAGTAATGTCCCTATCCCATGAGTATTGCGATTACCACACCACCTACTTACAGTAATGTCCCTATCCCATGAGTATTGTGATGTCCACACCACGTACTTACAGTAATGTCCCTATCCCATGAGTATTGTGATATCCACATCACGTACTTACAGTAATGTCCCTATCCCATGAGTATTGTGATGTCCACACCACGTACTTACAGTAATGTCCCTATGCCATGAGTATTGTGATGTCCACACCACGTACTTACAGTAATGTCCCTATCCCATGAGTATTGTGATGTCCACATCACGTACTTACCGTAATGTCCCTATCCCATGAGTATTGTGATGTCCACACCACGTACTTACAGTAATGTCCCTATCCCATGAGTATTGTTATGTCCACACCACGTACTTACCGTAATGTCCCTATCCCATGAGTATTGTGATGTCCACACCACGTACTTACAGTAATGTCCCTATCCCATGAGTATTGTGATGTCCACACCACGTACTTACAGTAATGTCCCTATCCCATGAGTATTGTGATGTCCACACCACGTTCTTACAGTAATGTCCCTATATATCCCATGAGTATTGTGATGTCCACACCACGTACTTACAGTAATGTCCCTATCCCATGAGTATTGTGATGTCCACACCACGTACTTACAGTAATGTCCCTATCCCATGAGTATTGTGATGTCCACACCACGTACTTACAGTAATGTCCCTATCCCATGAGTATTGTGATGTCCACACCACGTACTTACAGTAATGTCCCTATCCCATGAGTATTGTGATGTCCACACCACGTACTTACAGTAATGTCCCTATCCCATGAGTATTGTGATGTCCACACCACGTACTTACAGTAATGTCCCTATCCCATGAGTATTGTGATGTCCACACCACGTACTTACAGTAATGTCCCTATCCCATGAGTATTGTGATGTCCACACCACGTACTTACAGTAATGTCCCTATCCCATGAGTATTGTGATGTCCACACCACGTACTTACAGTAATGTCCCTATCCCATGAGTATTGTGATGTCCACACCACGTACTTACAGTAATGTCCCTATTCCATGAGTATTGTGATGTCCACACCACGTACTTACAGTAATGTCCCTATCCCATGAGTATTGTGATGTCCACACCACGTACTTACAGTAATGTCCCTATTCCATGAGTATTGTGATGTCCACACCACGTACTTACAGTAATGTCCCTATCCCATGAGTATTGTGATGTCCACATCACGTACTTACCGTAATGTCCCTATCCCATGAGTATTGTGATGTCCACACCACGTACTTACAGTAATGTCCCTATCCCATGAGTATTGTGATGTCCACACCACGTACTTACAGTAATGTCCCTATCCCATGAGTATTGTGATGTCCACATCACGTACTTACAGTAATGTCCCTATCCCATGAGTACAGTGTGATGTCCACACCACGTACTTACAGTAATGTCCCTATCCCATGAGTATTGTGATGTCCACACCACGTACTTACAGTAATGTCCCTATCCCATGAGTATTGTGATGTCCACACCACGTACTTACAGTAATGTCCCTATCCCATGAGTATTGTGATGTCCACACCACGTACTTACAGTAATGTCCCTATTCCATGAGTATTGTGATGTCCACACCACGTACTTACAGTAATGTCCCTATCCCATGAGTATTGTGATGTCCACATCACGTACTTACCGTAATGTCCCTATCCCATGAGTATTGTGATGTCCACACCACGTACTTACAGTAATGTCCATATCCCATGAGTATTGTGATGTCCACACCACGTACTTACAGTAATGTCCCTATCCCATGAGTATTGTGATGTCCACATCACGTACTTACAGTAATGTCCCTATCCCATGAGTACAGTGTGATGTCCACACCACGTACTTACAGTAATGTCCCTATCCCATGAGTATTGTGATGTCCACACCACGTACTTACAGTAATGTCCCTATCCCATGAGTATTGTGATGTCCACACCACGTACTTACAGTAATGTCCCTATCCCATGAGTATTGTGATGTCCACACCACGTACTTACAGTAATGTCCCTATCCTATGAGTATTGTGATGTCCACACCACGTACTTACCGTAATGTCCCTATCCTATGAGTATTGTGATGTCCACACCACGTACTTACAGTAATGTCCCTATCACATGAGTATTGTGATGTCCACACCACGTACTTACAGTAATGTCCCTATCCCATGAGTATTGTGATGTCCACACCACGTACTTACAGTAATGTCCCTATCCCATGAGTATTGTGATGTCCACACCACGTACTTACAGTAATGTCCCTATCCCATGAGTATTGTGATGTCCACACCACGTACTTACAGTAATGTCCCTATCCCATGAGTATTGTGATGTCCACACCACGTACTTACAGTAATGTCCCTATCCCATGAGTATTGTGATGTCCACACCACGTACTTACAGTAATGTCCCTATCCCATGAGTATTGTGATGTCCACACCACGTACTTACAGTAATGTCCCTATCCCATGAGTATTGTGATGTCCACATCACGTACTTACAGTAATTTCCCTATCCCATGAGTATTGTGATGTCCACACCACTTACTTACAGTAATGTCCCTATCCCATGAGTATTGTGATGTCCACACCACGTACTTACAGTAATTTCCCTATCCCATGAGTATTGTGATGTCCACACCACGTACTTACAGTAATATCCCTATCCTATGAGTATTGTGATTTCCACACCACGTACTTACCGTAATTTCCCTATCCTATGAGTATTGTGATGTCCACACCACGTACTTACAGTAATGTCCCTATCACATGAGTATTGTGATGTCCACACCACGTACTTACAGTAATGTCCCTATCCCATGAGTATTGTGATATCAATTCTTGTTTTAAATAGCGCTTAACGCTCGCACAGCGGTTCTAAAATTAGATCGCGATAATAAATGTATGACTCAGACAAGGATCATTACAACTAGTCATCGCTTTTACTGAAAAGAACATAGCACTTCGAACATTGACCTTAATCGCCTTTGCTTGTGATGTAGTTTGAAGTACGATTGTTAGATTCCTTTTCCTTGTGAAGTTTTCAACATGTGAATACAAATAAACGTTCATCGTGAGTTATTGAAATGATACGTCTTGAGGTGGCATAAGTACAGATGGTTCTGATAACGCCACACGTTTCACGTTTTTGTTAAACTTGAATCCGGATACGATTTAAATACGTCGCATACTTTCGTCACTTCTTTATAGGAATTAAAAAACTACGACTACTACTACTACCCCCCGATAAAACGCAGTTTTAACTGGGCTTCCTTCGGAAGGCGCCCGAAGTAAATATGCATTGGCAAAGCGTACAATGTAATTCAATCGTTGCAATTGTTGTGTACGTGTTAAAATGAGGGCGTGTCGTTTCGTGTTACACGTTATCCTTTCATTGATTAGTTCGTGGTCAAAATCCGCCAATTAGACGTTGCTACTGCACTAGAATTGATTTAGAACATTAGATGACACACGCTATCCGCTATTCATTACTGTTGCATGCTATCTTTGATTCCTCGACGAAGCGTAGGCCCCCTGCTATAGGGTCGAATGTTTATTTCATTTGAGACATCCCTTGCTTGTCAACCACAAGCCATAGATCCCATCATGTCTCCTAAGAAGACCCCTAGTGGTCATATTTTCCAGCAAAAATAATAGGTCTCGGAATGGAGTGTTTTAACTTATAGCAAGTTTGCATTTGTCTATTTTTGTATCTAAGTTTAAAGCGTGAGTAGTTAGGTTTGCACTACTCAAGTGTGGGGGCTTTAACCTAAAGCAATAAACGACTAGTGTTGATATTGTGTAGTCCGTTTTCAGCGTTGTTTGGCCCTTCCTCCTGTTTCTGCAGTCACGCCCTCTCGGGGGTCGTTCATTTTTGCCAGGAATTAGTGCTACATCCTGATCAAGCCCAGGTGGCATACGTTCTAAGAGGCATTCGCGATGGCTTTCAGGTTGGCTTTCGTAGTCATCACAAGTTTAAAACAGGCTAAGAAAACCAAAGAATCCGCAATCAACACATCCTCATGTCATAGGACAGTTACCTAAATAACGAGGTACAATTAGTAGAGTCGCCCGGGGCCCTATGTTTGCTCCCCCTTAGTAGCCCATTTGCAGTTAGCAGCTTTGGAGTGTACCTAAGCGTGGTCAGCACTTGGAAGTGGAGGCCATTGTGGACCTGTCTTCTCCTAGGGGCCTTAGTGTGAATGACGGGATTGATCGCGAGGATTTCACCTGCAATACGTAAGAGTGGATCAAATTGTAAAAATGGTTTCCAATTTAGGTCGGGGTTGCTATGTTGGCTAAGTTTGAAATGTTGATGCTGCATACCGAAACATCCCGTACCATCCTTCTGATAGTATTTGCTTGCATGAAAGGCGACAATAATTTTATTTTGTTGACTTGGCTTTACCTTTTGGCCTACGTTCCCAGCTCCGTTTATTTTTAAACTCGGTGGCGTCCATGGTGGAATGGATTCTAGTTAATAAATTACAAGTCTCCAATTGGTTCATACTAGATGATTTTATCAGGAAGGCCCTCCTTGTGTGGTTCCCCCCAAACACATGCGCAATTAATTTCAATAAGTCACTCAAGTTTGTCAGGATCTAGGTTCTCTACCCTTGCACCCAGACAAGTGCGTTGGCCTGTGTACTACCATGTGTGACTGGGGATTGAGTTAGATTCAATAATCAAATTGACCCGGTTACCCAGCATCGACAAATTGCTCAATCTCAACAGTTAATCACCTTGTGGCGAGCCACGGGCGCTGGTGCAAGAAACACGTCAATTAGAATCATTGATTGGACTATGCTACATATCATGCACAGTAGATAAGGTGGTTTAAAACTTATTATTTATTTTTGGCTCGGGGTCGCCAACGTTTATCAGACGTATGATTGATTTGCCTTTGATGGCTTTCGCAAACCGAAGCATCCGATACGGCCTTAACGTGAATGTTCACGTCGAGCGTCTGGAATGGTGGCATCAAACAGTCTCACAATGCTTGGCATGGCAAAGTGAGTTTACTGGGGGGTGACTGTATCCTGTCATTCCTGTCATTAGAGACTTAGAAGTGTACCGACGCCTCCGGTACATTGGCTATGGAGCCTTCTTGATCAGGAGTGATTCAATGGTGTCTGGGTCGCTACCCAACTACCGCAATCAATTGCATACAAGGACTATTTTCCCGTATTTATTTGGCAGCACACATTTGCGGGCCCTCGCTGGGGAAAGGCCTACACATCCTTGTTTCACGTTTCTGACAATGCAGCAGTAGTTGTCACATCTGAATCACAGAACCTCCTAAGTACCAATCCTAGATGTCGGCGTATGAGGAGCCTTTTGACTGTAGCAGCAGCAAGCTTTAATTTTTCATATTCTTCCCAACACATCAAGGCGATTCATAACTCTGACAATTAGCTGATGCATTGTCAAGTTTCAATTGAGCCAGGAATTCAAGGCGTGTGATGTGGCCCCCTTCAGCACTCATCGAGTTCAACTCCAAATTTCCGCATCAAACTATTGCAGAGCTGACCAGTCCTTATTAGAACGCCAATAGTCAAGAATTTCTTATTAAGTCTGACTACCAAACACCGCGTCGCACGTATGCTTCAGCCCAACGTAGTTTTATCACGTTCAATCATCAACTTGGGCTGACGAGAGAACTCTGTGTTAATTCATAATCACCTAGCACAGTCCATTCAGCATCGGTCTAATTAAAGTCTACTTTCAGCAGATACGATCCCTTCACATTGAACAGGCTTCAGTCAGCATCCCATTGTTGCAAATGCCTCAGCGCAGCAGGTCTTTGTCGGAGGCCGATCAAACGATTCAAGGCTCTTCCTCCTCACAACGGCTACCAATTTCAGACTCTTATGCTTACTATATTCACAGCGATGAAACCTGACTCCTTTTGACCACACAATGTTTTGGGCAGCCTGACCTTGGCGTACTTGGAGCTTTTCGTCCGCACCGCCCAGAATTCACTGTTGGCCCTAACTTGGGACTAGTTTTGAACCACTAGTCACCTGCCATGTTCAGATTGGCTTTCGACAACTCTGAACAAACCATACTTGTCTTGCGGTGTCTGGAATCACAGAAGCGTCAAAAACGAGCATCGCTTCCGAAAAAGGGCTTGCATTGAACATCGGGGTGTGGCGTTTGCAACACTTTGCGCTAAGTATCAGCCATGTCGGCCTTACTTACATAAGAGGAGTGGTGCTCCTGGGCCTTTATTTCTGTTGGAGAATGGTCAACCACTTTCCAGAGATCGCTTTTTGTCGTCATGGCTGAGTGTCCTATTTTCTACTTCCTGGAGCTGGAATCCCTGGAAATTTCTCTAGCACAGTTTCAGATTGGAGCTGCCACTGTAGCACTCGCCACGCCAATGTGTCGGACCACACTCATCCAAGCACTAGGACGCAATGACAAGCAATGGACATACTTAGGGTAGTATCAGAACACCAGCAGAAGCTTTTACTGCATGCCACATCACTTGTCTTAGCGTAGGCTATGTTCGTGTTCAATTATTCCATGCTTGATGTTGGTGCTTGGACATTTGGGTGGAGGTCCCCTGTTGTACCTGTCCCCTCCTCTCAAGCACTTGGAGGTTGTTGGGTGTGACAGGGTTGCCATGGTTACTGCAGAAGCCAGCTCCGAAGCCAGGCAACCCCACCGATCAGCACATAATGCCTAAGCTCATCACTATAGTGAATGAGTTTAAATGTGTGGTTAATGAAAATTTAGGCAAAGTTAGAATCGAGTTAAAGCACTAGCCTCCTCCGCAGGCAACGCACGGACGGGCGGAAGCGAGACCGCAAGGCCGAGAAGGCTCTTATTCCCTTCCAGCGCGGCCCACTCCTTCCACCCTTCCCCCCTCTCCCGCTCCCCCCCCTCTCCTTAATGCCTACTCCCTCTGTTCCAAAGGAAGCCCCAACAAGAGGAGAAAGCTAAGAGCTGCCTGCGGAGGAGGCTAAAGTAGCACTACATCCATTGCCTAAATGATACTATTGCCACGCAAGGTCACTGCTCATGACTTGAATGTTGTCGCAAGCGTCACTTGGTGACCCACGCTAAGAGTTGTTATGCGATCACACGCTAAATTTTTGTGATCACGCTAGCTTGACTTTGGTCACGACTAACCCGCGCACATGGTTCGCAGACCAGAGTATTACGATTATTGCTATTGCAGCTTCTCCACGCTAGCATTCTCGCTATCGCTATTGGTCCACGACGTAATGTGGCTTTATCACGACACACGCTAAATCGTGTGAGTTCACGCTAGCGCTCATGGTTCGCCCCAGACCAGGGTAATACGATTCTTCGCTATTCAGCTTATCGCTTAGCATTCTCACGCTATCGCCGTATGGTCCACGCCTAAGGTAATTTCCACCACCATGATACACAACGCTTATTTCTGTGATGACGCAAACCTGGCATGATGGCCAACACACCTGCCTGGCAAGGGTCGCAGACACCAGAGCAACACGATACTCACGATCCCCCGTGGCCTTCACGCTAGTAGTCACATTGCCATTGCCTACGTGAATTCCCCTCCCACCCGTAGCCTGTTCGGTAAGTATAGGTGTAAGTATAGGTAAGTTATATAGTAAGTATAGGTCCACTGATTGCGTCAGTGGACAGCAGTGCTCGGTTGGTTGCTGACAGGGTATGCCATGGTTACTGCAGAAGCTCCGAGACAAGGCCACCCCACACCGATATCAAGCACCTAATGCCAAGCTCATCTACTACAAAATAGTGATGAGTATTAATAGTTGCGTATATCAACAACCTCCCGACCAATACTAACCTTCACCTCCCCCTACCAGTAGAGATAATGACGTAAGGAATCAATAACTAGAATAACAGTGATATGCTGGAACTTCAGTACTTCATCTAGTCTCGCGTAGCTGGAGGCTTGTAAACTCAGTCGAGAGTATACATCAACATTTTGAAGGTAAAAAAAAGCACACGATGGCGGCTTACGGGTTTTCATCGCAAGAATGGAGGTTTCTGGTGTCCTTCGGAAAATGATACAAATCGTTGGCATAACATCAAAGGCTTCAACAGCGAAAGTGCTGGCGCAATCGATGGATTACCAAGAACACAGTGACAGCCCCAAGTAGAAGCCATATGTGTTCCCTCTCGTACTCAAATGAGAAGCGGCCGCTTCTTGTGCGGCTTTTTTTCAGCCACCATGACGGACGGACATCGTAGCCAGAGATACCAACGAAAAGCAATAGAGCTCGGATACGTAAGACGATGCCATATCGTAGTGGTCAGCAGCGATTTCTACTGGAAGAAAGCGACGAGCGCGAGCTCAGACATCTTTCAGTATCAATGTTGGAACTACACCAAAACAGTCAGCTACAGTAGAGTTGACGTTCGTGACAACACCTGATGCGTAGAGAAAAAAAGGAACAAAGAGCGGTGCTTTGTGTTGCCTGCAGTACTAACCGAGATATTACTCCGAGCGGACTCATAATTCCTTCATTCCTTTAGTCATTCATTAATTGTATTCGCTACCAAGCCCAGTGTCTGAGTACTACGTACATTAGCACCTACCATCGCTTCGAGTGAGAAGCAAATATTCGCTTTCGACTTTGTGCTGGAGGTGCAGTGTGCATCGCTACACAGACACGAAGAGATGACATCTCCTTGCATCCACTCAAAAAGTTGACATACACCAGAAGAAATCGCAAGCAACACAGTTCGACTTGCACGAGGGAATCCTCTTTAGTACCGATTGCTGATGTACAAGTGCATGTTCTGTGGTGTAGTAAACTTTAGAGCCATCACAGCTCTGGTGAGAGAATGCGTGTGTGATCAAGTTGAAAGATGGTATTAAAAGACAAAGTTCCTACCCCCCCCGAAACCAGTAGTCATGGCTGTGCAACTATTTTCCCGGAGTTGCCGACAGTTCTGCAAGTCTTGACCGAGGTGAATTCATATTGTGGATGACCGAGAGTGGAAGCAATGCGAGGGACAAAGATTTAAAAGTGCAAGGGAACACACCTGCTTCTATTTTTATAAAGAGTTTGCCAGAGGGCTGTTAACTTCAAGTGATTGGTTGGCAGTTCGTTTAAAATTGTGTTCGCGAAAAGGCCAAAAAGTATTCCTCCGATGATTTCAAGTCTCAATCGTGCTTGTTACTCATGGCGAGATATGGAGGCTGATCTAGGAGGGTCTGCAATCCTTGCCCTTTACAAAATGTGTTTTCACAGCCTCCTGCATTCAACGGTTTCCTCGACAGGTTTTCTGTGACAGATGGTGAAGTTCCGAACTGTCGTAACACTGCAACAAGTTATGAACTTGTTGAGAACAAATGCTACTAGAGCACAGGTGAGTATACGACACTGCGTTTATTTCACAGGCAGCCCAACCATTGCCTTTGCGGCCTAATAAAAATACATGTGCGTCTTTGTATGGGTTTCACCTGTGGTAGAGAGCGCGCGCTCGTAGTCGTAAGTTGTGTTTCCATCTAGCATGGAATGTTTATGTTGGGATCCACTTGCGCGTACCAGATAGAGCGCAACGCAGACGCCCCGCAGCAATTGTACATAGTAAAACCCATGTCAATAAAAAGACGCCATTATCTTTGTGTTTAATATTTAGATAGCCTCAGGAAGCAATGGTATGCTTAGGGGGACTGACCTGTGGTTTTATTATCATGATCATATATGCTAATCATCAACGATGCCACTCATTCATTAACTCACCCATTAATTCATTCATTCATACATGCATTCTTCAATAATCATATTAACTCATCCATCCATCATATCCATCCCTCCATTCATCTATTGATCACGCATCCGATCCATATCCATTTCGATCCCTTTCTTCACTTCAATCATTGTCATCATTCCCTGACCATTCATCCCATGAGATCCATTTTGTAAAATTGCTAATAAAAAGCTTGTTTATATCAAATACCGCATACTAAATCCCCACCAGCCGGCGCGTTTATTCCTAAACTGAATATTAATAATTAGATATTATACATATCTCATTTGATCCATGTGAGATGTATGGTGAATGGTAATTATCTAAGGTGTTTCACCTTTCTGGGATTGCGTGTATAGTAAATGGTATGTTATATCATACAGGTGTTTCACCACTTGGAATTGTGCTGGAGGACATCAAGCGCCATCTAGTAAAAGGAGTTGCACGAGCAGGAAAAGGGTACATGTGCTTGAATTTGTAAGCATCTGGTGACAAGTTGCGGGCAAAGCGTTTGTATGTCTCTGCTTATAGTGATGATAAAAGCGAATCTCATGAGAAATATTATTTATTTAATGACCCCGGTATCCGAGGCCATATGATGCCTTGGCGCTGGCGATTTTAATTGTTATCTTTTCTTCTGTCTTCTCATCTGAAGTTCTGTTTGGATGCTCCGATAACCCAACTATAAGAAAAACTGATGGCATGTAGTGCCTGGATATTTTCCCCCACGAAACAGTAGTTAGAATATATGAGTTTACACAAATCGGATTGCTGAAGATAGTAGACCTATACGCGGATAATAAAAAATAAACGTACCCCCCCCCGGTAGTATTGTGGTTAATTTCTATATATTTGCTCTCGATAGTTACCTGTGTAGTTTTAGAATACTACATGAATTATTGCCTCGGACCATGCAGTAGTGATTTACAAGGAATATGCATTAAACTATTCACCAATATAATCGCACCTCGACTTCCAATCAAAAACGTTAGAAAGCAATAGCCGGAGACCGGAGATGAGTGTGTTACTAAATGGTGAATATTGAGCAGTAATCACTCCCGATTTTGGCCAACTAAACAATTGTTCAATATCACGTTTTTAACGCTTCTTATGTTTTTTACAGCGTCATCAAGGTTCTCAAGAATGCCTCAACCAGCTCTTCTTGATTGGTCAAGTGACTTGGGACTGCCTACGCAGAAGGGTGCTAGTGCATAAGGAGTATCCAGGATGTACCTCCGCCATATGTAGTGGACAACAGCCTCATTATGTACGGACTGATGTCTGACGGACTCGTCTGTAATGCAAGCCAGGACTTCGAACAAGCAAGGGGACGAAGCCATCACACTTAGTTGCTACCTGGCTACTCTCCCATCCCACCGCGTGCAAAAGTGGAAAAAATCCAACACAAGCTCCGCCTTGAAAGTCTGTCTATCAAAGCTGGAGACGACAGTATTGCTTCTCCACCGGTCTCGCTGCTAAAGTAAGTTGATCACAGAAAAACAAGTAACGACAAACAACGCATGCTTGAATGACAGAATTGTGAACAAAGTAAATCAGCCAACGTGTCGTGGTGGCACAAGCTGACATCGTTGTAGTGCGTAGATAAGGACAGCAACATACACCCTGTCTTTGCCGCCCTTGGCAGTGCAAACGTTTAAACGTGCACCGATTTAGGTGCATGGGCACGTGTAAATTGTTGAGTGTTTCCACGATACGCCGGACCAGGAAACAAGAGAGCAAGCAAACATCCCTGTTTGTGCGTTCATAAGACCAAACGGAATCAATAGGTTAAGAACATCCAGACGATCGCGACCTTGCAATGCGCCCACAATGCCACGAGCGTGAGGGCCAATGTCTGTTGAGCTCCCGAGCTTTCAGCACGCAGTGTCATGAACTCGACGTAGTTCAGCTAGTAATGACCTACGACCAACAATTGAAAACCGCCTATGCGAGTCAATGGACCGGGCCGACCATTCTGCTTCTCTTCACTCCCACAGAAAGGTTGTCTTGAGATTGTCTCCCTCCAGAAAGCACAGGAGCATGGCAACTAACTGCTCAGTTGAGCAGTATACTGTGGTGTAACCCTGGACAAACTTAAGCAAACATGTCCATCACACTAACCACAGACAACAAGGACGCCTGTGGGCGACAGCCATAGCATTGTCGTGTTCTTGCTGGAAAGTTTAATAGCGACTACTCATTTGCTGAATCAAAACGATGAATGCGGAGATGGTTGCTGCCAAGGGCACCAAGTGGCTCAGGCCGAACTTACACAAAGATGGTGCTGAGTTTACGACGCGGCGCATGGAAAGGACGGGAAACGTTTTGGACTGTCAATAACATATGGGTAGAGTGAATACGAAAACATTTGTAGATTTAAATGTTTAATGTTTGCCTGTAATTATAAAAACATAAATTGATAGAATTAAAACTAAAATGAGAATAATGTTTGAACAGCAATGAAGGAGGGAAGTGCTACAATTACTTCAATATAAACGATATCACACTGATCCCAATTCACCAAGCTCAATGCAAAAACTGCTGAAAACATCTGACATTCTGAAAAGTTGTAAGAAGATGAGCTATTTGAGTTTTTTAGCGTTTTCTGACCTAATCACGCCGTAGGAAAATTTCGAATTCCATATAAGGGGTTTCCCATTTAAATCTTGACGTTCTTATTGTTATTATATTAAAGACCATTGCTTGATTGATTGATTGAGTTCTGAAACTTCTAAGGCCGTAATCTACACCGCGTGACATATATGCGCGTGTGGGATGTCCCTCCAGATGCCACGTTGATATCTGCCTCAAGAAGGCCTATTTGCCATTTTAGAGTCTATCTTATAACCAACAATTCACCACACGAAGCCCCACAACAGCTTGATGGCGTGGTAGAGAGACCATTGTTCCTTGAAAGAATCCTGGAGATGTGAAAGCTTAAGACACAGCGATTTCACAACAAGAAAAGCCGAATCACGGCACGGTCGATATCAAACAATTCTTTTTTTTTTCCAAACAATGGCGCGATCGCACAAAAGAGAAAATCGTCTCTCTCGGTCTTAGTGGTGGATTCCAGGACCTACAAAGCATGTTTGGCGATATTTGGGACTTGTAAAGAATACAACGGTGTTGTGCATGTTTTGCCCTGAGCCGTCCTGGGTTATAAAAGACTTATCAAAAAACTCCATAAAGCTTGGAAGTGCTGTGTTGTATCCGCGCACGTATGTTCTAAGGAATACCCATGATACATTGCGGTCGTACGTTCGGAAAAAAACAGGATCCTGAAATATTCGAATTGAAATGACGTTGCTCGGCGAGTTAAGAAGAAACAGGGAAACATTCACGGATATATAAAGAGGAGAGATGAAAGTTGTGAGAAAGTATGGCGTTTTGTATTGCACAAATGAAGTATTTGGAAAAATCACGAAACCAATTCGCTCATTTCTATGTTGCACCAATGACGTCAAAAACGCGCATATTTATGAATTCTATGAAAAAACAAATTAACTAATGAGACACAAATTAATCGGAGTATGCTGTAAGTCAGTTTAATTTGACGGTTGAGGTTCAAATTTGAAGAGTTATCAGTTGTCACTAATAACTGGCCATGAGATCGATGTTACGAAAATTCAGAAAGTTAGAATTCTTACAAAAAGACAGTATTCCCGATATTTGCGGCCGATTTCGGCCGGTGTAGGAGTAGTCAATGGGTTATCATCACTCACTTGCTCGTAGCTCCCTCGCATCCGTTTGAGCGGTTGCCGGTGACGGCACAACCCTAAGTAACGTAATGAGAGGGAGGCTAACTGGGCGGACTGAGTCCCACAAAATAGCCATTATACTATGTGTAACGTGTAATTAATCACTACCTATATATGAGTGAAGTTCATCAACTAACTGCAATATGAAAAAAGACTAAATGAAAAGAAAACGGATTATAATAATGCAGTGGAAACCTCTAAACTAACGACCACACTAATTCCCAACGGCCAGCCTACCTCAACAAACAGAGCCACCTCCACCAAACGGCCACCCCTATCTCTAAAACGGAAGGTTTTCTGTCCCCCCAAGCGAACAGCCAGCCCCTACATCGTTTTTCAACCTCCCCATAACGGCCACCTCTACAAACGGCCACAAAAATTTGTACCCTGAATGGCGTTTTCTCCTCTCCCAAACAAAACGTCTCGCAACGCCAATCTTACACCGGCCAAATGGATGTAACGAACCACTCCAAGGAAGCCACATAAATCGGACGCATATAGTATGTATAACTTTTTTTAACACGAAAGACATGTGAGCTCACAGCATGCTCGTTCCAGAAGAACATTCGGATATATGCCCAGTAACGTAGATTTTCCGCGAGTATAAACTGAGTTTCAAAGTTGTTGTTGACGCGAGCAGTAGTCAATCGAACGCTTCGGTAATGAATCCAATCGAACCCAATCGTTCGATTGTTTTGATGGGTTTCACGCGCACATCAAACATAATGAATTCTCCAAAGTTTTGCCCAAATCGAACACATTCGAGACGTTCGATAATCGAACGTCTTTTCCACTTTCAATCGAACATAATCGAATGATTTGAAAATCTTTCTAGTCGTGGGTCCCTGCGAACAGTCCGTCCTTTCCCTCCAGACTAAACTTCCCCAATCCTCACGCGTCCGGGATCGTTTTTTTCCCGGGATCGGTTTTTCTCTCGTTTTCTGTGTGTGACTGAGTCTGGAGGGAAAAGAGAGACTGTTAAAGTCTTTTCTAACATTTTCATGCCTCCGCGCTTCCAAAATTAACCGTTTTCTTTTTTTTTACGCGGTCAAATGCAGAATCATGGACCTCAATTTCAAAGCCGCGTCAAAATACTGTGGTCATTTGTTTCATCTCCAAGTCCCGAAGTGTTAGAACTTTTCAGTGCGAATCATTTTAATAAGGTAGTAGACCCAGTAGTATAAGAAATATCCACCAACTACCGACCTCAGTGTTAGTAAAGACAATGGTTGATTATGCATGGTTGAGATGAATTTTTTAAGTGTTTCTGCTTTAGTTCTTATGTATAATTATATCACCTTTGATTGTATTTTGTAAAAACATTTTTATAAAATAATCTTGATATGTAACGACGCACGCTCTGCATTGGCTAAATCAAAGCTGTATTATATAAGAGCACAAGAAAACATGGTTCATGACATTGAACAACCTTGAAGCGATTGCCAGTGGATTGATCGACGCCACAAATAATATTTTTTCTGTGTCAAACAATGTTTTATTATTTACTAAACAAAAGCCATAGAATTCCCAGTTATGTTCTTGTTTAGTTAAGTTCAAGTTCCATCTAGAATGCACATTATGATTATTGTAAAAACGCACCACCTTTTTGCAGAATTGAGATTCAATATTTCAAAACACACAAGAAACTCGACGGAATCGATCCAATTAAGGGGGGTGCCGTACTATCTTCGTTGCCAGGTAATAACACGGTTGATTATTGTTTTGTCGCTGAACCGAAGTGATATTTGTCTTTTCGAACTGACTACGCAAACCGCCATTGTTTGTGTTTTGTGTTTTACCTTTGTTCATCAGGAAATACAGATACAATAATTTTGTAGCCAGGTTTTATTCATTATAGTCCCCACTAAGTATACTTTTATTAGAAGTGACATTGTTTTTTCAGACAAACGAAAACTCGCTGAGATTTTCAAGTATTTTAGATAAAGTTCAACACAACACAAATTTTCACTGAAAAAGAAAGAGGAAGTTGACTACGTAACAGTAGAAAACAAAGAGCGCAAAAAAATAATGAATAGGGAATAATCGTTGGACATACACTTCACTCACTAGGCGCAGACTCCCAGTGCGACTGCAGTGAATGTCAAATACACAAACCGGCGAAATCCTGTGTACTGGTATACTGTGACCATCATTTCCAGAATAGTTTGCGTTGGATGTTCGACATTCACTTCAGGAGTCTCCAGTACTTCAGTGTCTGCGGCAGAACCCAGAACAGAAGCAGCTCTTAAACTACGCAATCTTC
Source organism: Actinostola sp. cb2023 (assembly GCA_033675265.1). NCBI lineage: Eukaryota > Metazoa > Cnidaria > Anthozoa > Actiniaria > Actinostolidae > Actinostola > Actinostola sp. cb2023. The sequence continues at coordinate 2,092 of JAUJYZ010001099.1, read as the reverse complement.
ACGAAATATTGAGCCGCTTTTGCAGATATAAAGGACATGTACAGCGGACTTGCCACTTGCCACTTTTGTCGAGTTTCAGTCTGCTTGTTACAAGCATTCTGGGCAATTGTTTAAGATGGGAGGAGCTAAGTGACCTCGGCTGCTTGCATTTCAACAAATTACTTCCCGGTCTGCAAAATCACGTTTTTCTCGTCCCCGGAAAAAAAGTTTATAAAAAAAGAAAAACAAAAAAAAAAACAGGCGTTTTCGATATATTTTAATAAATGAACTTAGCGGAGTGAATTATATCCTAAAAGTTTAGACGCATGGGATTTGTTTATATTTTTTTCTCTATAAAAACTCAAGAAAGTAAGCAACGAGCAAATATACGTGGTTTTGTAAACACGAATTTTACGTCATTTTCTTATTTTTCCGGAAATTCAAAAAACGCAGCGCGGGATTTGTTTTGGAAACGTTCTTAAAAACATACTTGATAACAATAATTTTTGAAAAAAAAAAAAATGACAACGCCCCTTGAAAACGTGTTTTTCTGCTTGCGGTTCACGTGACCAATGGGGCGTGGGCCCAGTGAACGTATAATTACATTCCACTTACAATGAATGACTATGTTCCATACATTTCACGGCTGTAAACCAAAATATTAATGACTTTGGCAATTTCACTTTCCCCTAGCAACGAGCATCAAAAGATAGGTACCCGGAGTTTTTTCTTCTCTTCCCCCCCTTAAGCTTATTTTGTCACAAAAAACGGAGAAAACTAAATCTAACTGCCTCAGTTTTCTCAATCACATACTAATAGTTCTGTAAGTTCTAGAGTTACACTATATTTTCTCAAGTGTCACGACTGAAAATATCAGAAAAGATAGACGTATATTATACTCACAAGAGTGAAAACAGAGCGATTCTTGTAGCTACACGGCGGCGTCGCCAGAACATTGCATATCTCTACAAGTAAAATATCGTCAAAGAGAAAAAATATCTTCAAATTGTTTCCCCCCCCAGAAAACGCCATCGTTTTACACATTCTTGTCGAGAAAAGCGATGAAAAGATTCAAATACGACAAATACTGTGGGATTGGGCTACCTGACTTCGTGCTCCATTCATCAAGATTGATCAATATTTCAGAAAGTTTGACGATCGTCTTCATTGGAATCAGCTCAGCTGTTTCTCACTTTTCTTCGGGATTTTGTGCTTCACAGGATACACAAACGAAGTGCAACAAACATTCTTCGTAATTTTCTGACAGAAAAGAGCATTCTTCAAAACGTTTTTCCTGTCAAACACTATTTTTATACGGCACTGATATAAAAGTTGTCGCAGTCGCCTACTGTCGCTTTGCCATCTGATTTCTTTCGTGAGATTTGATTGGATGATGCACGATTTCTCGCCTTCTTCAGGAAAAATTGCAAATTTGATCAATCAAAATTCGCGTGTAAAGGATTTTTAAGAGAGAAATCCTTGTAATTATTTTATAAAGCATTAATACACCGCTTGCGCCTCATGTCTTTGGTCGTGTAAAACAATTGGATATGTTGGGGAGAACGCAGAAAATGTTAGAAATATCACTCACCGGAGGCTCGTGATTCCAACATTTTCATTTGTTACTCCAAACATATCCCGCGTTTGCATTTATTACATTGTAACAGAGAACCAAAGACACGGCAAGCGGGTATTAATGCTTAAATAGAGTTGCTCTTCAAATGTGTTTAAATTAACGTTTATTGCGTTCTTTACTGAGCTTGGTTTACATGTTATTAGAGGCAGAAATCTGATTCCGATTTTATATCGGACTGGCAGTGCTTATCAAATTTTATTTTTATGGCGTTTATTTCAACGAACAAAATCGAACCAATACGATTCGATTGTGAGTTCGAGATCACAAGGTAGCCCAAGCTCACCATTATTGAAGCATTTATATAGAGATTATGCAGTGTAAATTTATTTTATATAAAATCGAAAATACTAATAAAATTGTACCCAAAAAATTGACAATTTTTAGATAATTCTTTAACCCTTTTTAAAAACCGAATTTGAAGTTTTATACCCTAAATTCTATTCCTGTGTTCGAGAAAAGAATCATTGAAATCGGCGT
>JAUJYZ010001357.1:0-34569 GCA_033675265.1 Actinostola sp. cb2023 | reverse complement strand
ATCCTATCTACGAACACCTGCTTCGAGCCTTGAATGAAACACGTTTACTTCTGTAATTTGGCGTGGAAAGCAGTACCACAATTTAGGTACTTGACAGAATTACAATGTTGCATGCCTCGTTCGCTCTTTTTCTTTTTTTAGGGGTTCCTGTGTCGCAGGATAAGTTGATCTGACCACGTGAGGTGCAGCGTTTATCCTCCCATCGGCTTGGCGAAAAATGAGTACTACCCTTTTTTAAAATAGTTCGCACCAGGCCGCAGCCATACATTAGGTGGGGTTACACTAGCGACTTTATTATTACACACGTGTAAATTGCCTTTACACAGAGGGACACGATTTTTTGTGATGTCAACCGTCTTCACAGTATGTGAAATTCCGTGAAATTTCCCACGGGGTATTTCCATGGATTACATCAAAATAACAAAAGAACTTCCATGACAGTTCCCCGAGCCAATCAGTCGTATGTGCTTTATCCCAAAAAACCCAGAGCGTCTGCACAAATCACCTAGCAGCGAATTCCAAACAAAGGAAATCACATAGCCTGTGACCAAGTCGGTGATATAAAAGGCGCTCCTACGCCTGAATCGAACTCTAAAAATTAAATACAAAAACCTGAAAGACTGGATGGAAGCGCTAGCTGGCAGTCGCACGTCCTCCGTTGTCTTTTTAGAAAAAAATGCCGTTGAATCGCCAAATTTAATTGCCCGCCTGGAGCGTTGATGAAGAATGACGTGAGAATGATCGCTAACACGCAAACACTTCACGGTGCGTCGGCGTCCATGTTGACAAAAAGTTTCCCGCAAATAAAAAATAGCAGAGACATCAGTGACTTCCATTGCGGTATTAGTGCAGTGTTGATAACCGTTACCCGAAATCATGCAAAACCCAGATCAAACCACTAGCCCAAGTGTCAATTCCCGACATGCGCGGACCTCCAGGAACCGAGTTAGCATGTAACCGCAACTATTATGTGTTACATGCTCATAAGGACGGTTACTTTATCAGTATCATTGTAAATCGAACTGCGACCGTTCCCTGATCAGCACGGAGGCCTGAATATTTAGACTTATATCTGTGTTCCTCGGTTTTGTTGCTGCAAGCGTCTAATTTGCCATCACTAGTGTAAGAATCCACAAGCACGTTTTCATTTCCAACAATTCCTAGTGGGGATTATTTCATCTTAGAACTGACTTTGAAGACATTTGGAAATAAAAAGTGTAAAACAGGCCGAAGACTGCGCCGCCCATCATCACTCGAGTGAAGGAAAACCGAATTTAAACCGGCCCCAATAATTCTGCGTCGATTACGAAGGACATCTTGATCATCAATCGTAGACCAGCGAGATTCGCGCCCACTCTATAATTCTGTGATGGGACTTTTACCCTGTGTTTACGTATTGATCGGCCGTTGCGCGAATAATATGGCCGGGACCGGAATTCACTTCTAGACTTCTATCATTTTGATATTTGAAAGTTCTAAATTTGCCTTTCTAATGATAGCTATTAAAACATTTTATAAAGCTTTATAAAATAACTACAAGGATTTGCCCTTCGTAAACTCTTTTATTTACGCGACGATCTACTGATCAAATGGCAATTCTCCTGCAAAAGCGTTCAGAAATCGCACCCATCATCCAATCAGAATCTCACGCACAAAGATAATCAAAATGGACAAAGCCAGACTCGGACAACTTTACTCTGCCGTTTCACTGTTTTGGACATTGAAAAACGATTTGAAGAAGTATTTTACAGAAGAAAGAATGCTTGTTACACTTTGTTTTGCCTATCTGTGAACACGAAACACGAAGAAAAAAGTGAGAAAAAAAATGTTGGGAGACGAATCACGATAATGATTGACGAATTGATTCGTCAAAGTTTCTGAAATATTGGCAACTTCTTGATGGACTGGAGGCACGAAGTCATGAGTAGCCAAATATCTACAGTTTTTGTCGTATTTTTGAATATTTGCATCGCCTTTTTCTCGACAAGAATGCCATAAAAACGATGGAGTTTTTGAGACATTTCAAGAGTTTTTTTCTCTTTGAAATATTTTACTAGAGATATGAATTGTTCTGGCTCCTAAGCCGCCCGTGTTTTTGAGCTAAAAGTAGATGCCTCTGTTTTTATTATTCACTCTTTTGTGAGCAAAATACGGATATACTCAGAGTGGTTTAAGGCTTGCGTTTTATAAGCAACATGTGGTAAAATCACATTTTTCAATATTTCTATCATTTATAACGACTATGATTATGGTGTTCTTGATCCTTAGGAGGCATTTAGAGTTGTGTAATATTGTTGAAGTGCCAATTATGTTAATGTTTAAGGGTCACGTGACCTTAAATCCGAGGAAACAAGAGGAAAATGACAATGGGAGGTACAGAGACTTTCTTATGGATAATAAAATAGGGTATTTGATGATGTATTGAAGAGGTCGGTTCCTAAGTTAGCTAGTCTCTGATGTTGTCCCCGCTAAACGGTTAAAGAGAAATACATAATGAATAAAAACATATAATTTTCAGTCCTTGGTCACGTGACCTATTTGTCAATTATCTCCATAACTAACAATGTATGGACAACGAGCAAAGGCTTGTTTTGGGAAAAGACCTATTGAATTGCCTATTTAAATACATATTCTATTTTTCTAAGAAAGTCTCTGTACACCCCATTTTTTTGTTTGAGTCTTTCGTACATTCTGGCGTCTACCTGGTTCAGTAACTGCTTTTTCCCTTCCGGTATTGGTCGGCGAATGGACATCGCCGTTTGCTTGCCAAGATGGCGATCTCTGGGCCGTTCTGTGCGTTGATTGGATCTCTAGCATGATCCGCTGTATCTGGTTTCAAGACCTTGGAAAGCCATGCCTGACGCTATCCTACACCACTCGACCTTGGAGTATCAACAACTGCCTTTGATCGTAAATTTTCTGCCTAGGCGTGTGGTTCAGGAACATGCCTCATGTCGCCGGCAGCGGTCGGCTTTGGACAACAGCTGCTCGCGAATTCCTAACTGTTCTAATTGGATGTTCATGGGACAGAGCCATCTTCAGTGAGGATAACTTATATAATTTGCTCTACGCAAACGCTGTTTTGTTTTTCATGTTTCTTCCTTAGGCCGCGATTGTACTTCGCGGACTTGGGTCGGATTTTGGCCAACAAGTGGTTCAGACTCAGACTCTGGCCAGTGTATTTTATAGTTCTCGGGTCCAGTTAGATGCCTAATTTAGGTTATTGCGCTGCTCTTATACGAAGCGTGAGCCATCAAGAAGGTTAAGCAGGGTTTAAGGTGAATCTGGAATACTGAGTATATGGAGAGGATAAAGAAATGATAGATGGGTTACTTGCGTTGTTCGTTTGTCGTATCTGGCTGGCTGCAGTTGATGCCTAAGAGTCTTTGGGGGTTTGGTGTTGTGAGTGCCCCATGGCACTGGTGTTGAGGACAGGAGAGGATTACTCCCCATAACTCAACCTTATCTGTGACTTCTTGGAGTAATGAGGGATATGCCACGTCGAGCGATGTGTAACTCTAATGCGCTATCTCAGATCTAAACAATAGAGACATGTTAAGTCGTGAATCCACCTTCCCCCCCCCCGCCCCTCAAACAAGTAACAAAAACTGTTGTGATCACTATAATCGCTTATACTCTGTCAGACTAAACATAGAAGAAATGTTCGTACAGCAGTGAATACAGCTTTTGATGACTCTAAGCACAAATCTTTGCAATTGAGTGCAGTCTGCGGCAACGTGAGATCATTTAAAAAGCTAGATCTGCTAATGACTGGTTTTTTTATAGCGTAACACATCGACTACTTTCTTTTAAACCTTGTTGTCGGGAAGAAGGTTATGTCGTCTTGTAGCTCGTCATGAAAAAACGATTTGAAAGAAGTATGTTAGAGACGCTTATCCCTTACGTCTTTATTCGCCCACAATACAAATTGCACAATGTTAGCTGGATTAGACCTATTAAAGATGTCAAGCACGTTTTTTTCGGCACAGGCGTTCGCGGACTCAAACTCATATTTGAAAAATATGAAAATATCAATATCAAATTTAGGAATAATCAAATGCCGAGACAATGTCCTATCTCAGATCTAAACATGAGAACTGTTTACTCGTGAATACAGCTATGGATGACCCTAGCACACATCTGCAATCGAGATGATCCGCTCTGAACGAAGAATGATAAACACTAAAGCAACTCTGCCTAGACGGAATTGTGTTATACACATATCGTAATGGGAGGACGAATATTTCCCCGGCCTATCCAATCACGAGCTAATATAGAATGCCTCTTGCAGTTTTTCCTTGCCACCATTGTCTTATTTTACAAATAACACCTTATAATTAAAGTAGTTCCAAGAAAATTCAGCACTAGCGCTGAGAATGCAAAACGTGTGTACCCCCCCCCCGCGTCAGTTCAGTTCGTTTAACTGATCTCTTAGTTGCTTCACAGCTCAGTCCCTAGCCGATTGGAAAGGATAGTCACATGTACAGTATCTTCTTTAATGCATACAATGCATCCCAGCTGCGCAATCGACACCATGGGACAGTATAGCGTAACACGCCATTATTCAACGCGTTAGTTATTCAAAAATAATGCGGCGAAGGCAAATGCCCTTTTTATATGCGTACCTCCTGCTTGAACGCAAAGTGCCAATTATATGGCAGATGTTATCGCGCGACTACCAACAATGAATTTTCATTAAAATTAATTTACTTTTATGAAATGTATTCAATTCTGATGAATTTTTGTTACCTTGTGACACAGCCATGTAGGATGTTTGCTGTATCGCGCAAGGCATTGATCGTGCCATTGTGATCAGTAGCTCGTACTGTATCCATGATAACGATCCGAAGAGCGGACTATCCCCCCACGAGGACAATTCTCGTGGGGCAATTCCAACAAAGCTTTTTGCCAGCACTTCGGATCTCGTCGGAGGTATCGCACCACTCTTACTAGTACATGGTCGCTTTCACATATTGAATCACTGACTTCCACTTGCGATATGTGAAAACCTTAAGAACGCAACAACGTGGTCTTGTGGAAGCAGCTGATAACCACTTGCCATAAGTTCTCGGATGCCCCTGAGAGGAAGTAGGGAATGAGTGGAGACATAATGTCCAACTTTGCATGTGTGTGCTGTTTGATGTATTGTTGTTTGGCGACAACACTAAAATTTTATAACCTAAATAAATTTGAACAGTTATTCGTGTATTCCAGTTTGCGGCGGTGGAGTCGAGAGTTGTAATACTATCTACTACTACAATAATAATAACTAATATAATAATACTAATAACAACAACAAAAACAACAACAACAACAACTATATAATTGCATAATAATAATAAATATAATAATAAAATACTAATAATAATAATAAGCGAATAATAACAACAAAAACAACAACAACAACAACAAAATAATTAATACTAATAATAATACAGAATAATTACTAATAATAGCAACAAAACAACAACAATCCAACAACAATAATACTCAAGAATACTAATAATAAGAATACTAATCAAGATAACTAATAATAATAATAATAAAATAATAATAATAACAAAACAACACAACAACAACAACAACCAACAACAATATATAATAATAATAATAATAATAATATAATCATAATATAATAATCAATAATAATATAACAACCAACAAAACAACAACAACAACACACAATCAATAATAATAATAATAATCAAAATAATAATATAATATAAACAATAATAATAATAATAATAATAATAATCAATAATAATAATTAATAATAATAATAACTGTTTAATGATGACTTCTTCTAAGAGTCGACTTTACATTCCATCCTGGACTCTAAAAACTAATAAAACTATAATAACATTGACTCTCGATGCCCGCCATCCTCCTTATCTTGTAATGCACTACCCCCCTCTGCTCTCAAGAAGAGCCCATCATGCATCACATCGACGACATATATTGATTTAAGGGCAATTAATTACCTATGATCACCTCGGTTTCATTAGTTCCACGAGCGACGGACATTTAACAACGAATATACTCGCGCAAAGCTCTAAGTCAAGCAATATTATTTTTGCTCATGCACATAGTAATGAGGGCAAATGTAGAATAAAACATCTCCAGCATGAAGACAATCTGAGGAAATTTAGACATAAATATCCTATTACTATGCCCATGAGGCATGAAAGTCAGTCCCTCATATAGACCAGGTGTACACACTAATCATTGAGGACCCAAAGCCAAACCAACCTATATATTAATCGCTCCTCTACTTATGACGACTCGAGCATTCAAGACGTTGTGCGGATGTGTGAAAGCTCAAATAGTGGTATTTTCGATATCCACACCATCGTTAACGCTACCATGCGCAATAAGCAAAGGAAATGCACAAAAAGTCGATTAAAGCGATATTTGATTTTAGACGATTTCTGTTATGGCTTCACACAATGAGTTGGCACTTTCATCTTTTTCTGTTATGTGCATTTTTAGTCATCGCCAACTATTCCGCGTCATCTTGAGCCCGCGAGAACACCGAGAAACAGCGGTCCTTCCCCAATCGAATAATGACAATCGCTTGCAACAAAAAATACAAGGCTAGTATTGACTGAGGAAGCCTGTGATGCCCCAAATTAAGGTGAGCGAAATAAAGTGATACGTTCTGAAGAAGAAAATAATTTACCCAATGATTGATAAGTAGCATGTCATTACTACTCCTTATACTTTCACTATGGCTATATAAAAATACCGAAAATATGATTTCCTACCATTCCTGTTATTAAAAGTCGATCGACAGCTGTGTATACGTCCCATTGCCTGCTGTAGAATTTGAGATTAAAAACATGCGAAAGTGCGAAGTTTCAAGTCTAATTGTGGTATAGCATGACTCTGCTCAATTTGCCTAAATGGGTATATCAAGTCTACATACCTGATAAGGATATTTACCGAAAAAAGAATGTATATATTGTAATAATGACCTCCATTCCTTATGTGCTTTGAAATATGCCTCCATTATCACCAAATTATGCACGCACCAAATTCGTCGATTTCCGGTGAGGCAAAATTATATAGTAGTGAAGTTTTGACAGTTTCCCCCGAAACTTTACGAAAATCGATCATGCTTTGGTAACCCAATAAAGCCTCAGTTATCCATCTTTCATTTGCCTGTAAAGATCCATGTGGCAAGGCTGTTAAAGCCACAGGGGATACCGTCGCCAAGTAAGTTAGCATTTTACAAGATGAGCGGCCTATGAGCGGCGCTTGGGAACAAATTCCCTGTGCTATTGATCAAAATCGTCAACCGAGTTAGAGTATTTCACGCTTCTAAACTGTTTCTTCGATATTATTGGGCTCTAAAGATACCAAACACATACAGTTTTGGTAGTTGTTTGAATGTATCCACGCGTGGTTAATTATCTAAACAGCATTATTCTTATTTTACCTGTTTTGGTAGACGAATTTTTACGTGATACGATGTGATCCTCGATACGTAGCGCCTATGCTTCGAAGGAAAAGCCCGCTGACGTGAAATTTCGGTGTTTTGTCAGGATGCACCGGAATAGTGGCGATGATTTTGCACGGAATCGTACTCTCCTCTCTTACTTGCGCACTTCTCATCTCTAACCAAAAGTAAACCGACCCTATCCGCCATTTCTGATTGGCTTTACTTCAGGTAATTCTAAACTACTAACTAATTTAATACTCCTTTTATTGATTGTAATGAAACAAAGATGCTGCAAACCATGAGCCATTCCCCCAGTAGTTACAGTTAATCAAAGAAACTACCTTCACAAACACTATAATATACCTCTCTCCTTTGCGCCGCGTTAACTCAAGCTCTGTATTTTTGTCCATTTCTCGGTGATCATGGTAGTAGCAAACTAATACCATGGCTTTCTTCGGGACAAATTAAGGGGCACCCGGCGACTTTCCACTCTAACTTCCTCTCGGCTTCAGCGCGGACCTCAGTTAATTGTACTCATATCCCTCAGACGCCTGCCACATGGGATCTACTATTATAATAATAGTCAACCACTGCACCTTTCCCACAAAAATAGGATATAATTTACCCAAACATTCTATACTGTCTGTCAGCAATCGCAATGACCATAAATGTGCATTTGTATTAGGAAATAACAGTTCTTATCACCCTTATTATTGTGTATCATGAAATGTATTTATACAGTGATCATAGCATCGAACATGATTTGATACTTCGTGATTGTAAGCTTTGAATATCTGAGTAAGAAGGGTTTGAAATCTCAAATGAAAATAAAGTAGTGACGTATGAGCGCAGGCGTTATTTTATTCAACAAAAACACCTTAGTGCAAATTATCTGAATTTTTAATTACTGCAGAAAATATTCTTAGTTTTCATTGCATATAGTTAATGTAAATATGGCCAAATGCCCTCCTTAGATCGTCATAGCATGCCTGATCCATGATTTAAACCTCTATAATTCAGCTATATGCGATAAGAAAATCTACAAATCACATAAACGCTGCAATCACCCCAATTGTATGGCACTCATATTGAAGGTATTTTAAAATGAAAATGAAATAAAGGGTGTTATGCCACGTACTTTAATGGCCTGCTTACTCACCACTGATGCCTTACTATACTGTCAAAGGTTATTTTAAACGAACACAACTGGGTCCCCCCCCTTTCTTATTGCGTGAACCAAGCAGCTATCAACTGGGTGTCTTCCACTCGACTTTAGAACTGTTTCCCTCGGTAGTGATATCAATTCCGTGATGTTATGAATGAGGACTTCGTTATGCTCGCGACCATCGAAGTAAATCCAGATATTCGCTGTTGATAACAACATGATATCCGAGCTGAGTCTGTATGCGAGAGCGCGTTGATATAAAACAATATTAAAAAGTCAGATGCACGTAGGGTAACGGTGAGGAGTTCAAATACAAGCCAATGAGAGCATCATTCACTTTTCATTGTTGTGTATACCTTATAGCCCAGCACATCGAATTCACTTTGATTTTGAAGCGACTTGACTGACCCTGAGCCAGGATTCCTATTTAGTAAATCTAATTAACATAAAACAAAAATAAGGGAAATAGAGCCCACATGGATTACAACTTGCCGGTGAGATTCTCTGAAATAGGAAAAAGTGCAACAAATCACATATCGGCCATGAATAAGAGTTCGTTATAACGTTTAGTCGGTTTGAGTCCATTATCGCTTCCAGGCAACAACTTATCGTATTAATAAGAATACAGACCGATTGATACTACTGCCGCTTCAGCATTGTGAGAGTAATATTGCCCTGGCAACATGTTGTTGCAGAAGTAGACGCCATCGCAATTAACGTTACTCCAATTAATGAAGTTCGACGGACTTGCTCTGCTTTAACAATTGAAGAGGGCCTAGGGTGACCCATGAAAACTGCAGCTAATTTGAACTATTTGTGATGATTTCAAAATGTTATGCCTTTGCTTCAAAAATTAAACCTACTGGCCTACTGGATATCCTATACTAAACATGATTTAGGTCATTTTTAGATCGATTCCACTAGAAAAAAGAGATTCTTGCTTTTGCCAGTTTGCCCTCCCGTTTTCATGAAATCAAAAATGTTGCATGGCCGTTTTTTCGACGTCATGACAATGTGCGACATCTTGACTTTGAATTTTCTTCCAAGAATACATCATTGTGACAAAACAAAACGCCAACTTGCTCGGAAATTCCATCTATCTTCTTTATATATTCGGCGGCATTTTCAATTCGACTTACTATTTCAGATGCTGTTGTTTTCCAAAGAACGACCTCGCAAATGCATTATGCGTATTCGATATCCGATGAACATTTGGTCAGCGAATTCCTGCTTACCTCCATTCATGTTTAGAGAAAGTTATAAGTATTCTTATCACCCGGGTCCTACAGGCAAACTAATGCACGCGTTGAGGCATTCCTTTACAAGTCAAAGTCGCAAAACTGCATTAAGTAGAGTCCCTTGAACTCAATTCACCAGCATACGACCTTTTGCAAATCTGAGTGCCGTTTTTCATCGTGAAATGCACCCACCTCACCATGAATTTCACCAGCTCCACAGGGGAGAATGGCCCTCTACCAACAGTCATAGCTTAATGATGCTGTTCTGGGGATTCTCTTGTGCACCCGTGGAAAACATGGCTAATAAAACTACTTTTAAATTGTGACAAGTGAGCCCCCAGTTCTGCGACCGCACTCCAGAACCGATAGCCTACGCTACCGAGCTCAACTACTTAACCGCGGAGCGATTAGTTTGAGCCCGCAGCCTGTTCAAGATTTCCATGGCCAACAAATAATATCGCCTAAAAACTTCTAAAGAATATACTGCGAGTGAAAGAACGTTGAATGTTGAAATAATTCACATCTGAAGGTTTGTTATTGAGCTGACTTGCTGAACAACAGTACAGCATCACTGAAGCGTAAAAGTTTTCTAATTTGCATCATTTTCACTAAACTTCATCTGTCAATGAATACAAAGTAGAAGATTAATCATACTGAGTGAACCCAACCAAAATTTCGAGTTGTACATCGATCCTAAAAACACCAAATCATGTTCATTGTATATAGGTATTTAGAAGGCTAGAGTAGGTGTATTGTGATAACAGCAATTGCATACCATTTGTAAAAATCATCAAAATAGTCACATACGCCAAGTATTTCAGAGGGCACCCCTTCACTTGTGTCTGCTTATGACTTCTAGATTCTTAGGATTTAGTGACTTCCTGTGGCTATAGCGCGCACAACAAGGTAAACCGCACCCAAAAGAGGATGACCATTCAAGTCGATGTTCACCACTCAATTTGTGACAACTGAAACTCTTTCTTCCACTCAAGTAATTACTATATCAAGAGCTATCTATGCCCGGCCTGAATTTGTTACAACCAGAAATACTAGTTAGCTTACGCGGTAAAAAAAGATCATTGAAATTTGGGACTTCAAGGCGTGCGTGCTCACGATTCGCAACGCCAGCAAATTCGCGTTAACATTCATCCTAAATACAGCAAATTAAAAGTTTTTCTAGCTTCCTATAGATTTTCGTATTTCTAAGTAATATTTGTCTCAAAAAGTTAAGCTTTGAAATTTTCGCATTTTCAATTATTATATTGCAGGGCCCCATGCGTAAGATACATGCTGACCAATCATGTTGCCAGTAGTATATTACACATGCGCCGCAATGCCCTGCAACCCGTGATATAATCGCCCTAACCACTGATGGACGCACTATACAAAGGCGCATAAGGTACCTGAGAGTAAGTTCGTTGGATTTCAGCAATAAATCTACAGAAATCACTACGGGAGATTAGGATCTCAAGAATGCAAGCCCTATATAACAATCATAATGAAAAGATTCTCTCGCCTGGTTTGCCCGTTTTGGAGTCGCCATGGCCCTACTAGCTATTCTTATGCATCGCTTTCATTTCGTTAGGGTTTTATATCCTAAAATTTCCCGACCACCTGAAGACATTGAATGCCCTGTGTGAATTAAACAAAGCATAGGTTTCGAAACCTTACCGGTCTTTAAAATAAATAGTATTTACAGAGATGTACAATAGCCTTCGTTACCATTTCACCTGCCTAACCGGACACTTCGCGAACTACGACACACATACAGAAGAACGAAGACGAACGCCACAAATTTTGTGCAATGGAAAACAATACTTTTAGTCGCCTTTTTACTGTAGAAAGAACGAGATAGTAGTCTTTTTGCTTGGGGAATATGGTTATACAGGCAAAGAATATTTCGGCCTAATAATTTGTAAGCCTGGATAATGAGTACGACGTGATTGTTGACGGATACTGGGGCGACGCGAATTCAAACACATCCCCCGGAACAACGCCATATATATTATAACTATTTTAGACGAAAATTACAATTTCTTCATTCTAACTTTGAATGTGCGAAATGCTGATGATTTTATTAAGTGGGGAAAATTTTTTTAACCGTTATTTCTTGTACAGTCATGCTTCATGTCCCGCCCATATTGAAACTCATTATTATTCAAAAATAATGGGCGGAGACGGCAGCATATAGCCATTTTATAGCTGCCGACCCCCCCCCTTTTTCCTTTTTAGACGCACCGTGCAATTGGTGAAGATGTATTCGCGCGCCCTACAACAACGAATTTTCAATTTAAATATTCTACTTTTCAAATGCTTCAATCTACTGCTATGAATTTTCGATTACATTGTGATACAGCATGTAGCGATGCAACGGAAGCATTTAAAGTTTCCATTGTGATCACTAACTAGTACTGTATACCACATATAACGAGCGAAGAGCTGTCTCTGAGTCGAGTGACATATTTGCTGGGCAATTCCCAAAAGTTTTTGCCAGCACTGGACTCTGTCTACGTCTGATCGTGATCGCACATATCTTACATATTACATGGTTTCTTTCGACTCTCACAAAAGTCTCTGATCTTCCACTTGCGAATAGAAATGTAGAAACGTTCGCACAGAATTAAAAGAACAAACTTGGTTTTTGTGGCTCGGCAGTCGATCAACACGTGCATAGCTGCCCCCTGGCCGCCCCCGAGCAGCGGAAGTAGAAAGATGTGGAGACATATGTACCTACTTCTGATTGGTCGCACTGTTTGAGTGATTTTGCGTGTTGTCATGGAATAGATCCATAAAAGCTAAATAAATTGACCAGCCATTATTCGTAGTACTTCCATGTTTTGCGGCCGGGGGTGGTGGAGAGTGTCAACGGAACTCCAAGCAACTTAAAGATAGCTAGGTTCTGATATTATTTTGTTGTAATAGAAATACTTAGGGCTTTCATTACTTTGCACTATCTGTATGAAATGTGCCCTGATAATACAGTCCATACTAGACGGGTAGTTATTCGTACCAGCAAATTAGCAAACTGACGATTCTCAGAGACGAAAGTGGGTATTCCCTCCTGTTGGAATGCACGGCATACTTGGTAGATTTTCATCTGTCGGACCCAGCATATACACTTAACAATAACCGACCCCTCAAATAAAGCTGCATCACAATTAGGCTATTGTTTGACCCCAATTGATTGTTGAAATGGTTCACATGTGAGGGCTAAACGCATATCTTGATGCAGCCGGTTATCAGCACAGCGCACAACAGGGGGCGCGTGCTGCGCGTAAACAAAAAATAGAGCGCATCATTCGGTTTTAAACGAATATGCTATCATTAGCTTCCTTAGTTGATTTGTTGATCTGATCCCTGTCGCTCCGTCACAACGAACCTGAATAGTAAAGTGAAGAACAATTTCAACATTTATTAAATCTCTGCCACAACCATATTTTGAATTCGCCCTATGGTGCAGCCATCGTACTCTTCAATAGATCATGTTAGAATACTAATGACAAATGCTTTGACTGAGATGTATGCTAGTTGACAGACATTTTGCAATTCGACCTATGGTGCGCATCGGCCTCCTGTCGCTCTAAAGATCATGTTAGATAATTAATGACAAATGTTTGACTGAGATATGCTACTCTATGACATACATTTTTGAATTCGACCTATGAGTGATGAATCGGTCTTACAATCAACTAAAAAGATCATCGTTAGACTAATAAGACAATATGTTGGCATTCGAGATATGCTACTTTTGACATACATTTTTGAATCGACCTATGCAGTTAGTGCCTTGATCGCGCTCCAATCAACTTAAGAAGATCATGCCTTAGACTTAGATAATAATGACAAATGTTGGACTGAAGATATGTACTTTGACATACATTTTTTGAATTCGAAATATGGTGTGTGAGCGGGGCTTCCAATAACTAAAGCATCATGTTAGATAATATGACAAATGGTGACTGAAGCTATGTACTTTGACATACATTGCTTGAATTCGACCTATGGTGCGATCGGCTCTAAAAGATCAGTTAATAATTAATGAAAAATGTTGAACTGAGATATGTACTTTGACCTCACGTTTCATTTATTAAAATAAAGCTACATCATTTTATGTATCACCTGTGACAATTTCGGGATACCATTGGTGATGTTGGAGGGATTAGAGATAGGACACCAACCAAGAAGCAAGTAGAAAACATTTCTGTGGACAAGTAGTTATTTTAATCATATGGTATTCTGATGCATCTGCTCATTATACCAATCCTAGATCTGAGAACAGTTCGCTCTTTCCCCTCCAGGACTCAGTCGAACGAGTAGCAAAATAATTCTGGACGCGGCAATCTCATGTCAATTCTCGGTTCAATCATATATCAATCATTAACAGGAACCCTCTCATCATTGGGGGATTCTGGATACACAAAATGTGGGATTTCTCACAAATTCAAACGTTTCAGTTACTCCGCAAGTAATCGAAAACATCTCAAGTTCGAATCACAATATATGATATGAATTATGGAATTCTCTCTCTCAAACTGAAAAGCAAATTAAATATTGAAAAATGCACAGTGACTGTACTAGAGACAGTTATATAGGAAATAACGACACTGTATACCACACGAGATGTCTATTAAACTAATTTATATATATATATGAAAGCTTTGACCAAAAGGAATTCTGGGAAATTTAAACTTGGAATTCTGGGAAATTAAAACCATCCATTCTCTGAGCTTCTATGATTTATGATTTTCAACCCGAAACACGATTTTATGCAATTAGCTATATATATAGAAAGGAAGAATGTAATGGTTTAAAACACGAAGTTCCAGTATAAAAGGAGCCACTGCCCAGGGAAAAGACAATATTGTTTGTTAATTAATATTTGTATCACTACATTCAATATGAATATATACACTGGATTGCACAATATGAATATATACACCTATTCCAAAAAATCGTTGTCGAGGGCCGAAAGCAACAAGCAACAAGCGACGATCGCAAAGGACTTTGGGACTTGCTCCTATTCGTTTATTCATCCGTAGACATTTGGACAACATGCATTTCAAATTACCGAATAGTTCCAAATGATTGATATTTCAACGTCCGTAGGGATAACTTCTCAAATACACTGATAAATAAATTAATTAGGAGATTCCCAAAGTCCGTTGCGGTCGTCAGCTTGTTGCTTGTTGCTTTCGGCCTGGACAACGATATTTGGAATAGGTGTTATACACTCGATTGCAGAAAGGTTGTAGTATACATTTATCCAACATACGATGAAAATACAGTCATTTGCAAATATTATGGCCGCTACGAAATATCAATATATCAGTAATGGATAATTAAATAATACTATGTTGAGTTTCCTAACTTATTAATGAAGCAAAATTTACAAACAACAAACGTAAGACTAAAATAGACATTATATTAAAATATTTCTACCAACTTTGTGGTGTTAACCCGCTTTAAAGGGAATTTAATTTCCGATATATTGATATATTGATATTACGTAGCGGCCATAATTTTTGCAAATGGCTGTATCTAATGAGGATATCAATTAGTCAAACTCACGCCCATGCGCTCATAGCGTTATAGACGCACTCGAGAAAATATAAAGAACTCTAACAAGCATAAGAGCCGAGTGCGACTCTAGCTTGTTAAGAGTTATTTTTATTTTCTCGAGTGCGTCTTATAGCGCTATGGGCGCATGGACGCGAGTTGACTAATTGATTTATAATATGGCATCTAGAAAGCGTGCAGCCCATGGGAAATAGTTCATAGCAATTTTAGCCAATGAGCACGCGCGTCATTTCGAACAGCGCGCACGTGCAGCCCATCGGGAGTTCATAGAACTCTAGCCAATCAGAGCGCGCGCGTTATATCATTGCTATATTATAATGCAAAATGTTAAGGTGATTCCCTTGTTTTGCATTGCGCACGATTACTGCGCACGATTCTCGAGCTCGCGCACATTTGAGATCGCTAAATTTTCAAGATGTCGGCTATGAGATAAACAGGCTTAAAAAACGGCCTTTTTTCAAATGAGAACAAAACAAAACAAACAAAACAACACCCAAAATGTAAACAAACAAAATTACCACACATTAATAAGCATGTTTCATTTCACTACGAAAGAGAAAATGTCTATTTTGGAAGAATCTCTACCCAGTCTCCACGCGGAAATTATCAAATGTACGTGCCAAAACTGAACGTTTTGCAAAATATTTCACCAACGAGCACGGTGACCCCCCATTTTTTATTCAATAACTTTCATCACACTATAGTTCTCTAGTAAATAGCAAAGTATCAAAAAAAGTTAGGATTTCAAACATAAAAAATAATTGAATGAAAGCATAGTGAGTATCGATTTTTAGAATTCGAGCATTTTACTACGATCAGACGGTAGGCTAGAGATACAAAAGCTATAGCAAACACATCATTTCATTACTCGGGCCTTCCGAAGGAAGCCCGAGTTAGAAAAAAATACACTTTCTTTTCTTTTTTTTTTTTTTTTTTTTTTTTTTTCCAGGTGATGGAATGAAGAAAAAATGCGAAGAATGCGATGTATTTGATCCTATCGAGTTTCAAGATTTCTCATCAAGCTATTAAGTTCAGGATTGTAGTTGATCATTCCACGATGAAGCTAAGGCGCGTTTGCTTTTGTTATAAAATGAAACGACATCTTTCAGAGTGGGCCCACACGAATAGCCGTATGCTTTTGTCTGTGAAATGAGCCTGTTTAAAGCCCGTGTTTTATCGGCTGTTCTATAACGCCTTTCCACGAACTCGAACTCATATCCAAAAAATGAATTGAGACAAAGGCGATCGAGCAAGGTCAATGTTCGAAAATCCGTGTTCTTTTCAGTAAGATGACAGTTGTAAAGTGATCCTTATCTGAGTCATACATCTATTACGCGACCTAATTTTAGAACCGTTGATTTAAAACCGAATTTCCACGCTCAAAACAGGTCAAGTGTACGGCAAAAAATACAATCGAAATCAAAAACGTCCTTAGATTTTAGGGATCTATTACAGAAGAAGAAGACGCTCAATGACGAGGGAGACTTGTGTCTGACTCATAGATAAAGATCTCCGCGGACTCTTGTTATAATTAAACTCACGACCAACGCCGTACAACGGTCATGTATAACTCCATCTATTGACAGAAAGCTATATGTACAGAAGTCATGCAAACAGTCGAGCCAGTCGAGTTATTTTCAGTAACTCATGATGGATGTTTATTTATTCCACGTTTGAAAAATTCAGAAGAAAAAAGGAATCGCAAAATCGTACTTCAAAAACTACATCAAAAGCATTTAAGGCAAGCAAGGTCAATGTTCGTAAATCGAGATCGTATAGCCCTTCATCTGGCAGACATATAGTCTCCCTCGTCACGCAACTGTCAGTCATTGTCAGGTCTCTCCTCACGCAACTGACATTGTCCTTTTCATAAGCCCGAGTGTACGCTCATTGAGCGTCTTGTTTTATATAGAACTGCCGCGTAGGCTATTTAAAACAGAATTTCCACGCTCAAAAACAGGTCAGTGAACGGCAAAAAATACAATCGAAATCAAAACGTCCTTAGATTTTAGGGATCTATTGCAGAAGAAGACGCTCAGTGACAAGGGAGACTATTTCGGTCGGTGACTCATAGATAAAGATATCCGACTCTTGAAAGTACGCTGTCATACGTATTTAAACGTATTTGAGGTCACTTGAGGTCACATCTTAATCTAACAGAAGCAGCTTTGATTTTTAATCGATAATTCCTTTCTGATTTCGAGATAAATCGAACAAGATTTTTTAATGTATAGGCAGAGACAGCAGATTGATCGAGCTTTGTCACATCATACTGAATCAACTGGATGTTTAAAAATACGAAGTTCTAACTCATGATGGATGTTATTTTATTCCACGTTTGAAAAATTCAGATGGAAAAGGAATCGTAAAAATCGTACTTCAAAAACTACATCAAAGCATTTAAGGCGAGCAAGGGTCAATGTTCGTAAATCGAGATCGTATAGCCCTTCATCTGGCAGACATATAGTCTCCCTCGTCACGCAACTGTCAGTCATTGTCAGGTCTCTCCTCACGCAACTGACATTGTCCTTTTCATAAGCCCGAGTGTACGCTCATTGAGCGTCTTGTTATTAATAGTTTGTCTTTTTAAGTTGTGGAAAATTATTTACCCGATTCGATGCCACGCGAGACTCGACCGGAAACCCTAAAATACCATAATTTCAAGTAGATATGAAATGGGGGTTCTGGGACACGGGTGCTCCGGAGCAACCGGAGCAAATCTCCTCATACCGGTACGGAGCCTGGTGTCATTGGAGCCTATTGTTCTGAAGTATACCTTTTGTTGACAATCTATTTTTAGTCACCAACTCGAGGATACTTATTATTTTTTATTTATTTATAATAATTATTATGTTTCTTGTTCTGAAGAAACCTATTGTTTTTGGCTGACTCCATCTTTTGTGTCGTAATTTCCGGTACGGACAGCCTATTGTTTTCTAACAGATCTTTTGTTTACACACATGTTTATTTTAGAACGACCGTTTGGTCTTGTTTTTGTTTTTCCCGATTGTGTTTTTTTTTCTGCGTTCCAATGTTATTATTCTAATTACTAAAAACGTTTTAACTTTAAAAAAGGGATAAAAGATCAAATATGACTAAAATAATCTATTACCCGAAGCATTTGTTCCGTCCGGCTGAAGTTCGTGACACATGCAAACAAGTGACGTCATCGAAGGTCTTATTACGCTCTGTTGATCTTTTATTGTTTAGTGGTTTGTTAACCCGCTTTGAATATGAATACTAATTTGGTACAATTAGAAAACTTCCGAAAGAAGTGGCCCACCAACTACCCTATTTGTCAGTTGGGTAAGTGAAAGTTTTACTCCGGTAGTGTTTTCAACATGTAACTATTGTATATAGATATCAGTCAAGCACCTCTCATTTTATCGATTAGAATTTGAATAGCGCTGATGCAAGACAACGTAAACACTAGGTTTTTCGACAATTTTATTTAATGTTTTACATGGTTTTACATTATTCTTAATACTTCTGCCAGTTAGGTATTGATTTAATCACGGCTCTTAATCGTTCTGAACGTCGAGGAGGTGTCACTACATCTTCAACCTAATGTTTTTTATGTCGATCATATCCGTCTTTAAAGTTGTACAAAGATTAACTTAAACAATGGACTGAGAGGCACGCTAGATAAGTGATCTATTGTTGTATCAACAGGTGACCAAGTATGTAAATTCGTCTGTGTATCAGAACAATAATAACTAGAGTCAAAAACACGCGAGTCTTTTTAAAAATGTGATTTATTTACAACTAGGCAATTATAAAATCACAACATTTCTTTAGATAATTATAAAATCACAACACCACTCAAATGATTTAGAACGTTTTATTTGGGGTTTACACGACAAAAGACAACTGGATTAATCTTCTTCAGATATATTCCTGTTCCCCGTCAATGAGTTTCAGTTTATTGAATTTTAACGACAGTTCATGAACAGCATCGCAGTCTCTACAACGGCAAAAGGTTGTTTTGTGGTTTTGACATCCACTGGGAACACTTGCGCGCACACATCGCACTCGACCTGTTGATTCTGACGGCAGTAGTAGCCTTCTCGCCACAGACATTTAGGGCATTGTACTATAGGTATTGTGTAGAACGGTTTGAAGTCACGACACACGTGACACTCCCTAGGATCATCATCCGATTCTGAACTTTCCGACTTGCCACTGTCAGATTCTGTTGATGTGCTTTCTGCCTCAGATTCATCCGTTTCTTCTTCTCCACTCTCACTGTCATCGTTAGTATTCTCTTCTTCGGGTTGCCTAGCAACCAGATCCGACAGCAAGCGCTTGTTTCGTATAAGTGTTTTGTCAATTCCGACTTCCGTCAACCCGTTCGTGAATGTTTTGAGTCCTCTCGGGGTTCTGACATCGAGGTTGTAAGGTAACATGGCATATTCAATAAGTTCTACTATATTGGTTAGGGGAATTCTTCGTTGATGATAAGTCATCTCACCATCAGAATTCCAGTATAAAATACTTTTTGAAGCAGCAAGACTGTGAAGAAACGCTAGAGCCTTATCTTTCGGGATAGTACTCTGGGAGAGATCCTGCATAACTTCTTCAATATCATCATCGTCAAAAATGTCCAATTCCGAGGAACTCTTTTCAGAATAAACTGAACTTTCTTCAGAGCTAGTAGAATCAACTCTTGATCTCTTCATGTTGCTTCCTCAGGTAGTCAAGGTAAAATGAAGGTTTTCTTTCAAGATGACGTTATTTATAGTACAGGCTCAAAGCTGACATCAGCGGTGACACATGACATCGGACACAAATCCCCCACCGTGTTGGGCTAGAGTTCGTTTCTTGGTTTTGAAAGGAATTGAGGAGTCCGCTAATTCTCGTATGACATCCACATGTGGTTTAAGTCTTTCTTTTTGTCCAACCGTAACCGGAAGAGTACCCATACACAAATTCAAGCATACTTCACAAATGGCATGAACCTGTTCTGGACTAGCGGAGGCCAGTAATAAAGCCCTCTGGTGGGGAGGACAATGTGCTAAATGATGCAAATAACCGAAATTTTGACATAGGAGTTGACTCATGTTGTCTCTATGGAAGAATTGCTCAAATGATCCTTATTTAGAGACACTATGCTATTTATTACATCAACCCAGAACTAGGCCTAGACTAGATTCTACACTAGATTCTACACTAGATTCTACACTAGATTCTACACTAGATTCTACACTAGATTCTACACTAGATTCTACACTAGATTCTACACTAGATTCTACACTAGATTCTACACTAGATTCTATACTAGATTCTATACTAGCTATAGATTCTACACTAGATTTACAATCTACACTAGATTATACACACTAGATTCTACACTAGAATCTATACTAGATTCTACACTAGATTCTACACTAGATTCTATACTAGATTCTACACTAGATTCTACACTAGATTCTACACTAGATTCTACACTAGATTCTATACTAGATTCTATACTAGATTCTACACTAGATTCTACACTAGATTCTACACTAGATTCTATACTAGATTCTACACTAGATTTCTATACTAGATTCTATAGATTCTACACTAGCTATAGATTCTACACTAGATTTACAATCTACACTAGATTCTATACTAGATTCTATACACTAGATTCTACACTAGATGTACACATGTAGACTCGGCTACTAGCTTGAGACTAGCCAACATTGTCAAATTCGTATAAAGAGCGATCCCTTTAAGAAACGGTCTCATTCTTCAGAAGACGCAAGATGGTACGGATCTGTCCTATTTGCGGAAAGTCACAAAAGAATTTATACACCCATTTAAGTCGAACTCATAAGTTGGACAATTTGCAGCGAAAGTATTGGATTGGTCAAGAACAAATGCAAAAGAGCGGTCAGCGGTTCACTCCCTACCCCGCCAGGACTCAAAATGTTGAAGACATAAAGTGTGACCGTTTTCAGTTACTCCACCCCTTCACGGCTATCGTGGCGGGAATGACTGGGTCTGGAAAAAAAGAAACGGTCTGGGTTCAGAACTTGCTTCAACACGCAAGTAGAGTCATTCAACCTCCCCCCTGATCGTATTGTATGGAGCTATTCACAATGGCAACCGGCCTATGAGCAACTGCAGCAGACTCTACCAGGGATCGACTTTGTCAAAGGCATCCCTCACGACCTGGACGAGGATTCGTATTTTGACCCCAAAGTCAACAATCTGATAGTCATTGACGACCAAATGGCCGATACCTCCAACGACAAAAGAATTATGAATTTATTCACCAAAGGATCTCATCACCGAAACCTCAGTGTCATTTTCCTCTGTCAGAATGTCTACTTTCAAGGCAAAAATCATGCGCACGTTGAGTCTGAATGCCGCGTACCTAGTTCTGTTTAAAAAAGCCAAGAGATAAACTACAAATAACAACGTTGGGAAAACAGATGTACCCTGGCAAGACCGATCAGTTTCTTCATAAGTATGAAGCTGCCGTCCAGAGGCCTTACGGCTACCTATTTGTTGATCTCAAACCCAACACTCCAGAGGAGTGTCGACTGCGTACTAATGTTCTTCCCAACGATCCCCCACAGACTGGGGGTCAATTGGATGCGATGAAGACCATCGGTAACTTTTTTCAACGTCAAGGGTACTTACAGTCACCCGTCTTAAAAGCCATGCAGAATCTAGAAGAGCAGATGGACCACACATTTTAAAAGACCCCAGTGTTCCTCCAGAGGTGAAAGTGAAAGAATACACTACACTGTTTAATCGCTACCTCCACCTCGAACAAACAACTTCCGAACAGTGTGGTGGTCAGACCCAGGCAAGAAGCAGTCCTACCACCGTTGGCTGATGAAAGCCATTTGCCGGCTTTTACAACTCCAGAGAATGTTCCTTCAACAAGTCTAACTCGTGATAGTGGTTTTGTTACATCTAAACCACCTTCCATGTTACAAACGCCTCACCTCTAAAATTAGAATACCATCTAATTCGAGACCATCGACTTCAGTTGAGGTTCCTTCTACTCCAATAAGAACCCATTCAGAAATGGGGCAACCAACCTCCTTGTTCAACACACCAAACACTCCATCTGGTCCACCCATATTTCCACCCACTCCCCCACCAAGTAAAGAAAAACCCATCAAGTGGATACCTTATCGGGATGCCCATCAATACGACGATGTAGTGACACCTCCTCGACGTTCAGAACGATGAAGAGCCGTGATTAAATCAATACCTAACTGGCAGAAGTATTAAGAATAATGTAAAACCATGTAAAACATTAAATAAAATTGTCGAAAAACCTAGTGTTTACGTTGTCTTGCATCAGCGCTATTCAAATTCTAATCGATAAAATGAGAGGTGCTTGACTGATATCTATATACAATAGTTACATGTTGAAAACACTACCGGAGTAAAACTTTCACTTACCCAACTGACAAATAGGGTAGTTGGTGGGCCACTTCTTTCGAAAGTTTTCTAATTGTACCAAATTAGTATTCATATTCAAAGCGGGTTAACAAACCACTAAACATAAAAGATCAACAGAGCGTAATAAGACCTTCGATGACGTCACTTGTTTGCATGTGTCACGAACTTCAGCGGACGGAACAAATGCTTCGGGTAATAGATTATTTTAGTCATATTTGATCTTTTATCCCTTTTTAAAGTTAAAACGTTTTTAGTAATTAGAATAATAACATTGGAACGCAGAAAAAAAAACACAATCGGGAAAAACAGAAACAAGACCAAACGGTCGTTCTAAAATAAACATGTGTGTAAACAAAAGATCTGTTGGAAAACAATAGGCTGTCCGTACCGGAAATTACGACACAAAAGATGGAGTCAGCCAAAAACAATAGGTTTCTTCAGAACAAGAAACATAATAATTATTATAAATAAATAAAAAAATAATAAGTATCCTCGAGTTGGTGACTAAAAATAGATTGTCAACAAAAGGTATACTTCAGAACAATAGGCTCCAATGACACCAGGCTCCGTACCGGTATGAGGGGATTTGCTCCGGTTGCTCCGGAGCGCCCGTGTCCCAGAACTCCCATTTCATATCTACTATTTCAAAGCAGTATAGCGCAAAAAATGAGCACGGTGACGCCCTCTTTTTATTGCATTTTTTGAAACTCCATACCGTAATGTATTACCATGCCAAGTTATAGAAAATTCTAGGATTTGCTTCTTTTTCAAGGGAATCACCTTAAACATGCTAAAATACAACTGTTTAAGCACAAAATAGTGCTGAAAGTTATTGTTTTAGCCTTGCTGGCATGCGATACTAATCTGACATTGATGATTCTGACATATTAGAAGAAAATAAGTGATGTTTCACACTTTGTATCTCATTCGATATCTTGTAGTCTGATTAGATAATTGTATAAATGTATTGACGACTCTTAAATAATATTCATAAGCGGGCTTAGCCTCGAATCCAGGAGTTGTTCTTTTGTTATGCTAATTTCTGCTTTTGTTTTATATCTCAGAAGTATATGATGATGAATATTATTTAAGAGTCGTAAATACTACAACCTTTCTGCAACCCAGTGTATATACACCTATTTCAAAAAAGGTTGTCGAGGACATCAGTCCATAGGCAATAGGTTATAGGTCGTTCCAAGACGAACTGCATTATGGTAACAGTTTGAATGGCATGTATACCAGAAATATTTTCATAAAATTCGATTCAAAATGTGTCTTGGTCTGTTGAAATGGAAATAGGTACGATATCATATAGGCTTTCAACGTTTTTGGCCATTCAAGCTGTTACCATAATGCAGTCCGGTCTTGCAACGACGTATCACCTATTGCCTATGGACTGATGTCCTCGACAAACCTTTATTGAAATAGGTGTATACACTCGTTTGCAGATACAAATATAGAGATTACTCCATGGAAAATGCGCGCGTACGGTTTTCATGCACGAGATCAGAAGTATCAGAAAACGAACGAACAAGTCCTCGAGCGAGCATTTTCCATGCCGTAATTTGTTTATTTTGCGATACTAATTTTAAATTGATGTTACATATATAGCTAATTGCATAATCGTTGTCGGGTTGAAAATCATGAAAGGCTATGACCAAAAGGAATTCTGGGAAATTAAAAACTCTCAAATCATCGACCTTTTTATCCAGACTTGTAGAATCTCAGTTAAAATAGCTCATATACCTTCAAACTACGAGAACATTGAATATATCTGTATGTAATGTGGCTCATGAACTGATTTCCCATCCATCCTTGCGGTCTCAGCTTCTATGATTTATGATTTTCAAACCGACAAACGATTATGCAATTAGCTATATATATACTATATATATATATAACTATATGGTTTAAATATATAGCAGAGAAAGAGACGCAGGCAACCTCTGATTTTTCCAAATAATGTATTAACGTTTCGGAAAACGTTAATACATTATTTGGAACAGTCAGAGGTTGCCCTGCGTCTCTTCTCTCTACTATATATTGAATATATTTATATGGATTTATATGGAGAGCAGACTGTGAATTCCTTCTGGAATCCTTCTACTGGAAGCTCGTCGTTGGCCTACCTTATCATATATTCAAGTTTTTGATCTATACCTATATGAATATGAATATGCGATTAACAAAGATTGATTAAACAAATGTGTTTTTGTACGTCCTGGGCAGCGTCCTTTATATACCCGGGACTTCGTGTTTAATGGAATATGTTCATTAGTACAAGTACATGGCACACAGCTGTCAATGAACTTCGTGTTTAATGGAATATGTTCATTAGTACTAGTACATTGCACACAGCTGTCAATTAAGCTAAATAACTTCGTGTTTAATGGAATATGTTCATTAGTACTAGTACATTGCACACAGCTGTCAATTAAGCTAAATAACTTCGTGTTTTAATGGAATATATTCATTAGTACTAGTACATTGCACACAGCTGTCAATTAAGCTAAACTTATAACTTCGTGTTTAATAGAATATGTTCATTATAGTACTAGTACATCGCACACAGCTGTCAATTAAGCTAAATAACTTCGTGTTTAAGGGAATATGTTCATTAGTACGAGTACATTGCACACAGCTGTCAATTAAGTTCAATGTTTATACGGCGGTAGATTTCATGATTTATGTCGAAAAAGAAGCTATTCAATATATATATGAACCAGCAATGAAACGGTTAAAATAGTATTAACAAACACCTGCTTTTTCCAGATAATAAAAAAAAGACCAGAAATATAATATAGTCTGTCGTCGGTGAAGAAGTTTCTTACTCTTATGATTTTCACTTGATGTTTGGTGGGCGTGTGTAACACTAATGCATGTTCGAAAGTCTACGGTTTCATTTTATCAAAAACGTATCAAAAAGTTCGCGTCCACTCTAGCGTTTTAGAATCGTTTTCACACGTCCACAATAATGCTTGTTCGTCTGCATGCAAACCGGCGATACATGTCGATGCGTTTTGGACTTGCGTCCACACTAAAATGATGGAAAATGCTGCTTTTTTTTCACCGAGAATACCATGTGTGAATTCAGTGTTTTCGAAAGCCTTCGTGTCCACACTAATACGATAGGGCTATGTTTTCACTCTAGAGAGTCTTTACAAATGTATGCGTTTTCGATGAGAACAATCAGCATTCTCGATGGTTTTTAGTGTGGACGCAAGACCAAGCACACATCGAAATGCATGTGTTGTCAATCCAAAAGGCGGTTAGCATGGAAGGGGCCTACAATCGTTGCCAAAATGGTTGGCACGATTGGATAATTGGGAACGTGCGTCATTAAAGTTTGGGTAAAAAAAACGTTTTCTTTCTACCCCTTTCAGCCCCTCCCCCTCCCCCCCGTACAATGTTGTTGAGAGGAAATTGCTCATCGAGGGCCACAGGGAAATCACCACACACCATTACACACACCATTACACTATCGCAACTTTGAGTGAGGGGTGTTAGGGGGAGTCCAACAAGACAAATTGTTCTCAATAAAGAGCACTAGCTACGGAAAATGTGCAGCGTGCCAAGTAATTATGGCAACGATTGTAGCTAAGACCGAGGAGAGGAAGATTAAAGCCCTAAATTTAACTCGAGAGTAGTCGAAATTAAGACATTTAAATTCATTTAAACTGCCCTTAAAAATGAGTGTAGAAACTACTGCTCCATGATCAATCTACACATCACAACCTGCACCATCCGCCTCTCCCCCCCCCCCCATGCTACGCGTAGAAATAGAGCAAACATGGGGGCGTGTTGGTATAATTCAGAATACTATATTTAATGAAATATAAAACAGTTTTCCGTTTTATCAGGGAGGCCGGTTAGGAGAACACCAGCGAAGCGTAAGGAAAACCATGACGCGAAGCGGAGTGGTTTCCAGCTTCTCAATAGTGTTCTCCCAACATCCCAAGTTGTTTAGATCAGAGTATATAAAGCGGAAAACTGTTTCATTTTTATTTTATAAAATAACTACAAGGATTTCTTTTTCAAAAAATCCTTTAATATTTACGCGATATTTTACTGATCAAATTTGTAATTCTCCTGAAAAGCGTCAGAAATCGCCCATCATCCAATCAAATATCGCGAAAGCAAATCAAAATGACAAGCGACTCGACAACTTTTATCTGTGCCGTTTAGTGTTTCGACAGGAAAAAACGTTTGAGAAGAACGCTATTTCTATCAGAAAAATTACAGACGAGTGCTTCATAAAATTATTCTTTCGTATCCTGTGAAACACGAAACACGAAGAAAAGTGAGAAAATCTAAGCTGATTTCAACTGTTCAATGAAGACAAATCGGCGCCAAAATAGTGAAATATTCGAGGAAAGAAGAGAATGGGAATGGGAAGAAAAGGAAGGGACTGCAATCGACCCCCATGTCTTTGCGACATCTAC
This sequence comes from Actinostola sp. cb2023, assembly GCA_033675265.1. NCBI lineage: Eukaryota > Metazoa > Cnidaria > Anthozoa > Actiniaria > Actinostolidae > Actinostola > Actinostola sp. cb2023. The sequence goes on along the minus strand of JAUJYZ010001357.1, from coordinate 7,296 downwards.
GTTTAGAATTTGAACATAAATTGCTCATTGGTCGAGAGCTTTACGAGACGTCAATCATCTTGTCAAGCCTGACACATCGCTAGCCAAGTGGCGGATTCCCTGGGGCGGATTAACAGTGTTTTGAATGTATATATCAAAGAAACTCACTTTGAATTTGGAATTCAAACCAGAGCAGCGAGTACTGGGGGGGGGGGGGGGGGGGGGGGGGGTACTCCTTTTGTCCAAGTGGTAGGGCGATCGGCGGCGTCCTTTTAGGGTTGAAAATATATATCCTGTGTGTGGACCTTTTTAGGGGGTCCGACTCAAAAATCAGTTACGTACCATGACTCCGTACCTATTAGGTCGATTGTTATTTATTTTCTTTATTGACAAACATAAAAGAACAGAAAATAAAGATGTTGTTATTATTGTCTAGTCAGTGTTAAAAACGATATCAGCACAATCCACTTTTTCGGGCCATATATGGTCGTACCTTTTAGGGGTTGAAATCAAACATGCCTGGCTTCAACAGCTCTTTTAATTTTGCGTACCGTTTTAGGGGTCCGTTTTCAAAACCGAACGGCGATCACCCATACCACTTGGACAAAGGGAATACCCCCCTCCCCCCCTCCCCTCCCTTAGGGCCAGGATACGCAGAGCTAGTGACTTGAGAAAGCTGAGAAGTTAGATTTAGTTTTTCTTCGTTATTTGCAATGTGGAGCTAATGTGGACAAGTGGACGATTCGTCGTTTGGTGTGTTTGAAGCTCAATAAGCCAAGTCAGAGTTTAAGGATTACCGTGATTCCTGGAACCGAATCGGGATAAAATCGCAACCGGAAGTTGAGTTTCGCCATACATTTACTGTAAATCTGCTAGAATCTTAGGTGTGAAAATATCAGTCGTGTTTCGCGTGCCTTAGTTAGACTCTAAGAAATATTTACTCGACTAATGGTGAGTGTTTTAAGACATAATGCGCCACCTCTGTGAGCCAATATATTTGAGTGTCAGGACAAAAAAGAACACGATTATAGGATGGTCTTGTTTTGACTGAGTAATGTCACACCGTAGGACACTGAAACTTGCCTAGAATAATTTTATTTCCCTTGAATATTTCCTGATAAACTATAACTTTATCCTTAGATGAGAATTTTGTGCATTTACGAACTGCAGTCACAGTACTATCAACTCATAAACTGCCGTAATAAAAGCAAATGTAAACTGATTGCCGTGTCTGTCTTGTCTTTACTTGTCTTCCTCCGTTCGTCCTTCACCATTGATAGCAAAGACATTGACACTAGAAGAGAGTGGATGAAGCTGGTCTCAGAAAAGAAAGACCCAAAAAAACTGGGGAAAAATGGCAGCCTACGCTCGTCAAGATTCACGAATTGTTCTGCCACATTTTGTCGACGGGAAACCAATTAACCGAAATAAATCCTCAGTATTCCTTCAATAGTTCCTTCGTCTCGTCTCCTCTACAACAACAAAATGCACAAATCCTCATCTAAAGATAAAAATTATAGTTTATCACGAATTATTCAAATGAATTTTAAACTATTAGGCAAAGTTTTCAGTGTCCCGGTGTGTCATGGCGGCGAATCTAGTCATTACTCAGTCAAAACAAGACCATCTATAATCGTGTTCTTTTTGTCCTGACACTCAAATATTGGCTCACAAAGGCGCATTATGTCTTAAACACTCACCTTTAGTCGAGTAAATATTCTTAGAGTCTAACTAAGGCACGTAAACGACTGATATTTTCACCTAAGATTCTAGCAGATTTACAGTAAATGTATGGCGAAACTCAACTTCCGTTTGGATTTTATCCCGATTCGGTTCCAGGAATCACACGGTAATCCTTAAACTCTGACTTGGCTTATTCTTGCAAATTTTCGGTATCAAAACAGCAAAATCACATTTAGATAGAACTTGAACTTGACTAAACAAGAAAAACTGTACTGATTATATGTATTTTGTTGAAAAATGTATTGTAACGAACGGCGGGCATAAATGACCCTAAAAATCGCTCAGATGGAGGAAAAGGAATGGAATTCAAAAGAATACATTTGACGTTAAACGCGGAAAAATCATGCATCATGTATTGTGCATGGGATTTATTAAAAGGGTTTATAGATTTTTCCTAATTTGCATACTACTTTAACTTGGATTTTCTTGGCAAAAAGATTATTTCAAGTTTTATCAAGTATAAAAATTAACTTATGATTATTACAAACTCTTATCCATCGAGGAGGCATATACAGACTGGAGCATCCCTTTCCCCCCAACAAATTGAAAGTGTTTTTTAAACTGGCGGCTTAAATGTTTTTTTATTCGAAATAACTGTTCAGTAATCGGGATGACTCAAGTACCAGATCACGATTCAGCTGTGAAATGTAACGGTGTTTCATATTCCTTTTTCATTACAATAAAAAGCATTTCTAGACAGATGTTTGAGGGGAAGTTAGTTAACCTCATATACAACCAAAATTTACAATTCAAATACGTGAATAGTTTTATTCAACTACAAAGGTGGGCTACACTAGATTTAACCACAGGAAGCCCAACCGAGGCTGTTATTAAAACCAAAAATTATATGTAGATTTTAAAAGCGTTTTTCATGGGCTTCCTGTGGTAGGCGCGCGGGAAATAATATGTTGGGATCCTGTGGCAATGCACGTGCGTACGTACACGTCCCAATATACTATGTGTGCCTTGCCACAGGAAGCCCATCAAAATGACAGTACACTATGCGCGCCTCTACTGATCTATCTTTTTAATTTTAACAATAGTCTCAGAAGAAATTGTTGGGATACCTGTGGATTTAATGGAGCTAGCTTCATTAATGCCAAACCTAACCCAGGCTGGTATCATTATACGTCCATGTAATTTTTATTTAGTTACACTAATAATAAATGTCAATTCATAGAATTGTTCTGGAATAACTAGTACTCATGAACGTCGACTATATTATTGCGGGATCCCTGTGTCAAAAAGAGTCCTTTATCTCCCTTAGATTGCAAAACATTTTTCGCGAAATCCACTGAGAAAAGTAAGGGGTTCTACTCCCACCCTTTTGTAGCACATGAATCCATTGAAAAAGGGGAGGCAGGGCCTCAGTGACTCCAAAGAACAGAAGAAGCTGCTGCAAATGGCTCTCCATTATGACGATATTTTTTAGCTGAGGACATTTTTTTGGATTTTATCCCAACAATTTTTGGTTTGTTAAAATAACGTATTTTATAGTATATATATATATTTGTCATCATGGCTACGGTACATCGAGCTAACCAGGACTTTGGTAAAAAGAGTAATGAATGCCATTCAAATGGCTTGATATCAATCAACTGTTAAAAGCCCTTGAATTTCATTTCATTTACTTTCGACTTTGAGGGCAAAACACTGTCCCCCATGTGCTATCAGAATATTTTATGGAAAAACGGGTGCATTCAGCTGATGAAAATTCCTCGCGAGGCCGAAAATGACGTCCATTGATAGCCAAGTAATTCCTGTGACATGCATTTTAAACACCCCACATGACGTCAATCTAGTGAGTTTGTGTCTTGACTGCAATAAAAGCATATTTCGTGAGCCGTGTAAAACCTAGGCACTCTATGCATTACTATGTGCCACGAAGGGGTGTCAGGCGGTTGGACTCAAGTAAGATGAAAACCGATGGCCAATAACAATTCATGTTCATAAAATCGCTTGCAGTGTTTGCTGCTACGTTTCATGAAATCTCTTGTCTTCCGTATATCTCTCCATTTATTTTATCAGCCAAGATATATATGCAAACTATATATACAAACTATATACGCTTGACGAAACGCTACAAACTACTCTACGAACTATATTACCAACGCCGAAAACTTATCTATAACAAAAGGTCTGAACGATGAAATATTTATCCCGCCGCAGTGTTGTTGCTCTAGGCCGTCAAAAACGCCGACCAAGAAAGGAGCGATTTTAGTGTGCTTCAGTTGTTTTTTTTGTTCCGTTACATAATACTAGTTTTGTTTCCATTGCTATGTTCTGATTCCCGCCGGTGTACTCCGCAGTCCTTCTGGGAGCCGAATAACTAATTATAGTTTTTTTTATTTCTCTGCGAATTTTTCCATTGCACTGCACGCCGGACCACCCAAACAACAAACAAAACAAAACAAACTAATCAATCAACCAATCAACATCGAAATGCCTGATAAACCAAATCGCCGTTTCGATGACATCAATACTAATTATTTTAATATTTGCATTCAAAAACTGGATATTGGAACGTTACAACGCTTTTAGTCCACACCGTCAACCATGCAGAAGTATGTATGCTGATTTTGTGATGGTATGTTGATAGTCGTTGAAATCTCACAAATCGTCATTAATATTCAGTTGCACACGAAACAGACTTATTTAATGGTTCTATCCATGAAGCTGCTGTGGCTTTAAGCCAAATGTCTAATAGAGTTTATAATGTATATTCGTTATGAGGTAAATATTTCCGGGATTTAATGTTACAATACGCTCAGTGAACTTTAATTTCTGTGTGCCGACTGTGACACTTTTAAAACTGAAGAGGGCGTTAGGTACAGCCAAACTTAGCAAACATCCGCCTAGCTCTTTTAGCTTCTCCTTTTTCCTCGTTCTCCTATCCTTCTTCTCGTGCCCTTTTCTTTTCCCTTTTTTCCTTTTCGCTTTTCATTTCCTCCATCTTCAAACTCACACACACAGTATTTCTTCAGCTTCTCGACCTCCTTTCGTGCTTTTCTACTCTCTTAGTGCTCTTGCTCTTGCTCTTGCTCTTTGCTCTTGCTCTTGACTCTTGCATCGCCATGTTTGTGCTGTACTTGCTCTTGCATCTTGCTCTGTGCTCTTGCCCTTGCTGACTGCTCTTGCTCTTGCCTTGCTCTTGCTCTTGCTCTGCTATGCATCTTGCTCTTGCTCTTGATATTGCTCTTTACTCTTCGCTCTTGCTCTGCCTCTCGGCTCTTGCTCTTGCTCTACATCTGCTCTTGCTCCTGCTCATTGCTCTTGCTCTTGCTATTGATCTTGACTTGTCCTTGTTAGCGACCGTGTTCTCCTGGCTGCACACAATCAACAATCATTTTCGATATCATGGTTTTTTAAATTGTTCACGATAAATGTCATTGAAGATTAAATAGAATCATGTGGTTGTATGAGTAAACTCATATTTACGATAAACACCGCCAGCAAAGTGTAAGTTGTTTTAAAACCAGAAATGACAACCCATTGAGTTTTTTCCATCGGCGTTACAAAGCCATAAAGAATGGCAGGGAACATCCCAACTCACTATAGAAAAGTGTTGTAAAATGTGGACCAGACATCTTAAGAATGTTCTTCTGAGTTTGTTTACATCTGGAATAAGCAACGGGACGTTCTCGCGCATTCAAGAAGGCTCTGCGTTGGCGAAACCTTAGGACGATTTTCAAATAAATAATATTACACTGGAATTTGGTATTACCCAAGTATAATTATCTTAAAATCTAGTGAGGAGTAGACTTTATGGAAAATATATTCCCGATCAAACAAACATAGTGCACACGTTTGTGCAAGTTATTAATTTTTGATGTACTTGAGTGGAAGTACAGTTTGTGGTGATGGCAATTTAGAACAGAAAAGATCCATTATTCCCTGAAACGATGTATTTTAGTCTTTAGTGCTAAAACGTACCCTATCCTTATAGATATGTTACAGACATTTGTATATCGATCCAATAGCAACAAAAAAATACGTATAGTATAAGATAACCATACAGGAGTATGTAGTACATTAGCAATATATATACATAAAAACCCTAGCTTTACAAAAAGCATTTTGAAGAAAAACACAACGACCATCCATAACTTGATCAAAGGTTGTTTTGTTGTAGTGGTGTAATTCATCACGGGGATAGCAACAAGAGTGGCAAGAAAGAGCACTCACAGCACAGACGTTGACCACCAAGAAAGTTGTCGTAGTTTTCAGCTGTTCGATTGTCTTTGCAAGATTGTCCTGAGCCGTAGAGGACGAAGAAAAACAAGGCAGCGAGTCCATTACTTGTTGGGACTAGTTATCCCATCCATTGCAATAGAATACAATCTTTGACACGATTCGAGTGTAGACTTCGCACAGTTTGTTCCTTCTTATTTGATTAGTAGTGATCTCTATCAAAGTAGTATGATAGAGGCTGATCAATCCTTACATGCTTTATGGCTGCATCATATGCCTTATATGTACGCGACGTGCAGAAAGCCCCATTGCCAACACACAGGCTAAATATCATTTGATTGGTTGAAATATTTGGACGGTCCATGTGACATATAATTTAGAAGTGTAAGATAATATAATTAATCATTAGATTTAAAACAGGTTAAGATTATCGCTATCTGCTAACTGCAAGATCTAACCTGAGATCAAAAGAGATCCCCTCTACCCCCTCCGAGATCTAACCCTGAGATTTGACAAGACGATATAAACCGATATCTAAGAGATCTAACTGAGATTTAAGATATCTAAACGGAGATCTAAAGAGATCTCAACCTGACTTGTAAAGAGAATGAAAAGGAGTTTATTTATGGAATTTAGAAGCGTTCGTTGCAGTAGATTAGAAGACCACGAGGAGCTTAGCACCGAGTAGCCCTTCCACATCATATAGTTGGCAGCTCTATTAAATTACAAAATTAAAGGCATCGAGTGTTTATTTCTCTAGCCAAGTTTTCGAATATATTCATTACTTTTTTTACTTTTTTTACTTTTATTATTCACACACAAATTTACAAGGATAATAGAAATATTAGGTAAATAATTAATAATAATAAATATTATATAAGAATTATATAAGAAAATATATGAGGTGTGTGTGGTTGTCGAAATAGTTAAAACTTCGAGTCGACAACCACCAAAGAATAAACTGTTAAATAGTAAATAGTGTCTAAGATGAAAGGGAGGATAAATAAATAAATCACAGCCCATGCGTTTGAAGCTGTTATTTACAAAATAACTCACGAGAGATTCTTTCGCGCATGTTTGTCTCTTCTTCAAGGAATAATTATTTAAATGCTTTAAATTGGTAAAAAATGTCTGTTGCGTCACTTCTCTGACCCCATTATGAGTATTTACGAAAAGCAGAGCTTGGGAACGTGAACCATATACAGGGTTTATGTTCTCAGCGAAATACTAGAAATTACTGAGGCAATATCGATCTTACTGGCGTTATATGAAGCAAGCAAGTAGTTTTTTTTTTTTTTTCAACGCGCCAAAATTTCAATGAATGCTTGTCTGCACAATACACGTCACGGCGGCCATCTTGGTTGAACTCAACCAAAAGATTGC